>JARHVA010008396.1:380000-415000 GCA_037957365.1 Torreya grandis
AAGTAACCATATCCATTCCTTAATTTGAGGACACTACATCAACCTATCCCATCATAAAACCATTCATTCCCTCTTTGGAAACCATCCCACAAGAGAAGGTCACCTCATCCACCCAACAACCAATTTTAGAACCTCCCATTAAGAATAAGGATGAAGGAATAATTCCCTCTTCTCCACCTAGGGGCTTAATTTTTGAAGCTAATGACCAAGGAAAGCCCTTTTATATACTGGTCTAAAGTCTAGAGTTCACTTCTCAACCCAACTTTTATATTTTCACCTTTTGGCATCTTCTTGGTCTCCCATACCAAAATAAATATGACTCCTTAACCTCACTTAAATCCACCCTTAAACCCATTATTACTACTCAAAATACCTCTTCTTCCAAAACCATAGGTGAACCATCCCAACCACTTTCATCCAACATTACCAAATCACCTTATACCTCCCTTACCAAATTGATCAAGAAGCTAGGAATCCTTCCCACACATAGCCATGCTCACCCCTCTTTAAATTTGGACTTAAATCCATCTATTCCACCAAAGAAACCACCAACCAAACCAATCAATAAGATAGAGTTACCCAAATGTTAACCTCAAACTAGACCCATACCACCTCCTTCCCACTTACCTTCTCTCTTAGGACCCCATCCTTTTACATCCCAATTACCTATTCTTCTTCTAGTAAATCATCTCCCTTTCTCTATCTACACCTACACCTAAAAAACATATAATTCTCCTTTACTCTTAACTAACCTATCCACCTCTCCTTTTCCACCTATATCTAGCCCTTTATCATCTAAATCCCTTACTTTCAAATCATTTACACTAAAATCAACCATAAATAAGTAATCCCAACCACCAACCAAACCATTCCACTACCTAAAACTTCTAAGGTGAAACTTGCTTCTAAAAAGGCTCTCATCCTTAAAACTATAAATACATCACCTTCAACACCTTCAAATGAATCTTATTCAAATATCCTAAAAAGGTTGTTTCAAACTTCTTCCATTAACCTGCCCCCTATCAAACCATTCTACACTAGGTTATGGAGGTGGTGTTTGTCAAGTAGTTTCAGTCATGTGAGATGTTATTGATGATAATAAATATAAAAAATGATTTCATGCAAATATATATGAAGAGAAGGAATCTTGAATTCAAGGGGAAAGATTACCTCTGCTCCAAAAATGAGAGGTAGATGGGTATCACTCATAGAAGTTTGAATGCTAGTGTGATATGCACATAAAGTGAAGGGATGTCCAAATTCCAATCCCAACCTAAAGCACTTACTACTTTGGTCAAAATTTTATTAAGGATTTTATTAGAATATTCCACCTATCCATTTTCTTGTGGATGATAAGGTGAGAAAAAAATTAATTTGATGCCAAAAATGTCGTACAGAGCTTGGACTTTCTTTTTTTTAAAGGATTTTCCATTATTAGTAATGATTTTATGGGGAACACTAAAGTGGCAGATGATATGGTGATTGATGAAATTGATAAAATTTTTAGCTTTGGTGGAGATAATAGGGATGGCTTCCACCCACTTGGTGAAATATTTGATAGTAGTAATGATAGATTAGTGACATTGTGAAGAAAGAGGATTGATTTCCCCAATAAGATCAAGTCCCCATTGTGAGAAGGGCCAATAGTCCTTGGATAATTGAAGGCCATGGGTAGGTGCATGATGTAAATTATCATGTCATTAACATTTAACACACTTATTTACATAATCATAATAATCTTGATAAAGGGTGGGCCAATAATAGCCAAGGAAAATGATATGTTTAGTGATGTTTAGGCCACTAAAATAGCCCCCACATATTTTGTCATGTGATTCCTTGATAATGTGGGAAGTTTCATGACTATATAGATAACAAAGAATTAGGCTATCAAAACCAAATTTGTAAAGGATTCCCCCTAGTATGGTATAATGAGATGTACTCTGAACAAAATCTCTTTGGGTTTTCTTTGAAAGGTAGGGAGGAATGATGTCGAGGTCAAGGTAGATAAAATTTTGGTCATACCATATCTCAGAAAGGGATGATTTCACATTAATAATGATAAGAAGGTTAGAACTAATATATGAGGGTATGATAAATCGATGGATGGTGACAAATAGTTTAGATTTTGTGGGTAGAGATGGGATTTTGGAGAGGGAAGCCATTGTATATGCAAACTTATTGGTATATCATGAAACTGACTAGATAAAGTAATGATCGAATGATGCTAAGAATATATCTATGAGTTATTTGTATTTGTAATGAAATTAATTCAAAAATAAATTAGAATAGTAGAAATAGATCCAAATATGACTGAAGTATATCAGAATATATGATAATAGACAAGCCACTTCGAGGGGGAAACCTCCACAAATTTCAATAAGAGCAGAATTCACAATATGATGATAAAATATTACCCACTACCTCCTATATATAATATATCTAGGCCATGGTTACTCCATAGGCTAACCTACTAACCAAATGAATCTATAGAGAAATGTGATATAACATCAAAGAGGGATAAGTAAGCCATAAGTCAGCTATTCATATCCTAATACATGTGATAGGTTAGAGGCGTAGTATGTCCTTCCCCTTCAAACCAATGTTGTCCTCAACATTGAACAACTCTGGATGTTGTTGAAAAAAATCTTCACCTTCCCAAGTTACATCTTCACTACTCAGGTTCTTCCACTTGATCAGATATTCCCTAATCTCTCTAGTTCTCAACCTCTTAGTACATGTTTGGAGGATCTTCTCTAGTTCCAAAATGACTCATCCTTATTCATCTAGTTCTAGGAGCTTTATCTAGGCTGAAAATTTCTATCCAATGACCTTCTTCAAATAGGAAACATGAAATACTGGGTGTATGCGAGATGAATGAGGTAACTCAAGCTTGTAATCCACACTTCCAATTTTCTATAGGACCTAATAAGGGCCATAAGACTTAGGAGAAAGTTTGTTGTCCTTTTTATGTTGCTTCAATGACATCTACTTGTAAGGATGCAAACATACAAATACCTAGTTAACCACCTTAAAATTTCACTCACTACGGTGTTGATCTTCTTGTTGCTTCATCCTATTTTGTGCCAAGGCCAAATTCTCTCTCAAACTAGCCAAAACCTCTTGTTGATGTTGAATGTGTTCCTCCAAGTCTTAAACCTTGGTTTGCACCTTTAATGAAGAAGTGATGGAAGGTAGATGGTAACCATATAGTTCTAGAAATGGAGACATTTTAAAAGAAGTATGGATAGATGTGTTATACCACCATTTTGCAAGTGGTAACCATTTAACCCAATGTTCCTATTTATCTGATATATAACCATTGATATCAAATTAATTGATTAGGTTCAAGATACAAGGATGCCATGGTAACCTTCTATCCAACTGGGATCTAATTTAGATAAAAAAATTCTCCATTTGGTTGATCTAATTGAGGGTATCTTTTCCATCAAATTTGTGCATATCCACCTTTGGTAATAGGTTCCTCTATGGTAATGTAGTTGGATTTGAAGTAGACTAGTTGGGAGAACCACCCTAGTGGGGTTGTACAATAGCAATAAATATATGATTTTACTAATTATTTTTCAAATCCATCATGATATCTACCAAACTATCTTGTATGGATTTCATAATAGATTGTATGCCTTACACCTCACTTTGAATGCCTTGCATCCTGTAATCAAGCTGGCTCACTTTATGATCTATGTTAGAGAACCCTAGTATAAAATATCTAGTACATCTCACTTATGAATCCATCTCTTCCTTGTTAGGAGTTTTACCTAGAGTTTTAGCACCCTTTCCTTAGCATTGAGTTTGTGGACCTACCCTAAAAGGGCTTTATGAAGTCAACCCTAATTGGCACTTTTGACCCAATTTTAACCAAGTGATTTTAGACTTATGTCCACCTCAAATCAAAAAATAAAAAGAACATAACCTAGCTAAATTTTTATAAGATTTCTAAAAATGTAAATAACCTAGACAAATTCTTTGAATTGCGCACTATAGAGCAATTTTATGAAAAAACCTAAAATGGTGATAACTTTTGTAAAAAAATCCAAATGAGCTAAAATTTTAATGGAATCTTAATTTAATGATTTTACACCTCTAGTAAAAACATTGTAGATAAATTCATAACCATTTTTTAGATATATCCAAATTTAAAAAATTAGGGTTTCACCCACAAGATTGCCCAAATCACAGCTCTGATACCACTTATAATGAAATTACTTCAACAATAAAGTAGAATATCAGAAATATATCCAAATATGACTGAATTATATCATAATATTTGATAATATACAAGCCATTTTGAGGGGGAAACCTCCACAAGTTTCAATAAGAGTAGAATTCACAATATGATGATAAATAATTACCCACTACCTCCTATATATAATTACTCCATAGGCCAACCTACTAACCAAATGAATGCATATAGAAATGTGATATATAATCAAAGAGGGATAAGTAAGCCATAAGTTGGCTATTCCTATCCTAATACATGTGATAGGTTAGAGGCATAATAGTATTTTTATAGGAGATCATTTTTACATTTATAAGATCCATTTACCTAATTGATCACAAGTTGAGAATCACCAAAGATATAAATTATTTTGAATATCAAAGCTAAATCAGTTTGGATACCTATGACTAAGGCTTCATATTTGGCCACATTATTGATGCATTCAAATTAAAATTTAAAGGAAAGGGGAAGAGGTTCACCATTAAGGGAGATGAGAATAACTCCAGTACCCCCACCATGTTGGCATTTTGAGCCATCAAAAAACATGGTCATTTGGTAGGTGGGTTCTTCTTGAGAAAGAGTTGTAATGGTCTCATCAATAAAACTAAGAAGTAGTTGATTGTCTGGTAGAGTATTTTTGGATAATTCATCGATGATGACTTATCCTTTAATGGATTTTTATTTTATAAACTAAAGATCAAACTCAGTTAGGATCATGAGCCACTTATCCATATTATGGTTTTGGTATAGTTTAGAGTACACATACTTAAGTGGGTTAGTGTTAGTGATAACATAGATTTTATGATTAAGAAGGTAGTGGTGAAGTTTGGAAGCCACAAAGACTAAGGAAAGGAAAATTTTATCGAGATGGGTATATCAAGACTCATGTTCTATAAGCATGTGGCTAATATAATAGATAGCTTTCTCTTTATTTTGTTCATCATGATGAGTGAGCATTGCCCCTAAGGAATAGTTTGTGGTAGATATATAAATTTAGAAGGGTTGTTCTTCCCTCAAAGGGATGAGGATAGGTGGAAAGATAAGGTATCTTTTTATTGAATTAAATGTTTGTTGATAGTCATTGGTCCACTTAAAAGAGGTGTCTTTCTTGAGGAGATGGTGAAAGGGTTGACATCTATATGATAATTAAGAGATGAAATGATGAATGGATTGAAGCTTCCCTTGGAGGCTGTAGAGTTGCTTAAGATTAGTAGGATGTGGCATCTCCAAGATTTTTCTAACTTTGGTAGGGTCTATTTCAATTCCTTGAAGAGAGGTCAAGAATTTTTCCATATAACACCCAAAAAATGCACTTCTTGGGATTAATATTGAGATGATAATGGATTAGTCAGTCAAATATGATTGTGAGAATGGCTAGGTGGTCCTTGCAGTGTTTGGATTTCTAAAGGAGATCATCCACATAGTCTTATATAATTTTATGGATGATATCATGAAATATATAGGTCATGGCATGCTGATAGGTTATTATAGCATTCTTTAGACCAAAAGGTATGACCTGGTAATAAAAGGTTCCCTGTGGGGTGATAAAGGAAGTTTTATGTTGATCTTTCAAAGAAATCAAAATTTGATTATATCTTGAGAAACCATTCATGAGAGATCATTTCATGACCAACAAGTTGGTTGATGTTTGGCAAAGGAAAGTCATCCTTTGGGCAAGTGAAGTTTAGGTTACAAAATTTGATGTAGAGGCAAAGTCCACTTGTGGGTTTGGTAATGGTAATGATGTCAGAAACCCATTGTGGATAGTCGATTGGCTAAATAAAGTTAATGGATAATAGATGCTAAAGTTATTCTTTGACTAGAAAGGTGATGCAAAGATATATCCTACAAAGATTTTATCATATTGTCTTAACCTTAGGATAGGTGACACTATTGTGGAGGGCAATATAAGCATCAATTCTAGGCATATCTTGATAGGACAAAGCAAATTATATGCTACAATCATGAAAGAAAGAAGGGTAATCTTGTTATTCCTCAAAATTTAAGGATTGGCTAATTTTGATGATATAGGGGTTATCTTGAGTACCCAAGTTGACATCAATGGTATATTCATTCAACATGGTTTGGTTCTTAATATGAAGGGATTTATGGATAGAATAATCCTTTATACTAAGCTAGGTGAGAATGGAATCATCATACTAATGTTGGATAGTGTTGATGATAGGAGAATCATGCTCGATAATTTTAGGATGAATGAGAGGAAGGGTTTTAGTTTGGCCATCCTTTTGATAGGTCAAGTAGCCCAAACTAATGGTGTTGATCAAAAAAATGTTAGATGGGATGATATCAAAGTCTTAAAACTTTGAGGGAGATGGGTTTGGTGAGGATGAGACATCTTCTTCGATGGTGGTAATGGGTTTTGGTGAGGTCAGTTATTTTAGTGGTATAAACCCAAGGCCAAATAACTCACAAGGTTTTAAAGTTTTGATTATGGGTAACTCATGCCCACATCAAACCCCTTACAAGCACACCTATAAAAGTAAGCTTTGGTAAAGGCTAGTTTGTTGAGATAATATAATTTAGAGGTGAATGATCAGATGGGTGAGGTAGTGGTGGGTGTGAAAAGTGGTTGATCAAGTCCCCTATAAATAAATTTTGTTTGATAGTTAGGGAGCTTGAACAAGATGATGGTTCTGATGTTGGGATCATATGAAGGGTTATGTTTGAGGTTCTCATACTCTTTGGGTGTAGGGAAAGTGTCTAGAACTAAAAGTCAATATTCCCCAAGGGAAAGGAATTAAAACATGGATTCCAAGGGGTCCTCTATGGGAATATAGGAAGAAAGGATAGATGAGCTAGTTATATCTTCACCACCATTGTACATGAGAGTGTTGTTGGTTTTGGTTGGTGGTAAGATAGTGTTGTTAGTAGTTGATGGTGAGGTGGATGAAAGAGGAAGAAGAACATCGTTAGGAAAATATGTCATATTACAAGTGGAAAAATGACTAGGGTCAAATTTGATAGTAAAAACTTGACCTTTGTGTTCAAATTTGACACATTGATATAAGGTAGAGGGGACACAACTCATGGCACAGATCCAAGGGTGTTCAAGTAACACATTATATTGTAACTCACCTTCTATAATGTAAAATTGTTTTGGAATGATATGAGGTTCCAATTCGATATGAAGGACAACTATTCCCAAGGTAGTGGGCATGCTATCATTAAAGGATCAAAGAACTATTGTGCTTTCTGACATGATGTTCTTGGGTAGATGTAATTGGTCATAATAATGAGAGGAGATAGTGTTTATACTATCTCCTCCATCAATCATTACTCTTTTGATGTGGGTGTGATCGATGTATATGGTGATAAAGAGGGGAGAATTAGAATTGTTAAGATGGGTGGGAGGTATTTTAGAATCCTAAAAGGTGACAAAGGTAGAAATTTGGAGGGCTCTAACAAAGGGTGAAAGAGGTTAAAGATCATTGTGTTATATCTCTATAGATTACAAAGCCTATATCAGTGCTTGAAGATGGTGGGGTGAGGTGTTGATTAGTTTATAAAGTTTCATTTTTACTGGTGTCTAATGAAGTTGTTTCAACATGATATGGTGGATAGATTCATAAATTTTGGAGGGAGAGGGTCTCAAAATGGATACTTTAGGTTTTGGTGGTTTTGAAGGTAAGGGTAAAGGTGTAAGTTTTTGGGTTTTATTAGAAGGATGAGGATTTGAAGGGTATGCCCAAGGAATAGAGACTTTGGCTTTTCCCTTATCCTTATATTAGGCCCAATATCAAGTAACCATATGAATAGTGTGGATGGGGGGATTCATTGGGTTTGGTGGTTGTTTCATTTCCTCCTCATTACTCTTGGGTAGGAGAGAGAGAGTAGGTAAATGTTGGGTAGGTTGAGTTGAAGGTTGGATTGGTAATGGGGGTAGGAGAGGCTCATTTGATAATAGATCATCCTCATCATATAGGTTATGAACAAGTGCTTGGAGATCTTTACAATTCTCCATTTCATGTCTTGGTGCCCTATGGTATACACAAATCAAGTTATCATTAAACTAGGAGGGTTTGGTATTGGAAGGGTAAAATGGCTTGATAGGGGGTAAGATAATGGAAGAAGTTTGAAACAACCTTTGTAGGATGGTTAAATAAAATTCATTCAAAGGTGTTAGAGGTGATGGGTTTATAGTTTTAAGGATGGGAACCTTTTTAGAAGTAGTTTTCACCTTAGAAGCTATAGGTGGTGGAATGGTTTTAGTTGGTGGTTGGGATTGCTTAGTTATGGTTGAAAGTAGGGGATTTGGATGATGAAAGGCTAGATATAGGTGGGAAAGTAGAGGTGTATAGGTTAGTTAAGAGTGAAGGAGAATTAGATGATTCGGTAGGGGTAGGTGTAGATAGAGAAAGGGGGATGGTTTACTAGAAGAATAATAGGTGATTGGGATGGTATAAGGATGGGGTCCTAAGATAGAAGGTAAGTGGGAAGGAGGTGGTATGGGTATAATTTGAGGTTAAGGATTAGGTAACTCTATCTTATTTATTTTTTTGGTTGTGGGTTTCTTTGGTGGATTAGATGGAGTTAATTCCAACTTCAAAGAGGAGTGAGCATGGCTAGGTGTGGGAAGGATTCCTAGATTCTTGATTGGTTTGGTAAGGGAGGCATAAGGTGATTTAGCAATGTTGGATGGAGGTGTTTGGGATGGTTCACCTATGGTTTTAGAATAAGAGGTAATTAATGAAGTGGTAATAATGTGTTTAAGGGTGGATTCAAGTGAGGTTGATGATTCAAATTTGTTTTGGTATGGGAGACCAAGATGATACCAAAATGTGGCTTTATCAAAGTTGGGTTGACAAGTGAACTGTATACTTTAGACTAGTCTATAAAAGGGCTTGTAGATGGATTTGTTTCTTTGGTCATTGGTTTCAAAAATTAATCCCCTAGGTAGAGAAGAGAGAATGGTTCCTTCATCCTTGTTTTTGATGGGAGGTTCAAAAATTGGTAGTTGGGTGTGTTTCTAATGCAAAATTGCTTTCTACATTCAAAGAAGAAATAAGAAACTAAGGAAATGGTTAAGGCTAGAAGTACCTGATATAGTCGTGCGCACCAAAATCAGACGTTGAAAGATTCTCCTCTTTTGTTGTGGAGGAATGACACCTGCGAAGAAAAGGCTAAACACGGAAAAACGTCAGTCAAAGATATGGTGGGCTGTCAGGCGAACGCCCGATCCCGGAAGTACGAAGACTCCCTAGAAGGATATCAACCCACTTGATAAAAAGAGCAGAATATTGGACGAAAGTAGATGATAATGATAGAAATAAATGACAGAAAATAAAAGGCGTACCTCATATGCGGCACTGTTCTGCACAGTCGCCGGCGTCGGTCTCTGTGGTGCCGACGTCGGTTAGGGAAGGTGCCGACGTCGGTCAAGGTGCCGTCGTCAGTCGGGGTAATGACCGGCGTCGGTAGGGGCAGGTTCTGGGAATAGGTTCGGGATAGGGTCTGAGAGAGTCTGGGAGGGGTTTGAACAGAGTCGGGACAGGTCTGAACAGTCGGGACAGGGTCTGATAAGGTCAGGATAAGGTTTTGGACAGAGTCGGGACAGGGTCTGATAAGGTCAGGATAAGGTTTTGGACAGAGTCGGGACAGGGTCTGGGTAAGGTCGGGATGAGGTCTGAACAGAGTCTGGGGGGTGTCGGGACAGAGTCGGGATGACAGAAAATAAATAATAACTAAGAAAGAAAATGAAATAAATAGAATAAAGACTTACCTGGTAGAAGACCCGATGAAAGCCATGGTGTGCAGATTAGTTGATGTCGTAGTGTCGATGATTGCTCGGAGTTCACAGGTTGGTGGAAGAATTCGCAGGTTGGTTGCTCAGCGTTTGAGTGGTTGGATAGCATTCGGGGATAAGCGTTCGGGGATCTGGTTCGAATGGCTGGCAGAGGTTGATGAAGGCGGGGGACGGGGACGGTTCTAGAAATGGTTCGTTAACCGTTTCGGGAAACCGAATGGTAACTAGTAACGGACAAGGGGAAGGTGACCGACGTCGGCAGGATTGCCGACGTCGGCCGATAGGTGACCGACGTCGGCGACATCGGTCGGGTAAAGACCGACGTCGGCAGATGCATAATGGGGATAGAGTCTACCTTTTGCTTTGTGCTCCTCTTTACATGCTGCCAGGGTCAACGCTGGTGAAACAAGTGATCGGCAAGGGTTCAATAGGCGAAGAAGAAGAAGACGGGGAATGACCAGGGGAGTCGACATAATTTCGGTGTCTACATTTGCCCCTTTTTGTCTTGTTGGTTGTTCTGGACGAACTGCAAGACAAAAATAGGAGTGAGTGCCCCAGGTGAGGGATAAGGTTGATTTCGTCTTGTTGGTTGTTCGAATGAACTACAAGACAAAAATAGGAAGTGAAATGCCCCGAGTAAGGATGAGGTATTCCCCCTCAAAGCAGGAGTCGAGGGAAGGGAACCGAGAATCGGGTGCTGATTTGATAAAGAGTGGATAAAAAAGGGGTGAGGGTGAACGCTGCAAAGGTCGTGATTGCGCGCATACCACTGCACGAGATGGTCAGGCCAAAGTGTCGCAGGTCAAGGGTCGAAGAGTGCCAAAATTGAAGTAACCGGGCCCCAGCATTTAGTCGTCTGCTGATCGGGTCACTCAATCTAAGCTGAAGCTCCAAATGGGTCATCGCGTTCCAGGTATCCCGGGCTCAGGAAGTGCTCCTAGAAATGCGAAAAAGTCACAAGTAGTGTGGATCAATCGGTGTGCGATCCTATACTTGTGAGGGTCCAAAAGGTCTGCGCACAATTCTGCTAACCAGTCATGAGGTAGCATACATGCAAAAACAACCAAGGCAACAACGTCTTGGAAGTGGTCGAGGTCGGAGGAGATAGGCATGATCTCCAATGGTTGGTGGTCGATGGATGGATGAATGGATGAAAGGATGCGGTCGAGCTAACCCCAGAAGACCCCATGTCAACTGAGTGCTGCCTACATAGCCCTGGTGATAGGGCCTCAGGCTGATGTAGTTCTCCCTAGAAGGGAGGAAGGGTCAAAGGGATGGAAAGGAAAAAAAGATGTTGCAGCCTTTTCCAAATGGTGTATTCTGCAACATTGGTTGAGGGGTTTTTCATCCCTAGCAATATCCCATATGCGTGATGGATGTATGCTAAAAATGAATTGAGGTCTATTTATGCTTCAGCAAGTATTGGTTTATGCTTAACATAAATTGTGGCGGGTCGGTAGTTTCCGTGTGGATTGGTGTCCATAGAAACTAGGGTGAATAGGCAAGGTCATGTTGACGGCCTGAAAAGAGAGTTGAGCTGAGTTGATCGACAAGTGATGAAGGTGAATGTGACCAAAGGGCAGAAGAAGATGAAAGGAAAATTGCTCTTTCATTGACAAGGACCAAAAAGATAGCATAGATAGGGGTTATGAGAACC
This sequence comes from Torreya grandis, assembly GCA_037957365.1. Classification (NCBI taxonomy): domain Eukaryota; kingdom Viridiplantae; phylum Streptophyta; class Pinopsida; order Cupressales; family Taxaceae; genus Torreya; species Torreya grandis. Next base: position 391,659 of record JARHVA010008396.1, read on the forward strand.
AAGAGCCCCATTCATGCGTGACGTCGTTGACTATAGTTATGTTAGAGCGGTAATCGAATCACTTAGACATTAAAGTGAGCTCGAAGTCCCTTGAGTAGGTAATAGGAAGAGGAAAGAGGGTAACCCATTTTAAGAGCAGAGATAACTTTGCCCCTTTTTATAGGAGACCCTGAGACAACTACAAGCCAGGTCTGTGACTCGTTTTTTTTTTTTTTTTTTTTTTTTTTTTTTTTGAGAGGCAGACTGATCGATGCGGGAAGCCTGCATAGAGATGTCATTTGCTTGGTGGTTAGGTTGCGAAGCTGATCAATGCGGGAAGCTTCTAAAATAAGTTGCTGTTTATTGCCAGAGTAGTCATAGCCATCCTTCGAGGGAGTGGTCTAGATTTTTGTTTTTGATATAAAGGCTTTTGAATAGCTGTCCTTTGAGGGAGCAGTCTATTTATTACAGCAATGATAGTACAGCTGTCCTTCGAGGGAGCAGTCTATTTTTTTTATTTTGATATGGATATAGTGACCATGGATATGTTTTGACATCTTGATTTGTTTTGATAGAAATGTGAGTCATGGACAAGACTGTAGAAGGTCAAGGGCTCCCTTTTATTAGGACAAAGCATCCATACATCATAAAAGGGTTATAGGAGTTATTAAGAGGAATAGGGTTGAAAGGAAGGAGGATGAAGAGGACGGGGATTGCTCAAGGGACGAGCTCAAGTTAAGTGTCAAGTGGACGAATACTCGACTAGCAGTAGAACGGTCGCAGATGCAACGCATAAAAAGGCTTAAGGTCTAATAAGTCCCTGGGCCATGCTTGTGCGTGATAAGGTCCGAGTCAATTAGGAGCAAATTTGCCCCATTTGCCTCTTTCCGAATTGGTCAGGTGTTGATTGATGAGTGGATGTGAAGTTGGTTGATATGGTTGTTGATTGATTAAAAAAGGTTGAATGTTTTGATAAAAAGGTTGGGTCGAATATTTGGTTGAGATTTGGTCATTTGATAATTGGTCAATGGTTGGTCGAGGGTTGATTGGTTGGTCTTTGGTCTTTGGTTGGGTCGAACGTTTGGTTGAGGTCGGGTTAAATGTTTGGTTGCTAGTCTGGTTGAGGTTAAGTTGAAAGAGTGATTGATATGTGGTCGAGACTGTGTTGAAAAATTGGTTGAGGTTTGGATGAAGGTTGAGTTCCCCTAGCGGCTAGGGAGAATGTTTGACGGATTGGTTAAGGTCGATTGAGGTTTAGTGGTCAGATGGACAGTGTCGATGTTGAATAAAGGGGTTAAAGGCGGCGAAGGGACCCTAGCCTATCGTGGAGATCCCGATTTAGATGACGAGGTTGGAGAGGTATGTGTTGGTGTGGATAATTTGTCAAAGGGGTGGTCGAGAGGATCCTTGATAAGAAAGGAATCCTTTTTCCAGTGGTGACGAATGACAGCTTTAAGAGCGCAACAATGCTCGGTGTCATGTCCCGGAGTGTGATGATAGTGACAGAATTTAGAGTTGTCGAACCAAGATGGCCTTGATCCGAGAGTTGATGAGTGGGGTGGTGTTGAAGGTTTGTTGATAACGTGGTCGAGAAGAGAGGTGTCATTCCCCAGACATTGGCGAACGACGACCTTGAGGGCATGACAATGCTCCGTGTCGTGCCCAGGCGTGCGATGATACGCACAAATATGAGTGTCATCGAACCATGGTGGTTTTGGTCCGAGAGAGTGATATGGTCTAAGAGGCGGGAGAGAGAGACGAGAGGACTGCAACAATTGCCGTAAGAGCAAGGCATAAGAACCTGCTAACGGGTCGGGATGTTTTATTGCAGAGAGGGTTGGTGACATTGGTTTGGGAGGTGTAAGAGGCGTTGGTCGATGGTTTGAAGGAGGTATAAGTCTGGCGGGTTGATAGAATAATGGAGGTGACGTACCTCTGTGAAGTATGGGAGTGGGAAGCACTCCGAGTAAAGTAGACGGATGTGGGCCCAAGATTAAAGGTAATGACGAAGATAGGGGAGGAGGTCTCCGGTGTGGCTTAGTAGCCTTCTTTGGTTTGGGTTGAGGGCCACCTTTGTGTGAGGCGAGATTAGATGTGGGGCGAACACCAAGAGGTTTAATCTCTTTGGATATGATGGACGCCTGCGCGGGTTTGGACTTAGATGTGGACGGTTGTTCTCTCAATGGAGAAGAGATTGAAGGTGTGGGCTCTTTAAGAGGAAAGAGCTCTGGAGTAGTCATGGCTTTTGTGTGTGGTTGAGGAGTCAAAAAGGTATGATCGTCTATGGATGATAATAAGGATGAAGGTGAGGCAGGTGGTGTTGATGTGGTCAAAGCGTCTTCTAATATAGGAGAAGTCGCTGGAGGAGAAGTGGGAGAAGAAAGTTCTTCGCCATGTGGAGGAGGTATAGGGGAAGAAGGGTCTTCCACCTGTGAAAGAGGTTGATCAGGGATAGGAGAAAAGATAGTGTCGACTGTGTGTATATCATGGTCTTGAGGGTCATTGGTTATGGTTTGGACGTTGTCTTGAGTAGGCGGGTGATTAGAAAGGGGTTACTTGAAGATGTCAAGGTTTTGGTTGGGCGGTGCGTTCGGGTTATCTAAAATAAGATTCCCCTTGTCGAGTTTATCCAAGACAGAGGCATATGACTCCCTAATTGGAGTGAATTGACGCTGTATGGATTGACGTTGAAAATGTTTATTGATGTAGTCTAATGTTGAAGATGTTGAGTGGTTGGTTATTGTTGAAGATGATGGTTTAAAGATGATAGTGTTTGCCGACCCCTTGGATTGAGAGTGGGCAGAAGAAGGTCTGGAAGAAGAATGGTCACTGTTAGTGTTACACAATTTGACCTTATCTTCTTCAATGGCGCGGAGTTCAAGCTTTCGGGCCATGGTGAAGGCCTCATCGAAAGTGTGGAATGTCTGAACCCGCAAGGTGGACGAGATATGACTGACACATGCTCGAGAAAAGATCTCAATGAGCTCGGGTTGAGGCAAGGAGAAGGATAGCTGATTGATCAAGCTTCTCCAACGGGCGACAAAATCGGCAATCGATTCGTCGTCAAATTGCCTGATGGAGTAAAGGTCTGTGATCGAAACTTGTTTAGTGATATTGATAGAAAAATGGTCAATGAATAGTTGGGCGAGTTGGATGAATGAAAAGATAGAGTGTCTGGCAAGAGAACTATACCAGTCAAGGGCAGGGCCAGAAAGCGACATAGGGAATGTGCGTAAAAGTAACACATCGTCGTGGGCGATAAGGTAACAGGCATGTCTAAATGCCTTTAGATGTTGTTGTGGGTCTTCCTTACTCTGAAAGTGAGTGAATTTAGGAAGCTCCCAATGGTTGGGGTATGGTCAGATAGGGACAGAAGGGTGGATGGGCTCACTGCAAACTTGTTCATATGACAAAGTATTGCTTGAACTGGAGATAGAAGCTTTGAGACTGGACATTTTATCCATCAGCATCTTGATAAGATCTGCTGACGGATTGGCGGGTTGAGCGCCCCCTAGGTTGTAAGGCGCTTGAAAGAGGTTAGAAGAGGCGTGCGACATAGTCGGTTGTACAACGTACGGATGACTAGTCGCAGGGGCAGAAGTAGAGGTTAAAGGTGATTGCGTTATGAAGGTCGAAGGCATAGGCTGACTAGATACCGCCAAAGGAGGTTGTGTGACGGCATTGACAAAGGGCGAGGTAGGCACTCCTGCATATATGGGCGCAAGAGTGTGTGGGGTCGAGACAATCAAGTTCTGATATAATGTAGAACTTGGTTGAATTGCAGGTGGTTGAGGGGGTAACGAAACCCCGGTGGAGGTTGGTCTAAAAATAGACGAGGAGGCCGAACTTTGCGTATAGGCCATGGTCGGGTTGATGGTTGAGGCGAAAGGTTGAGTCGAAAAAGGTTGGGTGGCGAACGGTGTGGATGTCGTTGCCACATCGTCCGAAAGGTCCCGCATTGGTTTTCTTGCGAGATAGTTTTGGAGGGCTGCGGTATTGAGGTCCAAGAATCTTGCAAAGTCTTGGTCCCCTTCTGAGATGATAGGTGTCTGGGTTGGAGATAGTCTAGTAGGAATTCTTTCGGTCTTCGAGTAGAACTCCATTATATGATTGTTTATAGATGAGGTAGGCGAAAGTGATTGATGGCTAGCGTGGTTAAGAAGAGCCTTGGTTTGACTACGTGTCAGAACCATTCAAGGCAAGAAAGAACGTCCTCACAAGCTCAAACAAGCAGATAAAAACCGAAAAGATGAAGACACAAGCAGATCCTAAATCCCTAGAAGTAAATTATTAGGATTATAGTGGCTTATGCCTTAGAATATGTGTAGAGGAAGGTTGGTTTTGAGAGTCAGGTCCTAGGAGAAGGCGGTCTATGGATGGTTTCGGGTTTTGTTATGGTGCTGAAGAAGAAGTCTGTGTTAGGGTCTGGTACGCGGCCTGGTGCTAAGGAGCAAGCTCCCCTCACTTCACGATTCCAGTGGTTAGCTGGTTTCGCTTAGCCAAGATATACCTCGCCTAGAGATTAACCTCCGCCAGAGAACGGAGTGGGCTTCTCCCTTGGTGATGAAATCCAAGTAGGGTCACCGGGACGGGTAAGGTATCCGCTGGGGGATGAAATCCCAGTCGGGCCTTGTCTCAGGTAAGTTTTATGTTTGTTTTGTGCAGGTGGTTTGGTCATGTAACATCAAGTGATCTAGATTAATTCAATATGCGGTTTAATTACTATGTGTGGTCTAAAAGATGCAGGCAAACAGAAATGAATGCAAAGTGTTTTAATGTCCAAGTCGAAATGTTTGTTCGTATGAAGACGAATGGAGAAAGAGTCGAAGAATATGAGTTTAGCTAGTCTAGAAGTGCAAGAAAGAAAGAAATGTTCATTTTAGTTCTGCTTATGATGTTGTTTAAGAAGAGACGAAAGGAGGCAAAAAGGAAGAAACCTAATGCACCTAAATGAACGAAAGAAAGAAAGAACCCAAGGAGGACCTAGGGTCCCACCGGGCGTGCCAGAATGTTTCTAATGCAAAATTGCTTTCTACATTCAAAGAAGAAATAAGAAACTAAGGAAATGGTTAAGGCTAGAAGTACCTGATATAGTCGTGCGCACCGAAATCAGACGTTGAAAGATTCTCCTCTTTTGCTGTGGAGGAATGACACCTGCGAAGAAAAGGCTAAACACGGAAAAACATCAGTCAAAGATATGGTGGGCTGTCAGGCGAACGCCCGATCCTGGAAGTACGAAGACTCCCTAGAAGGATATCAACCCACTTGATAAAAAGAGCAGAATATTAGATGAAAGTAGATGATAATGACAGAAATAAATGACAGAAAATAAAAGGCGTACCTGATATGCGGCACTGTTCTGCACAGTCACCGGCGTCGGTCTCTGTGGTGCCGACGTCGGTTAGGGAAGGTGCCGACGTCGGTCAAGGTGCCGTCATCGGTCGGGGTAATGACCGGCGTCGGTAGGGGCAGGTTCTGGGAATAGGTTCGGGACAGGGTCTGAGAGAGTCTGGGGGGGTTTGAACAGAGTCGGGACAGGTCTGAACAGTCGGGACAGGGTCTGATAAGGTCAGGATAAGGTTTTGGACAGAGTCGGGACAGGGTCTGATAAGGTCAGGATAAGGTTTTGGACAGAGTCGGGACAGGGTCTGGGTAAGGTCGGGACGAGGTCTGAACAGAGTCTGGGGGGTGTCGGGACAGAGTCGGGATGACAGAAAATAAATAATAACTAAGAAAGAAAATGAAATAAATAGAATAAAGACTTACCTGGTAGAAGACCCGATGAAAGCCATGGTGTGCAGATTAGTTGATGTCGTAGTGTCGATGATTGCTCGGAGTTCGCAGGTTGGTGGAAGAATTCACAGGTTGGTTGCTCAGCGTTCGAGTGGTTGGATAGCGTTCGGGGATAAGCGTTCGGGGATCTGGTTCGAATGGCTGGCGGAGGTTGATGAAGGTGGGGGACGGGGACGGTTCCAGAAATGGTTCGTTAACCATTTCGGGAAACTGAATGGTAACTGGTAACGGACAAGGGGAAGGTGACTGACGTCGGCAGGATTGCCGACGTCGGCCGATAGGTGACCGACGTCGGTGACATCGGTCGGGTAAAGACCGACGTCGGCAGATGCATAATGGGGATAGAGTCTACCTTTTGCTCTGTGCTCCTCTTTACATGCTGCCAGGGTCAACGCTGGTGAAACAAGTGATCGGCAAGGGTTCAATAGGCGAAGAAGAAGAAGACGGGGAATGACCAGGGGAGTCGACACGATTTCGGTGTCTACAGGGTGGATAGAGGCAACCTTCTCTTGAGGGATGGTTTCCAAAGAGGTAATAGATAGTTTTATGATGTGAGAGGTTGGTGTAGTGTCCTCAAGTGAAGGAATGGATATGTTTACTTCCTTTGTTTAGGTATCCAAAGGAATGGAGGGTAGTTCTATAACTTCAATGGGTGGAGTGGAAGAAGAAGTGGTTAACTCAAGGGTTACCTCCTTTGGTATTTCCATGAAAGGAGAGGTAGATAAAGCCAAGGTCTCATTAGGTGAAGAGAGAGGGGTGGATAATTCCTTTTTTTGAGTATCCAAAGGAATAAAAGGTGAGTCCACTAATTTAATAAGAGAAATGCAGCAATAAGTAGTCTTGGTAGTGGTCTCCTCAATAATGGGCTCACTAATAATAACATTGATCATGTGTGCCTCATGAGAGTGATATGATTCTAGCTTATTTTCATGGTGATGGGTAGAAGGATCATGAATGGGAAAAGGTTTATAGAAGATGTCAAGGGACTAATTAAGAGGTGCATTAGAATTATAAAATGTAAGTTATCCACTATCAATTAAGCTTTCAACCAAACTTTTGAAGGTATTGCATCTATTGATGTCATGTCCAATAACTTGGTGAAAGGCACACTAATAATTTTCATTGTACTAACTAGGCACAGGGAGAGAAGCATCATATTGTTGGGGTGGTTTAATAGGTGGAATTTGGATGAGGTTAGATTTGAGTAATTAGTCCAAAACTGAAGCATAAGACTCCCTAATGGGGGTGTATTATTCTAGAGGAGCTCAGTTTTGGTTATGGTTTTGTTGGTAAGAAGGATTGGGAGAATTAGTTGTATGGGGTTGGTTGATAGTTGGTGGTGAAACATTTTTTTATGAAAACTAAGTTTGTAGATGATTTTTATTTGGTATTAATATGGATATATTGGTTATTAATTTTGGTAGATGGAGGACCATTAGATTTAAAGATTGAGTTCTCATTCCACAGTTTCAATTTCCCTTCATTAATGGCTTAGTTTTCAATTTTTTGTGCCATGGTGAATGCCTCATCCAAAGTTATAAGAGTTTGAAATTAAAGAGTGGGGGAAATATATTTGACACAAACCCAATAGAAGATCTAAATCAACTTAGGTTGGGGTAGGGATAAATAAAGTTGGTTTATGAGACTTCTTCATCTTGCTATGAAATCAGCAATTTTTTCATAATCAATTTGCCTAATAGAATAGAGGTCAGTAGTAGAAACCTTTTTAGATATATTTATTGAGAAGTGCTCTAAAAAAATTTGGGCAAGTTGGGAGAATGAAACATGAAGTGATTTTTGAGGCCACCAAACTAATCAAGGAATGGTCTTGATAAATACATAGGGAAGGTATGAAGGAGGAGAGCATCATCATATGCAATCAAATAATAAAAGTGATGAAATTCTTTCAAATGTTGTTAGGGGTCCTCCTTACCTTGGAATTTGGAAAACATAGGTAATTCCCATTGAGGAGGATAAGCATGGATAGAAATAGATGGGTGGATGGGTTCATTATATATTTGATCATGGGATAAAAGGTTATGAGAACTAGATATAGATGACTCCAGGTTGGTCATTTTTCCCATTAACATTTAGAAAAAATACGTTTGAGGTTGGGAAGTTGCATACTAAGGTGGTAATCTTAATTGAAGTTTGGTGATAAAAATATATGTATAAGTGATAGAGGGTGTTAAAAAAGCCACATATAGGTAAGTGTTCATAGGAGGTTGGGATAGTGTCACATAAGGATTGATTGGCACAAATGGTTAGGTGGAAGGTGTTATGTATCCTTATGGGTAAGATGTTATAGGTACTTGTTTGGGGGATAATAATGGTTGGTTTAGAGGCATGTTTGGGTTGGTGGATGGTGGTATGGATGTAGATTGGGTTGAAGGTATAAAAGTGATAGGTGGTTGTTGATGGGTGGTAACTCTAGTGCTGATAGGTGGGAGTGTTTGAGGTATGGAAAGTACCAAACTCTGAGGTGGGGTAGAAACTGGTGGGTTGGTTGAGCTAAGGTTAACAATAAAAATAGGGGTAGAGGATACTCCCATGGTAGATGGAGTATAGGTAACAAGGGGAAAAGTTGACCCAATGTTGTATATATTGGTTGGGGTTGCAAGTGTTTGGTTACTGGTTGGGATGTTAGATGGAGTTTGGGGAGTGGTAGTGGGTGGGATATTGAAATAAGAAGAGGCTTGGGTGAGCATGAGTTAGGTTTAGGTGTCACCCTCCATAAGATGAGGAGGCATACCATAGGGAGGATCTATAGGAGGGACCAAAGCAAAAGGGGTATGGTTAGATATGGTGTTTAGGTAACATTGAAGAGCCATGGGATTGTTATCAAGGAAGGCAAAAAAATCTAGATCACCCTCATCAATAATTGGTGGTTTGCTAAGAGGGGGAGAAAAATGAGGGGAACCCTCAACATCATAGGTATACTCCATGGAGGAGGAAGAAGAAGGTGGTTATTGGTTGTTTTGATTCCTCAACTACTATCTAGTAAAGAGCATGAGAGGAAATAAGAGATAAAATAACAAAACTCATGCCTCAAACAAAGAACATGCAAAAGAAAAGAACTCATGGAAATCAAACATATACTAAAGTGCATTTAACAACCTAGGTTTATTTTTAGATGGTTTTTGGATTATTCCTTAGAAAGTATGAAGAAGAAAATTCATTTGTAGATCAGGTCCTAAAGAAGAAATCTATAGTTGTTTTCAAGTTATGTTTAGGTGCTCAAAAGAGAAATCTATATTGATCTTTAATATGTGGCTTGGTATTGGGGCCTACCCCCTCAGTTTAAACATAATAGTGATAAGGGTGTTGGGTACTTAGCCCAAATACAATAAATCTCAGACTTAATACTCAACCAAAGAGCTAAATTGGTTCTCCCCTTGGTAATGACCTCTAAGTAGGACTACCAAGAAAGCGTAAGATTTACTGCTAAGTGATGAAATCCTAGTCGGGCCTTGTCTTAGGTATGTTTTTATGTGTTAATTAGCTATTGGGTTTGGAAAAAGTGTGTGATACAAGAGTGAAAGCTATGATTAATTAGTTTGGTTTTATGTTACTAGATGAAATAAAAAAAGCAAACAATCAATGTATGTAAAAGGTTTATTTTAAGCCCAAAATAAATTTAGATTTCATTCTATGATCATACAATAAAGGAATAAAAAGGGATTCTATGTCCCACTAGGCATGCAAAAATCGTTCAGTTAATTTTTCTTCATTTCTTAATTTAAAAGAAAGTAATGAAACTAGTAATAGGGTGTGTAGAATAATACCTAGTAAAGTACATTTGTGATCTAGATGATGATGGGAACTCCTCTTTGGCTTTGAATTAATAATTTATAGATAATAAAGACACTATAAAAGTAGTTATTAGATGGATGGTTGAGTGGACTTCTTAGCATGAGCTAGATCCAAGAAGCATATGCTTGATAGGAGGTTGTTAATCTACTATTTATAATAATTAAATTGATATAAATGAAAAGAAAGGAAATTTTCATTTAATAAATGGAAAGTAAATTCATGTAAGATAAGATGAAATTAAATTTATTGATAGACAAAAACACTAAATATAGAAAAATAGGTTCAATACTCATGCTAAGATGGGGTTAGCTTCAAAAATTTAGAAAAATCTCTGGGAATAGGCAAGAACATAGAAAATAGGGTCTAGTTGGGGTCAAGGGGGTGAAAATAACTTGTTATTTTTTTCCATAGTGACCTTCAATGGCTAGGTGAATCATCTATGGTTAGGCTAACCATCAGTAGTTGGGTGACCATCAATGGTTGAGGTGACTATTAGTGGTTAAGCTAACCATTGGTGGTTACCTATGTGATTTTGGGAATTATCAAAAAAAGGATGGTAGATTGGGTAATTAGGAAAATAGAGGTCTATTATGGATCAACGGGAATGAAAGATAAGATATTGATGGGTCTAATAAGGTAGAGAAGTTTGAAATGGAATATAATAAAAAAAAACAAGCAAGAGATGCCTATAACTTGGTGGTGGAAGGTAGAAGCAATTTGGCTAGAGTGATAGTACTTTGACCTTCAAAGGTGATTCTAACATAGGTTTGGGTCTTTTTTGATGTTTATTACTTGTTTAAGGGATGTTGGATACCTAGATGCAAGATGGATTAGACATAGATTGCTAGAGTTATTGATCCCTTTCTTCTCTTGCTTCTCTCCTTTTATAGGATGAAGTTACTAAATGTGTAGGAGGAAGTTTCTAAATGGATAGAGGAATAAGTTACTAAATATGATGTTGTACAACTAGTTTTCATCTCAAAATTGAAGTTGCTAAATGTTCCATGCTTATCTTGTATAATTGATAATTCTTTAAAGCTTTAAAGTAGGCTTGGAGACTTAACCATTGATGGTCAAGATAACTATCGATGGTTAGGCTGACTATCAACAGTCAAGGTCTAGAGGAAAATGGGTTAAAAAGGGGTGATTTAAAAAGTTAAGTTAGTAAATTAATAAATAGGCTAAGTCAACTAGGTGGTCAACTAGATTCAGTATCAAGCAAGGGTACCAAGTGTTTTGACATCTAAAATTGTGTATTTTTTAAGTGTCTATAGATGTATAAGCAAATGTGCAACATATTATTCTTTTTTCCTTCTCTTCATAATAAATGCAAAAATGGATGTGTATATATAGTTGAATATAACCCTAAACCTTTCCAAAATTTTAGTCGATAGGGTCATCTAAATTGACTTTATATGATTAATTGATAAAAATAAGTTATATCTTGGGCTATGTTGGCTAGATCTGACCTAGATCCATAACATGCTTTTAACAATTTGAATACAGGGTCAACCCAAGTCATCGATGTAATGTAAACTATTAAAAAGGGTTTTAGGCTTAGGTTGGGGCTGAGGAAGGTAGTAAATTCTATGAGGAGTGTGCAAGAGATGAGGCAAGGATTAGGGAAGTACATAGGAAAAGGTTGTGTAGATATCAAGTGGTTGTATAGGGGAAAAAATACCTATGAAACACAATTGGTCTACCCACCCCTTTCTCATTGCACCCTTTAAGCCATGCACTTAAAATGATTAAGACTCTATGGGTTCATATAATAGAGAAACTATCATTAATTAATAAAGTTTGAAAATATTATGCATATAAATATTACCCACTTGAAGTTCATCATGTGTCATGTAGGTGTAATAGGAGACGATGCTTTGGAAAAAGAACATAGAAACACATAATGTTGAAGATGAATAAATTATAGGAAGAAGAAAATAAGATAAATTAAAGGACTTGAAAAACACATACCTTCACTTACCTTAGTGATTTAGATAGGAAATGAAGTGGAATAAATGTGAAGGTGTCCAATGTAAGGAATACTAGGGGAATGTATACAAATTAACAAAAAAGAGAAAAAAATTAGATTTTTTACAAAATATACATGTTATATATGAAAATATTATCTACAATGTCAATATTTTAGAACATCTTTCAATTCAAAAAAAGATCTAGTAGAAACAAAGATATGATTTCAAAATGAAATCTAGTTGTAAATATTTGATAGTGAAATAATTTTTAATAGTAAATATAAATAGGGTAAAAAATAATTAATTTTTTATTTTTACTATTCTAAGAAAACATCTCTAAAAGACCCATCTCAATTCCAGAGAGTGAACATGGTGAGGAGATGAAAGCTTAGATAGGGATGATACTTGACATCTACAACAAGTGCAACACAAGTAATAAAACATGATTTTTTTTTTTGAATAATTTTATTTGATATTGAGATAAATATAGAAAATTGACTAGTAAGAAAAATCTAGACACCAAAACTAACCTTCGGAAAATTTTAGGTATACTAGGGGTGTGATCAAATAAATCCAAGAGGGGAGATTAATATTTTGTTAGTATGATCAAAACCAAACAATATCACACTAATAAAACTAACACCTTCAGTCTAGACAATCAAAGATCAAGAGAACAATACAATTAGCTATCAATAGAAGATAAAACAACCATTATTTACCTTCCTTCAGAGAAAGAGTTGTATGTTGGCTATATATGGATGTGTTCAATCAAGTGATCAAAGAATATTTATAAAGGGTTCTCCTTGAATCATCTCTCCTTGTCACCTTGGCAATGTTGGGCTTGGCTCTGGCTTGTATCTCTCAACAAATGAGTATCATAACACTGAACCAAAGGAGCTTCTCAAAGGTATTTTAGCATAATAACCTTAAAAAAACTAATATTATTAAATAATGTATGGAAACTTGTATTTATATCCTTCCAAACTAACTTTAACCCAAGTGGAGTTAAGCTAGAGTTGACCAAAGTTGAGTTTAAATTAACCCTAGTTGAGTTAAGAAGGGGATAAACAATCAATATTTAGTATAGTGATCCCATTTATTAATCATGGCTCTCCATTTATGAATTTAAAGATTTATGGGATATATTTTCAATTCCTTGACTTTGAGGATGATGACATCATCATGACCTTAATTTTATTGCAATTTATTTTTTGCAAAAATCATTTTCACTAATTACACATGGAAATTTCACTTAAGGATTTAATTTTATCTACTTATTTAATTCATTTTGCTTAGAATTTTTTCACTTTAAGAATTGTTTAAGTGCCTTACTTAATGGGTCCAAAGGCTTATCTATCAATTTTCTAGGTCATAAGTTGATAGGATATTAATCCATGAGAGGTTAATATTGTATACAGGATAATACCCCAAATAGGGATGCCTCAACACAATTCTAAGTACTAATGTCTAATTTGTGTATGAAATTAGGAAATTCAATGATTCCTAGGCTTAATTTTTAATATTTTTTAGAAATCAATATGAAATCCAATTGAAACATAATTGTATCCAAAATGAGTGTCTATAGTTTTCCCCTTTTTAAGAAGATGTTGCAAGATATAATCACATCAATGTCTTCTCAAAGAACTAAAAAGTCAATAATGAAATGCCCCATAATGTGATGGATGATCCTTTTATGCCCCCTTGAGGGAGCGTGCAATAAATAAGGTCAGAAATGTTCCCTCAAAAATAAGTAAATGATGCAACCTATAGATAATGGGGGTGAAAATACATTTTTGCCTAAAGGTGATTATAATCATTGGCATAAGAAGGTCTCCCAATAGGGAAAATGAATGATAATTATTTTCTCAAAGGTGGATATAATAATTAGCACAATGAAAATTCCCTAATAGGTTAGATAGATTGAAAAATAATGATTTGCCTGAAGGTGGTTATAATCATTGACATAGTGGTTTGCCCTAGTAGGGCAAAGAGAGAAAAGTGGTTTATGTATCAAATCTCTACTCATGGAGGAAGAGTAAGTTAACATAGAGGATAAGCATGAATTTGGGATACCTACTAATAATGAGATACACATCCTAACTAGTAGGGATTACTATTCATTTTTGATTTAATGACTCTATATTTGGGTAGTATTTGGGTAGATCATGAATTTTCAATGTGTAAACAATGAGAATTACTACAACACCATTACTTGTAAGCTCCACCAAACTAAATTCTTTTGTAGCTTGGGATATTATGTATCATAGTTATAGATAACTATAATAATAATGTGTATGGAAAGCATGTGAAACTCAGTTTAAATGGAAATGCAAATCACGTAGTCATAAGATATGAAAAATCAAATCCTAAGTGAATATAATGTAATAAACTAAGTGGAGGAACGTACACTAATTCACAAGTTAAGTACAAGATATGGGTAATCAAAAATCAAGTGTAAATAAAGTGTAATAATCATACATTAACTAAGAAACAAAAAAGGCAAAGAGGGGGAAAAACAAGATAAACAAAAAATAAACACTAAATAACACACACAAAACACCAATAAACACAAAATAAAACACCAATATAAATAAATAAATAAACAAAAAACAAAACAAAAATAAACTAAAATGGCCAAAAACAAATTAAAAAACATGAATAAAATAAATGAACAATCCAAAGAAAAGAAAATTGAAATAAATAAGCTATTATAAAAACATAAACAAAAACAAACAAAACTAAACAAACAACAAGACACAAACAATGGTTAATCACAATGTTAGTGCAAATAAAAAACAAAGTATTTGTACATGTGTAATAGAGGTTTTATTCTTAGTGATAAGATGACCCTTAAGATAGACAACAATGATGTAGGTATAACAACATAGGAACAAAAGACAAAGTTTCCCCTAGGTCATAAGGGACAATTACAAACAAAAAAAATAGAAGGAAATAGATGAAAAGAAAGGGGTAGCCAAGCTAACTCCACATGCACTAGGCAAGTGGATACTTCCTACATAGTCCCATGGACACAAGATCCAACATGAACTTTTGGCCAAATGTAGTTCTCCCAGGATATGGGATAGAAGAAAATGATGATGTATAAAACATGATGGTCATGTAGAAGGAATAGGGGAATGATCTCAAAAAATGGTGAGTGCATGAGGGAAGAGGGGATGACATTTCAAAATCATGAAAAAAAAAACACAAATAAATTTCTCAAGTGTGAGAGTGTGGTTTAGATAAAAACACACTAAAAATGGATAGACAAGCATGCAAATATGAACTAGGCTCATAATTCTTACTATGTCTAAGGTAGAGAATGATAATAAACTCATAAAATAGAAAGATCTTAAATAAATCAAAAAATAGAGAGATAATTGGAAATGGTTTCTCATAAAATGATAAGACCATAATAAAACCTAAGTGGTCATTAGTGCATGAAAGTTGAATGCACAATGCTCACAATATAGACTCACAAAATGATAAGTAAGTACGGCTAAGGAAAATAAGGGTGGGGAAACTAAAGGACAAGTGGTTAATTGTGAAATAA
Organism: Torreya grandis; assembly: GCA_037957365.1. Taxonomy (NCBI): domain Eukaryota; kingdom Viridiplantae; phylum Streptophyta; class Pinopsida; order Cupressales; family Taxaceae; genus Torreya; species Torreya grandis. The sequence goes on from JARHVA010008396.1 coordinate 406,767, forward strand.
ATAGGATTCCTAAAATTCTTAAGGCAAAGAAGTGGTCAAAAAATAAAGGAAGGTGTGGCCAAGCTAACTTGAGATACCCTATATATCCAAGTTCTACCTACATGGTCCGTGGAGACCTCGGGCTGATGTAGTTCTCCCAAAAGTGGGAGGAAAAATACCAAGGTGGTATATAAATGAAGCTACATATAAAATATGGCCCATCCCAAAAAACATTGATGACTTTATATCTCACATGGAAATTTTAAGCCAATTTTACTCATTTTATGGTTTTTTTTTATTTTTTTTCAAATGTTTTTGTAATTTTTTAGGCATCTCAACTCAATCAAGAGTTACTAAATATAAATGGGTAAAATAATAAAATTACAAGAGCATGGAATAAACATGCTCATAAAATGATGAGAATGTTCAAACTTAAATTATTCATAACAAAATGAGAGTGTGGTAAAAGGGTGACTGAGTTGACCTCAATGTGAATTGAATGTTACTTATATAGTATCAAATGATACCTCAAGTCATTATAGTTTCAACTTATAGTGGAGGATCCACTGAGGTATTAAAAAGTTCACAAAATAAGTAAATGACATAGTATAGTAACAATAATGGAAAGGTTAGATGTGATAATGTATTATACTAAAGGTGTTGCTCCTAATTTTCCCATAGATAGTTATAATTAGTAAACAATGATATTATTTAATGATTCTAATTTTACCAAAGGTGGTTAGAATTATTATCACCAAGAATGAGATAGAAAATGATAATAATGAAGAATATAATTGTCAAACAATTATCATACCACCCCATTATACTACCTACTTCTAAAATACTAAATCAACTACTAAAACTTCATCTAAATCCCTTATCTAAAGGTGCCCAGAGAACCAATGGATTGGAACGAAGGTCAAAAATGGTGGGAAGGGAGGGTAAAACAATTTTGGTAAATAGGGAAGGTATGGAAGGAATGGTATATGATATGGTATAAGGAAGGTTATAATATGGTATTATGTAAGTGATCTTCATAGATAATACCTTAGGTATCTAAAGCAAAATAATTTTTGAGATGTATTATGTTCATGGTCTCATCAAGATCATATCCATCTAGTGTGGCTAACCTATAAGTTCCACAACCATAATTAACAATAATTATATAAGGCCCTATCTAATTAGGATTGAACTTGCCTTTCTTATTTTTCTCAGTGATGGTGTTCTTATAGTTTTATTTGAGGATAAGATCATCAAAATTGAAGTATATATTCTTAACACACCTATTATACTGACCACGTAAATGATTCTAATATTCTTGAAGGAGATTTATAAGGGCCATGCATTTTGTCTAGTAACTCTAGATCTTGTAGTCAATCTATCCTATAATCTTCATCATCAAGTATGTGATTTAGTGAGATACATAGAAAAGGAAACTCAACCTCGATGGGAAGAATGGCCTCAGTGCCATAAATAAAGGAAAGTAGTGTCTCTTGTTGTAGTATGGTAATTAGTACAGTAATCCCAAAGGATGTGGAAGATCTATAGGTACCAATCATGGTTATCATCATTGAAAATATTCTTAAGAATATTGAAAATGGTCTTGTTAGATGATTTTACTTGTCCATTACATTGTGGATAATATATAGTGGAAAAGTGTTTGGTGATGTTAAAATCAATACATAGTGATTTTACATCCTTGATATTAAATGATCTTACAATATCATATATAATGTCTAACATGACACCATAGTGGTAGATGAGATGGTTGAAGATGATGTGAGATGATAAATTTGAGCAATTGATTTAGATATGCAAATTATATCCAAAACACCCAAATCTACAATCTACCATTTAAATTTAAAGCCATTAGGATAAAAATTTAAATAAATGAACATTCATAGCCACATTAAATCCAAAATCTAAGTTCTCTAGATCAAGATCAAAATAATAAAAATATTAGATGTTTATGGAATAGGGATTTCTTATAAGTAGACTCAGATTTTTAGCATGATATTATATTGATTCAAGACTAAGATGATATCATGGACTAATTTATAATGGATTTTTATCATTGGAATCCAAATTTAGTTGTGAAGATGTTTAAATAGACCATGGAGGGAGTTTTTCCAATGAATTAAAAATTTATTGGAAGCCTCTAGAGAAGAACACTCTAGAGAGAAAGGAGAAAATTCTAAGGAATTTAAAATTCATTTGAATTATCTAGAGAGATAACTCTCTATATAAGGAGAAGGGTAGTAGAGAGTTTTAGATTCCATTAGGGAATCTTATGATGATTAGGGGAGGATTAAACTAGGTTAATAAAGTGATGATGTCATGGCTGGTGGGTAGGCTTATAGAAAGCCTAGGAATATATGTGATTTTATGAATTTAAAATTCACAAGTGAGAATAAGATGGATTTATGTGATAAATGGGATGTTAATAATAAATGATAAGATAATTAATATTGGATGGAAAATATAAAGGTTAGTATATGATAAGAAATATATCTAAAGGGGACTAAATTATTGATTGGGGGGAATAGGAAATGTTAGATGAAATAATGACAAAAGGGATTAAGTAAAAAAACATTAGGTGGAATTAGTGACATAATTAGAAATACAAAATAGGTGACCAAATTTAGATTCATACATTTTACCCTTATTTGAAATGGCATTGAGATTAAATGAAGTGGAAGGAGTAATGGTCTTTCAAATAAGAAATATAATCATGGATGAATGCTAGTAAATGATGTTAGTGTACATGATTCCTCCTCGAGGGGACATGTGTGGAGGAAGGATCTATATGGCCACTCAAAAAGAATAAATTATGTGTGGCATGTAACAAATAAACAAGGGGATAGGATGATATATGTGATATAAATGATGAAGAGGATGGACTTAAGTAGTAAGATACAAAGTGATGATTCCCCTAACAACATCCTATGTATATGGAGTGGAAATGACTATGTCATAATTGTTGACACATCTTAAGTGGGAATCAACCGTAACATGATATTGATAAATTTTCATAACTTTCGACGTATCCAAGGTAAGGACACATGACAAGGAGATTTGTAGATCAAGATGATAAGGGTCACAAGATTTTAAACTTATCTCAAGTAAGGACACACGCCTAGGAGAGATATAGATCAAGAGGATAAAGGACATGATATTTCAACATATCCCAAGAAAGGATTCATGTAAGGGAGAGCTATAGGCTAGAATAAATAAATTATTTGATAAGATTAACTATGAGTGTATCTCAAAGATAAAATTGAGTGATATGATGAATAAGTTGAGAGATAATAAATGATATGATCAAATGAACAAAATATGAAGGATAAGAATTAGACTACATTGCATCAAATCATTGAGACATAATTTGATTAATAGTGATGATGCTCCTAGAAAGGACACATGTAAAGGGAGTGAGAGATGTTAAATTTATTTTCCTAATCATACCGCAATTGAAGGAGGAATCATAAACCTTAAATGATTAATTAATTAATCAGTGATAATATATGAGTGATGGAAGAAAATATAGATGTTATGATTCATTAGGCCTATTAAATAGGTGTGGGTGATTAAAGGGGAATATTAGGGATATTATTTTAGGGATGGTGATTGATTAATTAATGATTGATATTATAGCTCAATGATTTGATCCATTCAAGAGACAAGAGAGATGTGATGATGGATGGTGGGGAAAGATGAGTGAGTGTTTGAGCTAACCTCAATCACATTATGTGACTAAGTGATTCCTATATAATTTGAAAATACATCATGCTAATGTACTTTAGACTTGATGATGGATGACAAGATAGATTAGATGAGGAGTATACCAATGACTGTTACACATGTTATTTTTTATATTGTTGATGAGTTGACTTATATGTTAGACCTAAATATAAAAGATTAGGATAAATAATGAGAGATGATATGTTAGATGTTGTGATATGTGGTTGGGTTAGATGATTGAAACTAGATGATCAAATTAATGATGAGATAAATATGATTATAAGATTATGTAGGTGATAGAGGATAAGATAAATGATGAGTGTTCTATTATCAAACCAACATTGATATAATAAGTCTCATCATAGTCTAATCAATTTGATATAAATATAGGACTAGGTAGTATGCCCCATGATATAAGCATGACCAAGAGTACATTATGCCAAATTGCATGATTATAAAAGGGGAAAATAGATAAATCTACATTAGTGAGGGCACCAAAAGAATTATTATATAGTTTTTGGCTCTATCATAACATCCTAGTTCATTTCACTCTTGATGAAAGAGACATGCAGAGGACAAACAAAGACCAAAAAAATTAACATACACACACACACACACACGTACGTGTGTGTGTGTGTGTGTGTGTGTGTGTGTGTGTGTGTGTGTGTGTGTGTGTGTGTGTGTGTGTGTGTGTGTGTGTGTGTGTGTGTGTGTGTGTGTGTGTGTGTGTGTGTGTGTGTGTGTGTGTGTGTGTGTGTGTGTGTGTGTGTGTGAGATAGAAAAACATGCAAATAAGTTAAACAACAAAGAATAAACAAGTAACACATAAAAATATATATAGGTAGGTCATTATGTCTTGTCTAATTGTCTTAATGAGATTTAATGGGATGAATGTTTAGGTGATAGGCTATACTATGTTATTTATGATGATCATGATGTGAATTTAGATTAAGTATAATAACTTGGACAAGGTATAAATTTGGAGTGTATTAGTGACTTAGATTAGGATAAGGCTATAGAAAAATAAGTCAAGATGACTAGGATGTTGATTTAAGGCAAGTTGATAAAATGATAATGCCATTTAGATATAAGACAAGGAAAGATGACAAAATGATAAGATGGATAAGACATTAGATAAGACAACTAGGATATTTAGGACATAGGATGATGACATATGACAAAATGACTTAGAGGCTTTTTTTGGAATTTATAGTTTTTAGGTTTTTTTAAAATATTTCTAAATTTTAGGTATTTTTTAGATATGTATGTATATTATACAGATGGGGTTACTATAAACAAGAATACCAAGCCTAGAAACTAGGATAAGTATGATGGAATAATGGATGGGATGATAAAAGGATGAGGGTGAGGATGAAAAGGGGATGAAGACCAAGGAAGAATAGACTAGGGATCACCAATGACCACATCATGAAGGAACCAAATATATAGTTACTTGATTGTCCATTGGAGGGTATGAAAAGATGATTTTAAAACATTTATCAAGACATCTTCCATGTCCTTAAGAATTTAAATATGTTAAGGAATGATAAACACAATAGGATTCATGATTTTATGCTATATGATGGGTAGGAATAATGGATAAAGGGATATGACATGGATGGGATTGACAAGGGATGGATTTTGCCCCCAAATGTTGAGGTGAAATGTGGATAATATATTATTTTACCATGATGTTAGAAATTGGTTTTCATCATGGTACTTTCCCAAGGTGCTAGAAGGTTGGTTTTCACCATTGGATGAATGATTTTTTTGGCATCTTGATTTATTAGATATGGGTGAGATGCAAGATGTAGACATATTTGTGATCTTTTTCTAACCCCTATTTTGAAGAGATGTGATTATAGGATCATCTTATCTATGATATATGTAGTAATTCCCTTGTGAACTTTTTTGACTCTTGATTGAGATCCATCTAGACATATAGAATATGTATCTTTATCACCCCTTAGAGAGATAATGTTGCCCAAGAAGGTGAGGTGAGGTAGGGATGGGTTTAAGGTTTTTATTTGATGGTGATGTATGAGAATTAGATGGATGATATGATCATGTTAGGGAGGTGTGATGGGTGTTTGACTACTGGGATTAGAAGTTTCACACACCATTAGACATGTTGGACATTCCACATTTTATTGGTGCCATATGAAAATAAATTTAAGAGATCCAAGACTTTTAGACTGTGTAATTCTTCTTTGATATAATTATTTAAAATATTATTGACCATAATAATAGTGATTTTGACATTATTTTTATTTATTATTAGATTTGAATTTGAATTCCCCCTATTTCTTTAATTTTTGTTTCAATAGGGGTATTTGATTTGAGATTTTGATGATGATCATTTTGGCTTAAATGGTCCCTTAGTGCCTTAAGGAAAGTTCTATTAGGGGAAGAAATTTTTTGATTAGGCCAATGATTTTAAAAATTTATGATTGTGACTTTTTTAATAAAAGGTGATCTTATCATCATGTATAAATTTTCAAATATGGTCATGGACCTTTGTATCTGTGTCACATATTATGTTGCTCATGAAAGGGTCCAATTAAAGTATGTTCCTACTTGTCTCTATGGAAGGAGGTGATTAAATGATCAATTATAGGAATAAAATTATATATGATGGATGAAGGCAATGGAGATGGTATGATGAGGTTAATGAGAGGTTATGGGGAATCATGGTCTTCATAAGGGTTCTTAGTAGACCCAATTTTGACATCAGATAAAATCTCCTCAAGATTTGAAAAAGGATCAATAAGACTATCTATACCACCTACATCTAAGGTAGGATTAGATTCATTACAACTATATTTGATAGATAAATCTTGTAATAAATATTTTATGACTTCATCATCTTGATCGAGATCAAAACATATGCCTTGTGATTCATTGAAATTTGAATTTAAAGTGTATTCAAAAGGGTAGGCATAGTCATCATTTGATGAAATATCTATGAGGGATGATGTTTCTTATGAAGAATCTAATTCAGATACTAGTGTTGAACATGGTCCTTATATATAACACTTGTATTGACTCATATTCTAACTCTATTGAGGGTATAAGTGACATCGATGAGGAAATGTTGCTAATAAGGATTCTTTGTTCATAAGAAACCACTCTAAATAGGGTCTTTGATGTGATGATGGGGAGATAATGGATTTTACAATGATATTCCTATGAAATGACTCATGTGATAAGGGAGTACTAGTTTCATGGGAAAGGATGGAGAATTTATCAAATATGGGGGGATCATGGAAGATGGATCTAATGTCTTGACCTTGGCTTACAAAAGGAAGTGATTGATCATGATCAAGAATGGAATATATGAATTCTTCTTCATGTTTACCCTTAGATGTAGACCCATCTGATTCATTCTCAATTTTGATGTCACCACAATTGATGAGGTTTTTGACATAGTTTTGAAAATTATGACATCGATTAATGGTATGTCTCTAGGTTTGGTTATATATATATAATAATGGTTATATTTATACCAAATGAACTTAGGATTTGAAAGATAAAGATGTCATATGGGTAGATAGACCATAATTTTTGAGGTTATAAGTTTGTGGAAGAGGGATTATGAGCATATAATAAGAGGAGTATAGGGCCTTTATTCACATATTAACTTGGGTGATGAAGAATTATAATTTAGATCAGATGGGTGTTGACATGACTGGGTGGGTGGAATAGTAGTAGATGAGGTGGCTAGAATTGGATTCCTTTTGATATTTTAAGAAGGGATATATGACTTTATATGACCAATGGATGGAGGGTTTGAAGTAGACTCACATATATGGGTGCAGACTAGAGGTAATATTAGGTGAATGATGTCAAATTTTGTAAGATGTGTAGTGCTCATATTAAGGAGGAAAGAAAAGAGTACATCCCTTTTAGTTATGAGGATTTGCTCAATCATGTATTGAAAAAATATGTTTTGGATGCCATAGATCAAGATGGGATAAATTATGGATGATGTGGTTCACTAGCCCCTATCATCAGGTGTGGGGGATTGAATGGAAATATTTAGGGATGAAGATTGGAATGTGTGGAATAAATTTGGATAAAGGCTTGCTCTTAGTCTGATCTTAAGTTGAGTAGATGTTTGATGAAGTAATACAAGATCTAGTAGGCCAAATTAGGACATGATCTAGGCTTTGATGATTTTAGACTTGATTCAGCTAAGTAAACTATGACAAGCTTTAGGAATTGACTGGGGATAGACTAGCCTAAGAGACTGATTTTAACTATGGATTTATTGGATTTTATAATAGATTAAGACCAAAATGATCAAATCAAATGAGATGATTTAATTTATAGCTTGATAGGATTGTGAATATGACTAAAACTTGATTAGAAAAAATCAAGCTAATAATGACCTTGATGTGGAAATAGTTATTTGCCAATGTAAACATATGAATACAAACTTAATAGGATGACTAGTATAGATAAGAGGATGATAAGGTAACGACAAGCTGGACTATGATTATGTTAGGTTGTAA
>JARHVA010008396.1:420000-432500 GCA_037957365.1 Torreya grandis
TGTTTGTTTGCATTTCTTAGACCACACATAGTAATTAACAAATGCATATTGAATTAATCTAGTCCACTTGATGTTACACGACCAAACCACTTGCACAAAACAAACATCTTAACTCACCTGAGATAAGGCCCGACTGGGATTTCATCCCCCAGCAGATACCTTACCTGTCCCGGTGATCTTACTTGGATTTCATCACCAAGGAGAAATCCCACTCTGTTCTCTAGCAGAGTCTAATCTATAGGGGAAGTATATTTTAGCTAAGCGGGCCCAGTTTATCACTGGACTCGTGAAGTGAGGGAAGCTTGCTCCTTAGCACCAGGCCTTGTACGAAACCTAACATAGACTTCTTGAGCACCATAACTAACTCAAAACCATCCATAGACCACTTCTTCTAGAACCTGACTCAAAAAAAGCCAATCTTCCTCACACATTCTAAGGCATAAGCCACTATAATCCTAATAATTTACTCCTAGGTTTTTAGGATCTGCTTGTGTTCTTCATCTTTTTCGTTCTTATCTGCTTGTTTGAGTTTGTAAGGATGTTCTTCCTTGCCTTGAATGGTTCTGACTCGTAGTCAGACCAAGGCTCTTTTTTACCATGCAAGGCGTTAACCGCTTCCGTCTACCCCGTCTATAACCAGTCCCATAATGGAGTTCCACTCAAAAACTGAAATAACTCCTACTCGCCCATCCCCGACCCAGATGCCTATTGTCCCAAAAGGGAACCAAGATTTCACATGATTCTTGGACCTCAACGTCAAAGCCTTGTAACACTATCTCGCGAATAGCCAAACGCGAGACTCCTTGGGCAATCCAAATTACGGAATGCTGACCTCTCTTCTCGAGGCTGCGACTGTATCAACAACATCCATAGTTCAACCTTTGGACGCCCAGGCTATTGCCTCGACCAATGACCAGTATTTGACCAACCATCCAAGTGTGGCCTCTCCCTCCATCTTTGTGCCCACTTCCACTGGCTTTCGGCCCCCTATCAACCTCAGCCCACTCAACCACTTTCTACCCCCTTTCAGAATCTAGTCGTCTCTATTCCACCTACCCTTACTCCTATCAACACTAGGGTGGCTACCTATCCATTGGCCCATGTTACCACTAACCAACCACCTGTGGCAACATTGAGCCTAACCATGCCTTCTATCCAACCATCCTTAGTCTCTTTTTCTATCCCTACGACTAGTCATCCGTACGTTGCGCCCTTACTGGTACAACCGACTACGTCATATGCCTCTTCTAGCCTCTTTCAAGCGCCTTACAATCTAGGGGGCGCTCCACCCACCAATCCGTCAGTAGATATCATCCAAATGCTGATGGACAAGATGTCTAGCCTAGATACCTCCATTTTCGGCTCACGCAATACTCTCTCATACGAACAAATTTGCAACGAGCCCATTCATCCTTCCGTCCTGATCTGACCATACCCCAACCAATGGGAGCTTCCTAAGTTTTCTCGCTTTCAAAGCAAGGAAGACCCATAGTAGCACTTACGGGCATTCAGACATGCCTGTTACCTTATCGCCCATGATGATGCATTGCTTTTATGCACGTTCCCTATGTCTCTCTTAGGTGCTGCGCTTGACTGGTATAGTTCCCTTGCCAGCCATTCCCTCTTTTCATTCACTCAACTCGCCCAATCATTTCTCGATCATTTCTCTATCAACATCACTAAGAAGGTCTCAATCACAGACCTCTATTCTATCCACCAATTTGAGGACGAATCCATTACTGATTTCATTGCTCGATGGAGAGGCCTTATCAATCAGCTCTCCTTTTCCTTACCCCAACCTGAACTTATTAAACTTTTCTCCCAAGCCTGCACCAGACATATTTCTTCCACCTTAAGGGTTCAGACCTTTCGCACCTTCGACGAATCCTTCATGATGGCCCGTAAAATTGAATTACGTGCTATCGAGGAGAATAAAGTCAAGTTGCAGAGCAAGAATCCAAACTCCAAGACCAATGACCCCTCTTCTAAGCCTTCCTCGTCCAGTCCTAAATCTAAAGCTTCAGTGAATGTTGTGGTCGTTAGATCTTCCTCCTCTTCCCCTTCAACTAACTAGCCTAAACCATCCACGTCCCAGAGCACCACCCGTCAATTCCAACAATGGTATATCCAGCGTTCGTACACTCCACTTGGAGAATCATACGCTTTCGTTTTGGAAAAACTCATTAAATAGGGGGTCCTTAATCTTCCCCAGATCCAACCACCTCCACAATTTGATCCCTCACGTGCCATCCCTACGTGGTATAGGGAAAATGACTTCTGTAACTACCACCATGTTAAAGGTCATAACACGGGCAACTGTAAGACCCTTAAAAACATCATCCAAGATATGTTGGAAAAGGGTGACCTTATCCTTGACAATCCCAATGCGCCACCTAATCAGAACATTGACATCTTCAAGCAACCATTCCCCAATCATCCACCAACTCAAAATAATGTCTAGACTTTGACTAACAACATTCACGAACACAACATACGAATAGTCAATATGGTCTCGCCCTTCATTTCCAACCAACCCCAAAAGGCAAGTCCATCCATCAGTCCATCACATCTGGATGAACCTCTTTCTCTGGTTAGTTCTCCATCAACATCTCTCATCTTGGAGGACGCCTCAACCTTACCAGCACCGCCAGTTTCACCATCTTCCTTCCTGCTACCCATGGAGGACCTAACCCTTCCTAATCCTTGACCACAAGTGGAGGGCACCATCATTCCTGCCCTTTACCCGCTTGAGGAGCCTCATTCTCCAGTTTCTTCTCCACCCAGGGAAGAACCCACCTCTCTTTCGTCTCCAACCACAGACGAACCTGTCACGACTTCATCATACCTTGGGTCTGAAACCACTACACCAATCTCATCTTCAACCCCACAACCATCTACATCCTCTCAAGAACCTAAGCCTCATCCAGCACCTTCTCAGCCATTTTCCCGATTAGTAGAGAAACTCAAACTTCTCCCTTCAAGGAAAGTGGAGCATTAGGGATTATGGGAGCGTCTCACAGCTCTTCAACATGCCCGTGCCCTCTCGTCTCATGCTGCTAATCCTCCTATGGCGAAATCTCCTAAGACTTTCAACAAAAACCAAACTCTCATTTCTAAACCTCAACCAACCGCATCAGGACCGAAACCCTCATCTATCCCATCTAAACCTATCAAATCACTTGGCATTCGCCCTGTCTCCAACCTCACTCATCTGCAAGTGAAGGTGGACCTAGACCAAACCTTGAATAGTAGTAGTCTTCAACCCAGGTCACAGAAGACTGCTAAACCATAGAGGCGAACGCCTCCTCCTCCGTCACCATTGCCCTCCATTTTGGGCCCCCATCCTTCGACCCTGACCAGAATCCTTCCCATTCTAACCTTTAATCAAAACCAGTTGCCTCCTTTACTTCCTTTGCCTACCTCCAGTCTACCCTCTCTCAAAAAGGTGGTACCTCTCATGAAGAAAGTACCGTCTCTGCCTATCGCCACACCATCAACCCAGAAGGTGGTACGAAAACCTCCTCCAACTCCGCCTAAGCAAAAGTCACCCATATCACATACATCGATGAACACCGACCCTTTAGTGGGTTCATACTCTTTGATCTTACACCGACTTTTGTAGACTTCTAGCATAACCCTTCCACCCATCAGGCCTTTCCAACCTCTCGGGTCTAAGCCTTTCTGGTTCGATGACACGAAGATTTGTCTATATCATCGTACACCAGGACATGATACTGAGACTTGTCATGCCCTCAAGACCATCATTCACCGCTATCTAGAGAAAGACACTCTTCTCTTTGAGGACACTCTCGACTGACCCCTGACTCCTTCTCATAACCCTCTGACCTCTTCAACATCTCATCAACAGGTTACGACCCCTTTACCTCCTTCACCTCATATCTTCGAAATCAATGCCATTCATATAACCACCAGGTCACAAAAGGATAAGGTGAAAGAAAAATCCACCATTCCTTGGACCTATCCTTTCATCCAGCCACCTCAACCACCCAAGCCTAAGATTTCTATCCTTGGCACGCCTCAAGCCTCTTCTTCTTCCTCTTCAGGGGCAATTCATGACTCCATGTTGAAACAGCTTCACCAGATGCCTGTAAAGATGTCCCTTTATGACCTCATCCAAACCTCGCCCCAACATCGTCAAGCCCTCATCAGAGCCCTACAGGCAGTAGAGGTTCAACCCGAAGACCCTCAACCACTTGCTACCCTTGTCCACTCTTTAGCCCCTGTCACCTCCATCACATTCAGTGATTCTGAGATTCCCACATCCAACACGGAAGATCAGGACGCCGCCCTCTTCATCACTACCTATGTTGATCAGACATGCATTAAGCACGTTATGATTGACAAAGGTGCTAGCATCAACATTATCTCCACCCACACCTTTGATCAATTAGTCCTCCCCAAGAATTGCATCTCCAAAACTGATGCAATCTTGTGATCCTTCAATGAACCACTACCACTACCATTAGCACAGTCGTCCTTCACATTTACATTGGTCCATGCACAGTCCTGGAGCTCTTCTATATCATCAAAGGAGAGTTTCAATACAACATCTTGCTGGGATGACCCTGGATTCACGCCATGGCCTGTGTCCCCTCCACCCTGCACCATTATGTGAAATTCAAGCATGATGGGCAAGTCCATACCATTCCCGCTGACCCTTCACCCTTCAAAACTTGTAACACCACCTACCGTCCAAATGACGTCCTTATTCCTATCAAGCCATCAATCCCGACACCGCCTCCATCTGCGGAAGCTTCGACCAGTTTGCAACAGGTAGTCGCCCTCACACCTCCTCTTCAAGCGATGACCACAGACCCCATGGAAGACATCTTCCAACGACTTTCACTTGGGGAATATCACTTGCTGACCTTAGACATGTTCCAAACTACACAAGAGTATGGACGCCTTCACCACAGTCCCAGTTATGACCATCGGATCGAGATGATCGAACCTTATGGTCCTCCTCACCTCTGAACCAATCTTGTTTATGGAGGGCTTAATCAAGCTCCTACTGATGGCAATCCCCTTTCTTCACCTCAACCTTTCACATCAGACTTCTCATTTCTTGGCAACCCCGCCTTTGCACATACTTACCTTTATAGGTGTGCATGGAAGGGTTTTGGCTTCAAACGCTATGAGCAAGGCTCCCATCAGCCTATCAAACTACTCAACGATGACGATGCCAAGAAATGGTATGGCTTGGGATATCACGACCCTACTCAAGACCCTGCAGACCTTTGCCCCGAACCCATCATTGATCAACCTCTTCATAGTTCGCCCATTCTTCCCTCTTCACCTATGGAGTCAGTGGTTTCCATCCCTCCTAGTTTTTTTTTGCATAAACACCATCTGCCTAGAACCCCTGACTTATCAGTTCAATGGGGTGTCCAAATCTCTCCCTCTCATTTTTCTTAGCATGATAGAAGATGAGTCAGCGACCATTCACACTATCCACTGCACTGATGACGACGCCATTCTTTCCTACATGGGCACCGATGACTCTTTCATCTAGCACTCTCTCCCTTCTGAGACCTAGGTTATGTTAAATGAATCAACCATTGACATCAACCTCCCTTCTTCTGATGTTCCTCACGTCTTAAAGATTGGTCAATCTTTAGACACTCAGGAGAAGCTAGACTACACCCAGTTTCTCTCCGACCATAGTAAGGCCTTTGCCTGGACCTACCGTGACATGCCTGGCATCGACCCCACCATCGCTACCCATAACATAGTCACCAAACCAGAGACTAAGCCTGTTAGGCAAAAGCTTCGAAAGATGCATCCTCACGTTCTGCTCCTTGTCAAAGAGAAACTTCAGTGCCTCCTTTCTGTCTCCTTCATCCAACCCATCGATTATCCACAGTGGGTCTCTAACATCGTCCCTGTCACCAAAGTGACTGGGAGGATCTGGATCTGCACGGACTATCACGACCTTAACCTAGCCTATCCCAAAGACGACTTTCCTCTTCCTAACATTGACCAGCTTGTTGATCTTACGGCCGGCCATGAGATGCTATCTCTCATGGATGGGTTTTCAGGATACAATCAGATCCTAATTGCACCAAATGATCAGCACAAGACTACCTTTATCTCCCCATGGGGAACTTTCTGCTATTGTGTCATGCCTCTCGGCTTGAAGAATGCAAGTGCCACTTATCAGCATGCCATGACTTACATTTTTCATGATCTCCTCCATAAAATCATGGAAGACTATGTGGATGACCTGCTCGGCAAGTCTAAGTTCTGTCGTGACCATTTGACCATTCTCAAAATCATCTTCTCTCGCCTTATTCAATTCCATGTATGCCTTAACCCCAAGAAATGTGTCTTTGGGGTCCTCTCTGGCAAGCTCTTAGGCTTTATCATTTCTTTTCATGGCATCGAGATAGATCCCGTTAAGATCCACGCTATCCTCGAGATGCCGCCTCTGACCAATCTCACGTAGCTTCACAGTCTACAAGGGAAGATCCAGTGCATTCGCCGTTTCATCTCGCAGCTTTCTGACCGCTACCAACCTTTTCATCATCTCCTTAAGAAGGATGTCTCTTTTACATGGGATGAAGACTGTCAAGAGGCTTTTAAAGCCCTTAAACGCTATCTAGTCTCTCCACCAGTCCTCATTCTGCCTAAAGACGATCAACCCTTCTACCTTTATATCTCTGTCACTAACCATTCATTAGGTGCCATGATCGCGCATCGAAACGAGCATCACCATGAGCAAGCAGTGTACTATATCAGCCGAACACTGGTCGACTATGAAACTCGGTATACTCATACCGAGAAACTCTGTTTGGCGTTAGTCTTTGCCGTTACCAAGCTCCACCACTATCTTCTTAATCACAAAACCTTTGTCATAACTCACACTGACCCTCTCAAGTTTATGCACTCCAAGCCATATCAACATCAATGTATGGCTCAGTGGCTCATGCTGCTTGCTGAGTTTGACCTTGAATTCATCCAGCAGAAATCTATCAAAGGGCAAACTATCACTGATCAATTAGCAGATGCCCCTCTTCCTAACCATCAACCTTCTCAGTGCAAGTTTCCCGATGAATCTATCGCCACTCTCTTGACTGATGACACTTTCTACCAAATGACCATGTTTTTCGATGGCTCCAAATGTCAACTTGGTGGGGTACGGGAGTCATTCTCATCCCACTCGATGGTGAACCCATGCCTCTGTCTTTCAAGCTCGACTTCAATTGTACCAATAATATGGCTGAATACGAGGCCCTAATTTTGGGACTTTAGACCGCCCTCTCTCTCGACATCAAGTCCATCAACATCTTCGGTGACTCGCAGCTCATCGTCAATCAGGTCAACGGTTCATACCTCTGTAAAAATGAAATTTTGCAAAGGTACAAAAATCACGCTGACCTTCTTCTTGCCTCTTTCGACCATTACCTATTACAGACTGTTCCTCGATCCACGAATAAGTTTGCCGACACCATGGATTCTCTCACTTCGCATATCCCATCTTCCTCATCTGCATCCAAACTTTTTGTCATGGTGCATCATGTGCCATTGCCTTCTTATATCTCTCCTAACATCAATCATGTCAACACTATAGACTCTAGCTCATGAGATGTTTGGTATAAGCAACTTGTGGACTACTTATCTTTG
The DNA here is from genome assembly GCA_037957365.1 of Torreya grandis. Lineage (NCBI taxonomy): Eukaryota > Viridiplantae > Streptophyta > Pinopsida > Cupressales > Taxaceae > Torreya > Torreya grandis. The sequence goes on from JARHVA010008396.1 coordinate 427,645, forward strand.
TTTGTCATTCCTCCCAACCTCTCTAGCAATTCACAACGAGCTTTTATCAAGTGCACAACTCGCTATACCATGCTAGGGGGTCTTCTCTATAAGTGAGGCTTCGACGGCCTCCTTCTTCGCTGTCTCACCTCCACTGAAACCTCTCAAGCCATTAAACAAGTCCACGATGGGATTTGTGGCAGACATTTCAGTGGAAATTCGGTTGCCAAGCACATCCTTCGTCTGGGATATTATTGGCCCACCCTTCATCAAGACTGTAGCGACTATGTTCGGTGTTGCATCAAGTGTCAGCAACACTCTAACTTGCTTCATCTTCCTAGTCATGCCTTACAGGTTGCTCAGGATTTCTGGCCTTTTTCTCAGTGGGGCTTAGATCTCATCAGTGAGATTAACCCTCATTCATCTCTTTGTCATCAATCCATCATCACCACCACTGAGTATTTCACCAAGTGGGTGGAAGCCATTCCTCTCATCTCCACAAAAGCTGACAAGATCATTGACTTCATTAACACCCATATCATCTATCATTTCGGTGTCCCTCACAAAATCATCACTGACAATGGCAAGTCCTTCAAAAACAAAACCATCTAACAACTCTGTGACTCATTTGGCATCAACCTCAATTTCTCTTCACCTTACTACCCACAAGCAAATGGGCAGGCCAAGGCTTCCAACAAAATCTTGACTAAAATTCTCATGAAGGTGGTCAGCGACACTGGAAGGGATTGGCATATTCACATTCCCTTCGCTTTGTGGGCTTACCGCACTAGCATTCAAACCTCCATAGGTGCTACTCCTTTCTCTCTCGTGTATAAAACAGAGGTTGTCCTACCTCTCAAAGTACAGATCCCGTCTCTCTGCATCTCTCTACATGACATTCTTTCCAATGATGACTTTTGTCAAGATCGCTTAGCTCAACTTGAGTTACTTGACGAACGCCGTCTTGCTGCCCTCAATCATCTCCATGTCTATCAACATCACATCAAGTGAGCCTATGACAAAAATATGCGAGAACGAGATTTCAATATCGGAGACCTCGTCCTCAAAGAGAATCAGCATGTGACCAATATGGAGTGAAGTAAATGAGGCAAGTTTTCCCCTAATTGGCTCGGACCTTTCATTATCACGTACAAGTATGGATTAGGGACGTATCAGTTGTCTTCTCTCGATGGAGGGCTAGAACCTAAGCCTCTTAATGCGTTGCATCTATGACCATTCTACTGTTAGTCGAGTACTCATCCACTTGACATTTACCTTGAGCTCGTCCCTTGAACAATCCCCGTCCTCTTAATCCTTATTCCTTTCAACCCTATTCCCATTAATAAATCCTCTATAACCCTTTTATACAGTAGGGATGCTTTGTCCTAATAAAATGGAGCCCTTGACCTTCTATAGTCTTGTCCATGACTCCACATTCTAGCAAAAACAAATCAACATGTCAACATATCCAGGTCACAAATTCAAATCAAAATAAAAAAGGTAGACTGCTCCCTCGAAGGACAGCTGTACTATCATTGCTGTAGCTAATAGACTGCTCCCTCGAAGGACAGCTATTCAAAGCCCTTATATATAAATCAAAATATAGACCACTCCCTCGAAGGATGGCTATGACAAACTCTTGCTACAAACAGCACTTTCTAGAGGCTTCTCGCATCGATCAGCTTCACAAACGACCACCAAGCAAATGACATCTCTCTGCAGGCTTCCCACATTGATCAGTCTGTACAAGAAAAAAAAAAGAGTCATGGACTTGGCTTATAGTTGTCTCAGGGTCTCCTATAAAAAGGGGCAAAGTCCTCTTTGCTCTTAAAATGGGTTACCCTATCCTCCTCTCCTAACACCTGCTCAAGGGACTTCGAGCTCACTTTAATGTCACAGTGATTTGATTACCGCTCTAACACAACCTATGGTCAACGATGTCATGCATGAATGGGGCTCTTGGTTCTAATTACCCCTATCTATGTTGTCTTTCTGGTCCTTGTCAATGAAAGAGCAATTTTCCTTTCACTTTTTCTCTACACTTTGGTCACATCCAACCATTTTCAGACCACAACCCTCATCATAGTCCATTTCACATAGTTTCTATGGACACCAATACACATGGAAACTATCGACCCACCTCAATTTATGTTAAGCATAAAACCATACTTGCTGAAGCATAAATAGACCTCAATTCATTTTTAGCATATATCCATCACGAATATGGAAAATTGCTAGGGATGAAAGACCCTTCGACCAATGTTACATAATACACCATTTGGAAAAGGTTGTAACATCTTTTTCTCTTCATCATTTCGACCATGACCCAATCAATCATCGACCACTTTGCCCATCTGTCTACCACTCAAACCCTCAGTCTGAACTACATTGGTCTGAGGCCCCCTCCACTCAGGGCTATGTAGTCAGCACTCAGATGACACACCGTCTTTTGGGGTTAGCTTGACCACCCTCGTTTGTTCGTCTCTCTGATGGACAAACCTTCTTTCCTCCTTTTGACCATGACCTTGACCTCGACCAAGACCAATCCTTAACCTTTGACCCTTCCTCCCTTTTCAGGAGAACTACATTGGCCTGAGGCCCTGTAACAAGGGCTATGTAGGCAGCACTCAGTCTTCTGAGGTTAGCTCGGCCGCATCCTTTCGTCCATCCCTCCACCTCGACCACTGACTATTGGAGATCATGCCTATCTCCTCCGACCCTAACCACTTCCAAGACAATGTTGCCTTGGTCATTTTTTTGCCTGTATGCTATTCCATGACTGGTTAGCCAAATTGTCTGCAGACTATTTTTGACCCTCACAAGTATAGGATCGCATGCCAGTTGATCTGCACTACTTGTGACTTTTTTGTGTTTCTAGGAGCACTTCCTGAGCCTGGGATACCTAAAACACGATGACCATTTGGAGCTATAGCTACGATTGAATAACCTGATCAGCAGATGACTAAATGCTGAGGCCCGGTTACTTCAATTTTGGCACTCCTTAACACTTGACCTGTGACACTTTGACCTGACCATCTCGTGCAGTGGTATGCGCACAATCATGACTTTTGAAACGTTCACCCTCCCCCTTTTTCATCCACTCTTCATCAAATCAGCACCTGATTCCCGGTTCCCTTCCCTCGACTCCTACTTTGAGGGGGAATACCTCATCTATAATCGGGGCAATCCATCTTTTTGTTTTTGTCTTGCAGTTCACTTGAACAATCAACAAGATGAAATAAACCTTATCCACACCTGGAGCAATCAACTCTTGTTTTTGTCTTGCAGTTCATCTAGAACAACCAACAAGACAAAAAGGGGCAAATGTAGACACCGAAATCGTGTCGACTCCCCTTGTCATCCCTCTTTTTATTCTCCCTCACCTATTTAACCCCTGTTGACCACTTTCCCACTAGCCTTGACCCTAGCAGCATGTCAAAATGAGCAGAAGGCTAAAGTTAGTCTCTGCCCCCATTCTACATCTGCTGACCACGGTCACCACCCGACTGACATCGCTGACATCGGTCACTTCTCGGTCGACGTCGGTGGTTTTGCCGATGTCGGTTATCCTTAGCACTGCGTTCTCAACCTGAACACAGGAACCATTATTCCATTATTCGTTATCAATTCCATTACCAATCTGTTTCCCAAATCAGTTATCAGACCTTCCTTTGACTTCATCCGCAACCTCTTCATTCAATCAACCGATCCATTCATTCAACCAGCTCATTCATTCAACCAACTCTGGTGATCAATCAACTCTGGCAATCAACCATCTCTTGCATCCAACCTGTGATCAATCTTTCGTGTCTTTCTCTTCGGTACAGGAATCCTGCTTTGGTCATCTAGTAGCACAATGATGTCTTTAGATCATGTCTTCTATCATATTTGCAGTGTGTAACAGGTAAGTATCTTTCTCTGTGTTTTCATTTCTCTCTGGTTATTGTTTGTTTATTATTGCTATCACCCCAGATCTTCAGACTGTAGACCCGAGACCTGACTTCCTCCTTTACACCTCTGTCCACCATTGCTGATATACAGTCACTCTGCCTAAACCTCAAACAAAACAACAGACCTTTCTGTAAAGCCTAAGACCTTGTCCCGACCCGACCCGACTCAACCAGACCCGACCAGACTCACCCAGACTCTGTCCAAAACTATTGCCCTGACCGACGCTGGTCATTACCCTGATCGATGCCGGCACTTTAACCGACGTCAGCACCTTTCCCTGACCAACACCGATGACTGTGCAGAATAGTGTACTGTATATTTGGGTACGCTTTTTGTTTTCTACTTTCTATCTTTTCTTTCATTCTATCTTTTACTATTTCCATTTCTATCAAATATTTCTATTTTTAATCAGTGGGTTGATATCTTTCTAGGAAGTCTTCATACTTCTGGGATCAGGAGTTTGCTTGACAACCCACCGTCTCCTCGTCTAACATTTTTTTTGTTTAGTCTCTTTTCTTCACAGGTGTCATTCCTCCACAGCCAAAGAGGAGTACCTTCCAACGTCTGATTTCGGTGTGCATGACTATAATCAGGTATCATCTAACCTTGACCATTTCCTTAGTTTCTTATTTCTTCTTTGAATGTAGAAAGCAATTTAGCATAGAAACACTAAGTTCTCTAGATCAAGATCAAAACAAGAAAAAGATTTGATGTTTATGGATTATGGATTGCTTATAAGTGGACTCATATTTTTAGCATGATATTAGCTTGACCAATGACTTGGATTGCATGGATTAGTTTGATTCAACACTAAGATGATAACATGGACTAATTTCTGATGGATTTTTCTCATTGGAATCTAAATGGAGGAGTGAAGGTGTTTAAATAGACCATGGAGGGAGTCTTTTTAATGAAGTAAAAACTCA
>JARHVA010008396.1:435000-496675 GCA_037957365.1 Torreya grandis
TTTGGTGCAATTTTCCATGAGAATTGAAGGGTCACAAAGGGGGAAGGCCAAAGGTCATTTGGAATGCTATAAATAAAGGCTTGAGAAGCCATTTGTAATGTGTGAGAGATGATTATGATTTGTATTTGTTATATCTATCTTAGAAGACAAAATTTGAGAGAGGAAAGAGATATTGTAATAAACTATCATTTGTTGAGATAACAACATTGAGAGATAGTAGTGTGGCATACACAAAATGGGTTGGTGCTCCTATGGGTTGGTGCTCATGAATTGTTGTTGTGTTGGTGCTCAGTAAAGAGGTTGGTGATCATGTGGGTTGGTGCTCATGAATATTTGTTGTGTTGGTGCTTAGAAAAGGGGTTAGTGCTCCTACAATTTGGTGCTTGTGAATATTTTATTTTGAGTTGGTGTTTATTCATATACTTGAGATTGTTCTCCGTGGTTTTTCCCACATTTGGTTTTCACATTAAATCTAGTGTCTCTCTCTATCTTGTGTGGTGTTTATTATTTCAGATTATTGCATATCTTGAATGTTTGATTAACTGGAATTTGATTAAAGGAAATTTTATAAGATTTATGTAATATTGATTCACCCCCCCTCTCATTATATCTCGTGCTTAACACAACTAACATTTTGAATTCTAGTTTACTTTTATGCACATGTTATTACATTTTTATATCTATCTAGGAATACCCATGTGGATCTAGCATTTTCCCGTTAAAAATTTTGTTATATCTTGAGATAATATATATTAATGTTCTATCAAATGTTTTCATAGATTAACAAACTTGCAAGGATTCTTCTTCTAAGGGTAGTCACTGCATAGATTAACAAACTTGCAATTAGGTCAGAGATATACAAATAGGTCCTATTTTTATGGTTATTATTTTTATTATAATGGATATGGTCAAAAGAAATTATAATGTAGAAAAAGAGCTAATAGTCTCATAAATAAGGAAAAATAAAGTCATGTAGAGTCAAGCAGAAGCTACAACTATTTCGCTCCTCTATCAAGCATTGATGAAGATGCCATAATTTGTTACGAGTGTAACAACTTCAGACACATTGCTTAGTAATATATAAGAGTGTTTGAGTTATTCAAGAAGGATCATATTTTCAAGGCTCCATTCATCAATAAGAAGGTTCAGACATGGTAGAAGAAACAACCTAAAGATTCTACGTTAGTTCAGATAGCTTTTCATGTAATAAATGAAGAAAAGCCATGGTTCATTGATAGTGGATGTTTGAGGCACATGATAGGAGACATGAGCAATTTCATAACCTTGAAGAAGGTGGCACAGTGAAATTTGGAGACAATACTACTACCAAAATTGCTAGAAAAGCTAAACTAAATTTGGATAATGGTAGAACTAAAACTGAAAATGTTTAATATGTAGAAGGTCTTAAGCATAAGATTTTGAGTGTAATTCAAATGTGTGATCAGGGGCACACACTAAAGCTTTATGTAGAAGGTTTTGAAATTAGAAGAAAAGATTCAGATGTATTAGTTACAGATGCTTAGAGAACAAGAAATAACTTGTATATGCTATTAGACATCAAAGGTTAAAGATGATGTTTGAGTCAGATTGAAGAAATTTGGATATGGCACAGGACAATGGGGCACATAAATTTTGAAAATCTTGTTAAAATTAGTAAAAACCAAGTACTCAGAAATCTTCCAAAGATTACAAAGCCATTCGACATGCTTTGTGGACCTTGTCAACATGGGAAGCAGGCTAGAAGGTGTTTCAAAATAAAAGAGTACTCAACCACTCAGATGATAGAGCTTGTTCACACTGACATATGTGGACCTATGAAGACTCAAAACACTCAAGTTGATAAATATTTTATGTTTCTTGTTGATGATTTTTTATGTATGACTTGGGTAATATATTTAAAGAAAAAATTAGAATCTTTTAGACATTTCAAAGCATTCAAAGCATTAGTCGAGAATGAAACTAGTTTGAAGATTAAGTGTCTAATATTATATCAAGGAAGACAATTCATGTTAGACTAATTTATTGAGTTTTTTGAAGATCATGGAATAAAGAGATATTATTCAGCAGCTAGAACTCCACAACAAAATGGAGTAGTTGAACAAGAAAATGGAATAGTTTAGGAGATAGTGAGGGCAATGCTAAATGAATCCAAGATAGAAGATAAATATTGGAGAGAGGTGGATGGTATAGTAGTGTCTATTAAAAATAGTGAATTATTAAGAGTCAATAGTGATAAGACTCCTTATGAGCTATGGAAAGACAAACTAGCAACAGTTGATTATTTCAGAGTTTTCCGTAGTAAATGCTTCATAAAGAGAACTAATGAAAACTTGGTAAGTTTGAATCTAGAGTAGATGAAGGTATATTTCTTGGTTATTCTTGAAAAAGTAAAGCTTATAAATGTTATAAAAAAATACCAAGAAAATTGTTGAAAGTCAAGTGTCAAGATAGAAGAAGATGGAACATAAAGAATCAGTGATCTAGTAGACATTCATAAAATCATTGAAGAGGAAGGCTTTGAAGAATCAGATGAAGATGATGAGAAAGAGAAAAAGGGAACCAAAATTCTATCCAAATATGTTCAGAGAAATCATAATGAGAATGACATCATAAGAGACATAAATGAAGGAATTCACACCAAAAGAATAATGATAAGAGAATATGAACAAGTTAATTTCTCTTTGTTATCTAAAATTCAGGCTAGAACTTTTTCATAAGTTAGACATGATGAGCATTGGGTTAAGGCTATGGATGAAGAATTAAATCAAATAGAAAAGAATGATACTTGTGAATTAGTGTCTAGACCAAAAAATCACAATGTGATAGGAACAAAATGGGTTTTTAAAAATAAGTTGAATGAAAATGGAGAAGTGACTAGAAATAAATCAAGATTAGTATGTAAAGCATATGCTTAGATTGAGGGAATATATTTTGAAGGGAATTTTGCACTAGTGGCAAGGTTAGAGGCTATTAGAATGTTTGTTGCATACACAGTGTTTAAAAATTTCAAAGTGTTTTAGATGGATGTCAAATCTACCTTTCTAAATGGGAATCTTGAAGAAGAGTTCTACATTAAATAGCTTGAGAGATTTATTCTCTCAAATATTAGTAACCATGTATGTAGATTGAAGAAAGCATTGTATGGATTGAAACAAGCTCCCAGAGCTTGGTATGCAAAAATTGATAAGTACCTGCAAGATCAAGGATTCAAAAGAAGATTTGCTGATAGTAATCTTTACATCAAAATAGAAGGTCAGCATCAATTTATTGTTGTGGTATATGTTGATATCATTTTTGTAGGAAATATTGAAAATATGATAAAAGAATTTTCTGATAGAATGCAAAAATAATTTGAGATGTCATATGCTTAGGAGAATTATCATTTTTATTAGGATTACAAATATTTCAATCAAATAAAGGAATTTTCATATCTCAAAGTAAATATGCCAAAGAAATGTTGAAGAAATTTGGTTTTGAGGATTGTGCACCAGTTGGCACACCTATGTGTATAAGAAATAAGGTGAGCAAGGATGAAGATTCACCTGTTACAGATCAATATTTATATAGATCTATGATTAATAGTCTTTTATATTTAACAGCATCAAGGCTAGACATCATGCATGCAGTAGGTATAGTTGCAAGATATCAGTCATCTCCAAAAGATAGTCATGTTTAGTAGGTGAAGAGAATATTCAGATATATCAAGAGGACATTGGATTATGGATTATGGTATCCCATAGGTAGAGATTTCACTTTAGTTGCTTATACAGATTTAGATTAGGTAGGGTGCTTGGATGATAGAAAGAGTACAAGTGGAGGATCTTTCTTCCTTGGTGATAGCTTAGTATCATGGCTAAGTAAGAAGCAAAATTCAATATCACTTTTGACAGCTGAAGTAGAATATATTGTAGTATTATTGTGTTGTACTCAGGTGATTTAGATGAAGAAAAATTTAGAAGATATCAAGGTAAAGTATGATGAACCTATTTCTATGTAAATTTCACTTTCACATTCAAAGATAAAGAAAATGAGAAACTAAGGAAATGGTCAAGGTTAGAAGATACCTGATTGTATTCATGTGCACCATAATCAGAAATTGGAAGGTACTCCTCTTTGGCTGTGGAGGAATGACACCTGCACAGAAAGAGAGACTAAGACGAAAAATGTTAGACGAGGATATGGTGGGTTGTCAAGCAAATGCCTGATCCTAGAAGTATGAAGACTTCCTAGAAGGATATCAACCCTATGATAAAAAAAGGAATATTTGACTGAAGTGGAAATACTAAAAGATAAAATGACAGAAATAAAAGATGAAAAGCAAAATGCATACCTGATGTGTAGCACACTATTCTGCACAGTCACCGGCGTCGATCTCTGTGGTGCTGGCGTCGATCAGGGTAAGGTGCCGACGTCAGTTATGGTGCCGGCATCGGTCAGGGTAGTGACCGGTGTCAGTCAGGGTAATAGTTCCAGATAGAGTCTGGGCGGGTCAGGTCGGGTCTGGTAGAGTCGGGATAGGGTCTGGTAGAGTCGGGACAGGGTCTGGTAGAGTCAGGACAGGGTCTGGACAGGGTAAGGTCAAGTTTAGATAGGGTCTGGTCTGGTTTTGGTCGAGTCTGGATAGGGTCTGGTAGAGTCGAGACAGGGTCTGGACAGGGTTTGGACAGGTTTTGTGCAAGGTTTGGACAGAGTCTGGTCAGGGTAAGGTCGAGTCTAGACAGGGTCTGGGGGTTTGCAGAAGGTCAAGTCTGGACAAAATTATAGTATAGTCAGGGGATAATGGGCAGAGGTGTATAGAAGGAAGTTAAGTCTCAGGTCTACATACAGTCTGAAGATCTGGGATGATAGAGATAACAAACAAATAATAACCAGAAAGAAATAAAAAGAAATAGAGGGAGATACTTACCTGTCAGAAGACATGAAAAAAGCCATGATTGACATTGTTGGAGTTGTCGATGCACTGTCAGATGGAAGCGAACACAGATTGGTTGATGCCAGAGTTGGTTGATCGATCGCGAGAGTCTGTGGATTGAATTGATTGTAAGAGTCTGTGAATGTCCTCGTTCAGGATCGATTGGCAGAGGTTGATGAAGGCAAGGGACGGTTCGACAACCCTTCGGGAAACCGATTGGGAACTGAATGAATAACTGTTAACGAGTAACGGTAAGGTGACTGACATCGGCAGAATTGCTGATGTCAGCTGATAAGTGACCGATGTCGGTGACATCGGTTGGGTAATGACCGTCATCGGTAGATGCAGAATAGAGACAGGGGCTAGTTTTAGCTCTCTGCTCATTGTTACATGTTACCAGGGTCGAGGCTAGTAGGAAAATGGTCGACAAGGGCAAAATAGGTGAGGGAAAATAAAATGAGGGATGACAAGGGAAGTAGACACGATTTCAGTGTCTACATTTGCCCCTTTTTGTCTTGTTGGTTGTTCTGGATGAACTGCAAGACAAAAATAGGAGGTTGGTTGCCCTAGGTGATGGGTAAGGTCGATTTCATCTTATTGGTTGTTCTAATGAACTGCAAGACAAAATAGGAAAAAGATAGGTTGCCCTGATTGTGGATGAGGTACTCCCCCTCAAAGCAGGAGTCGAGGGAAGGGAACTGGGAATCAGGTGCTGATTTGACAAAGAGATGGATGAAAAAGGGGTGAGGGTGAATGCTGCAAAAGTCGTGATTGCACACCTACCACTTCACGAGATGGTCAGGTCAAATTGTCCCAGGTCAAGGGTCGAGGAGTGCCAAAATTAAAGTAACCAGGCCCCAGCATTTAGTCATCTACTGATCGGGTCACTCAATCTAAGCTGAAGCTCCAAATGGTCATCGTGTTCTAGGTATCCCAGGCTCAGGAAGTGCTCCCAGAAACACGAAAATGCCACAAGTAGTGTGGATCAACTGGCTTGCGATCCTATACTTGTGAGGTTCCAAAAAATAGTCTGTGCACAATTCTGCTAACCAATCGTGAGGTAGCATACATGCAAAAATAACCAAGGCAACATTGTCTTAGAAGTGGTCAGGGTCGGAGGAGATAGGTATGATTTCCAATGGTCATTGGTCAAGGTGGATGGATGGACGAAAGGATGTGGCTGAGCTAACCTCAGAACACTGAGTGCTACCTACATAGCCCTTATGTGAAGGGCCTCAGGCCAATGTAGTTCTCCCTAAAGGGAGGAATGGTCAAAGGGATGGAATTGATCATGGTTGAGGGCAAGGTCATGGTCAAAAGTAGAAAAAAAGGTTTGTCCATCAGGGGGATGAACAAATGAGGGTGGTCAAGCTAACCTCAGAAGATGTCATGTCATCTGAGTGCTGCCTACATAGCCCTTGTGTGAAGGGCCTCAGACTAATGTAGTTCAGACTGAGAAGCAAAATGGTCGATGATTGGATGTGGTCAGGTGTTGAAATGATGAGGAGAAGAAGATGTCACAGCCTTTTCCAAATGGTGTATTCTGTAACATTGGTCGAGGGTCTTTCATCCCTAGCAATTTTCCATAGTCATGATGGATGTACGCTAAAAATGAATTGAGGTCTATTTATGCTTCAACAAGTATTGGTTTATGCTTAACATAAATTGGGTCTGGTCGATAGTTTCCATGTGTATTGGTGTCCATAGAAACTATGTGAAATAGACAATGATGATGCCTGATGTCATGATGAAAATGATGAAAAAGTTGAGGTTGGCTTGGTTTGAATTGATTGGGTAAAAAAGGTTGGGTTGAATGTGACCAAAATATAGAGAAAAAGTGAAAGGCAAATTGCTCTTTCATTGACAAGGACCAGAAGGGATAGCATAGATAGGGGTTATTAGAACAAAAGCCCCGTTCATGCATGACATCATTGACCAGTGTTGTGTTAGAGCAGTAATCGAATCACTTGACATTAAGTGAGCTCGAAGTCCCTTGAGTAGGTGATAGGAAGAGGAGGATAGGATAACCCGTTTTAAGAGCAGAAATAACTTTGCCCTTTTTTATAGGAGACCCTGAGACAACTATAAGCCAAGTCCATGATTCTTTTTTTTTTTGGTGCAGACTGATCAATGCGGGAAGCCTGCATAGAGATGTCATTTGTTTGGTGGTCATGTTGTGAAGCTGATCAATGCGGAAAGCTTCAGAAAAAGATTGATGTTTGTAGCAAGAATTAGTCATAGCCATCCTTCGAGGGAGTGGTCTATATTTTGCTTTAGATATAAGGGCTTTGAATAGCTGTCCTTCAAGGGATCAGTCTATTAGCTACAGTAATGATAGTATAGCTATCCTTTGAGGGAGCAGTCTGCCTTTTGATTCTAAGTTGGTGACCTTGGATATGTGGACATCTTGATTTATTTTTGACATAAATGTGAGTCATGGACGAGACTATAGAAGGTCAAGGGCTCCCTTTTATTAGGACAAAGCATCCCTACTGTATAAAAGGGTTATAGAGGATTTGTTAAGGGGAATAGGGTTGAAAGGAATGAGGACTAAGAGGACGAGGATTGCTCAAGGGATGAGCTCAAGGTAAATTTCAAGTAGATGAATACTCGACTAACAAAAGAATGGTCATAGATGAAAGGCATAAAAGGGGCTCAGGGTCTGATAAGTCCCTGGTCCATGCTTGTGCGTGTATGATAAGGTCCAAGTCAATTAGGAGTGGACTTGCCCCATTTGGCTCTTTCCAGGTTGGTCAGGTGTTGATGGTGGATGTGAAGTTGGTTGACATGGTCGTTGATTGGTCGAGACTGGTTGAATGTTTGGATAAAAAGGTTGGTTGAATGTTTGGGTTGAATGTTTGGTTGATTGATATTTGATTGTTGATTGGTCGAGACTGGTCGAATGTTTGGTCGAGGGTAGGGTTGATGGACACTTGGTCGAGGTTTAGGATAAAAAGAGTGATTGATATGTGGTCGAGACTGGGTTGAAATATTAGTCAAGGCTTGGATGAAGGTTGAGTTCCCCTAGCGGGTAGGGAGAATGTTTGACAGATTGGTTAAGGTTGGTTGAGGTTTAGTGGTCAGATGGATGGTGTTGATGTCGAATAAGGGGGTTAAAGGTGGCAAAGGGACCATAGTCCAGGGTGGAGATCCCAATTTAGGTGATGAGGTTGAAGAGGCATGGGTCGGTGTTGATAATTTGTCGAAGGGGTGGTCAAGAGGAGCCTTGATGAGAAGGGAATCTTTTCTCCGTTGCTGAGGAATGATAGCTTTAAGAGCGCAACAATTCTCAGTGTCATGTCCCAGAGTGTGATGATAGTGACAGAATTTAGAGTTATCAAACCAAGATGGTCTTGATCTGAGAGTTGATGAGAGGGGCGGTGTTGAAGGCTTATTGATAATGTGGTCAAGAAGAAGGGTGCCGTTCCCCAAATATTGGCGAATGGCAACCTTGAGGGCACAACAATGCTCCGTGTCGTGTCCATGCGTGCGATGATACGCACAAATGTGAGTGTCATCGAACCAGGGTGGTTTTGGTCTGAGAGATTGATATGGTCTAAGAGGCAGAAGGTTGATACGAGAGGACTGTAATAATTGCCGTAACAGCAAGGTGTAAGAACCTGCTAACGGGTCTAGATGTTTTATTGCAGTGAGGGTTGATGATGTTGGTTTGAGAGGCATAAGAGGCATTGGTTGATGGTTTAGAGGAGATATATGTCTGATGGGTTGAGAGAGTAATGGAGGTAGATTGCCTCTGTGAAGGATGGGAGTAGGAAGCACTCCTATTAAAGTGGACGGATGCGGGCCCAAGATTGAGGGTAATGACGAAGGTGGGGGAGGAGTCATCCGATGTGGTCTAGTGATCTTCGTTGGTTTGGGTCGAGGGCCACCATTGTGTGAGGCGAGGTTAGATGCGGGTTTGGGTTTAGATGTGGATGGAGGTGAGTGAGATGTGATAATCTTAGGTAAAAGGCAAGAGGAAATCGTGACTGGGTCTTCCTCGGTTGAAATGGACAGAGAGATTGGGTCTTCTCTTGGTGGAGAAGAAATAAGAGAGGGCAGCTCCTTAAGAGGGTAGATGGTAGGGATGATCGTGCCTTCTACTTGTGCTTGAGGAGTAGGCAAGGTAAGGTCTTTGGATGAAGGTAGGGCTAATGCTATAGGCATGGTCAAGGCATCTTCTAGTATAAGAGAGATAGATGGAGGACTAATAGGAGAAGAGGGTTCTTCATCCTATGATGGATGAATAGGGGAAGAAGGGTCTTCCACTTGTGAAAGAAGTTGGTCAGAGACAAGAGGTAAGATAGTGTTGACGGTGTGAATATTATGGTCTTGAGGGTCATTGGTCATGGTCTGGACATTGTTTTGAGTAGGCAAATGATCTGGGAATGGTTGTCTAAAAATGTCAATGTGTTGGTTAGGTGGGGCATTCAGGTTATCTAAAATAAGATCCCCCTTGTTGATCATGTCTTGGATGATGTTCTTGAAGGTTCGGCAATTGTCGATGTCATGGCCGTGGATGCGGTGAAAGTGGCAGAAGTCGGCCTCTCTATACCATGTAGGGAGGGCTTTTGAAGGGTCAAATTGAGGCGGTCAGATTGGATGGAGATTGAGGACCCCCTGCTTGACAAGTTTTTCCAAAACAGAAGCATATGATTCTCCAAGCGGAGTGTAAGAACGCTGGATGTACCGTTGTTGGAATTGTTTGGTGATGTTGTGAGATGTCGAAGGTTGAGATTGATTAGTTGTTGTCAAGGATGGTGATCTGACGACCACAGTGTTGGCCACTCCTTTGGGTTGGGAGTTGGCAGAAGAAGGAGGTCTGAAAGAAGAAAGGTTGTTGGCTTTTGTGTTGGTATTACGTAATTTGACCTTATCTTCTTCAAGGGCGCAGAGTTCAAGCTTTCAAGCCATGATGAAAGCTTCATCGAAAGTGCAAAACATTTGAATCCGCAAGGTATAAGAGATGTGGCTGACACATGCTTGAGAAAAGAGCTCGATGAGCTCAGGTTGAGGTAAGGGGAATGAGAGCTGGTTAATCAGGCCTCTCCAATGGGTGACAAAATCAACTATAGATTCGTCGTCAAATTGCCTGATGGAGTAAAGGTCTATGATTGAGACTTGTTTAGTGATGTTGATAGAGAAATGGTCGAAAAATAGCTGGGTGAGTTGGATGAATGAAAAGATAGAATGTCTGGTAAGAGAGCTATACCAGTCAAGGGCGGGGCCGAAAAGCGACATAGGAAACGTGCGTAATAATAACGCATCGTCATGGGCAATAAGGTAACAGGCATGTCTGAATGCCCGTAAGTGTTGTTGTGGGTCTTCTTTACTCTAAAAGTGAGTGAATTTAGGAAGCTCCCAATGGTTGGGGTATGGTCGGATAGGGACGGAAGGATGAATGGGCTCGTTGCAAATTTTCTCATACGAGAGAGCATTGCTTGAACTAGAAATAGAGGCTTCGAGACTGGACATTTTATCCATCAGCATCTTGATGATGTCTACTGACGGATTGATGGACAGGGTGCCCCCTAGATTGTAAGGCGCTTGAAAGAGGCTAGAGGAGGCATACGACGTAGTTGGTTACGCTTGTAGGGGCGCAACGTATGTATAACTAGTCGTAGGGATAGAAGTAGAGGTCAAAAGTGGTTGCGT
Source organism: Torreya grandis (assembly GCA_037957365.1). NCBI lineage: Eukaryota > Viridiplantae > Streptophyta > Pinopsida > Cupressales > Taxaceae > Torreya > Torreya grandis. Next base: position 445,568 of record JARHVA010008396.1, read on the forward strand.
CATGAAGGTCGAAGGTATAAGTTGACTAGATACCGCCAAAGGTGGTTGAATAGCAGCACTGGTATAAAGATAGGTTGGCACTCCTGCATTTGTAGGCGCAAGAGTGTGAGGGGTCGAGATAATCAAGTTCTGGTATGATGTAGAACTTGGTTGAATTACAGGTGATTGAGGGGGTAACGAAACCCCAATGGAGGTCAGTCTAAAAATAGATGTGGAGGCCAAAATTTCCGTATTGGCCATGGTCGGGTTAACGGTTGAGGCGAAAGGCTGAGTCATAAAAGACTGGGTGGTGAATGGTGTCGATGTCATCGCCACCTCACCCGAGAGGTCTCGTGTTGGGTTTCTCGTGAGATAGTTTTGGAGGGCTATGGCATTGAGGTCCAAGAATCTTTTGAAATCTTGGTCCCCTTCAGGGATGATGGGAGTTTGAGTTGGGGTCGGTCTTGTGGGAGTTCTTTCAGTCTCCGAGTGGAACTCCATGATAGGACTGGTTATAGATAGGGTAGACGAAAGTGGTTGATGGCTAGCGTGGTCAAGAAGGGTCTTGGTTTGACTGCGTGTCAAAACCATTCAAGGCAAGAGGGGACGTCCTCATAAGCTCAAACAAGTAGATAAGAAATAAAAAGGTGAAGAACACAAGCAGATCCTAAAATCTTAGGAGTAAATTTTTAGGATTATAGTGGCTTATGCCTTAGAATGTGTGAGAAAGATTGGTTTTTGAGTCAGGTCCTAGAAGAAGTAGTCTATGGATGGTTTCAGGTTAGTTATGGTGCTCAAAAAGTCTGTGTTAAGTTTTGTACAAGGCCTGGTGCTAAGGAGCAAGCTCCCCTCACTTCATGAGTTCAGTGGTAAACTGGGCCCACTTAGCCAAAATATACTTCGCCTATAGTTTAGACTCTGCCAGAGAATAGAGTGGGCTTTCCCCTTGGTGATGAAATCCAAGTAAGATCACTGGGATGGGTAAGGTATCCGCTGGGGGATGAAATCCCAGTCGGGCCTTGTCTCAAGTAAGTTAAGATGTTTGTTTTAGTGCATGTGGTTTGGTCGTGTAACATGAAGTGATCTAGATTAATTCAATATGTGTTTGTTAATTACTATGTGTGTTCTAAAAGATGCAAGCAAACATAAATGTAATGCAGAGTGTTTTAATGTCCAAGTTGAAATGTTTGTTCGTATGAAGATGAATGGAGAAAGAGTCGAATAGTATGAGTTTGGACTAGTCTAGAAATGTAAGAAAGGAAAGAAATGTTCTTTTTAATCCTGCTATAGTGTCGTTAAAAAGAGACGAAAGGAGGTGAAAAGGAAGAAACCTAATCCACCTATATGAACGAAAAGAAAAAGGAACCCACGGAAGAACCTAGGGTCCCACCGGGCGTGCCAGAATGTTTCTATGTAAATTTCACTTTCACATTCAAAGATAAAGAAAATGAGAAACTAAGGAAATGGTCAAGGTTAGAAGATACCTGATTGTAGTCGTGTGCACCATAATCAGACGTTGGAAGGTACTCCTCTTTGGCTGTGGAGGAATGACACCTGCAAAGAAAGAGAGACTAAGACGAAAAATTTTATATGAGGATATGGTGGGTTGTCAAGCAAACGCCTGATCCCAAAAGTATGAAGACTTCCTAGAAGGATATCAACCCACTGATAAAAAAAAGGAATATTTGACTGAAGTGGAAATACTGAAAGATAAAATGACAAAAATAAAAGACAAAAAGCAGAATGCGTACCTGATGTGTAGCACACTATTCTGTACAGTCACCGACATCGGTCTCTGTGGTGCCAGCGTCAGTTAGGGTAAGGTGCCGACGTTGGTTATGGTGACGGTGTCAGTCGGGGTAGTGACCGATGTCAGTCAAGGTAATAGTTCTAGACAGAGTCTGGGTGGGTCAGGTCAGGTCTGGTAGAGTCGAGACAGGGTCTGGTAGAGTCGGGACAGGGTAAGGTCGAGTCTAGACAGGGTCTGGTCTGGTTTTGGTCAAGTCTAGATAGGGTCTGGTAGAGTCAGGACAGGGTCTGGACAGGGTTTGGATAGGTTCTGTGAAAGGTTTGGACAGAGTCTGGTCAGGATAAGGTCAAGTCTAGACAGGGTCTGGGGGTTTGCAGAAGGTCGAGTTTGGATAGAATTACAGTATAGTCAGGGGATAATGGGCAGAGGTGTATAGAAGGAAGTTAAGTCTCGGGTCTACATACAGTCTGAAGATATGGGATGATAGAGATAACAAACAAATAATAACCAGAAATAAATAAAAACAAATAGAGGGAGATACTTACCTATCAGAAGACATGAAAAAATCCATGATTGACGTTGTTGGAGATGTCGATGCACTGTCAGATGGAAGCGAACACAGATTGGTTGATGCCAGAGTTGGTTGATCGATCACAAGAGTCTGTGGATTGAATTGATTGTAAGAGTCTGTGAATGTCCTTGTTTGAGATCGATTGGTAGAGGTTGATGAAGGCGAGGGATGATTCGACAACCCTTCGGGAAACCGGTTGGGAATCGAATGAATAACTGTTAACGGGTAACGATAAGGTGACCAACGTCGGCAAAATTGCCGACGTCGGCCGATAAGTGACCGACATCGGCGACATCGACCGGGTAACGACCGTCATCGGCAGATGCAGAATAGAGACAGGGGCTAGTTTTAGCTCTCTGCTCATTGTTACATGCTGCCAGGGTCGAGGCTAGTAGGAAAATGGTTGACAAGGGCAAAATAGGTGAGGGAAAATAAAATGAGGGATGACCAGGGGAGTAGACACAATTTCGGTGTCTACAGAACCTATTTCCATTTTTTGTGATAACACAAGTTCTATAAATATTTCAAAGAATCTAGTAATGCATTCAAGAACAAAACATATTCCCATTAGATATCACTTCTTGAGAGAGCAAGTTGCAGATCAATAGGTTAAGATGGAATATATTAGTACTACAGAGCAGATTTCAGATATTTTCATAAAGGCACTACCAAAAGACACATTTGATTATTTATGAGATAAGTTGGGAGTAATTTCTATTACTTCCTACCATTGAGGTTCAACATCAGTTCAAGGGGAGCTAAGTATTAGCTCTAGGTAGGCCCTTTATCATTGATGTCAAAGGGGGAGAATAATAGGTATAGGTACAAGTGTAGAAATAGGTATACGGAATAGGTATAGGTTACTATTGTAAGGGGGAGTTACTGTATGTTTTTTAGATGACAATATTTGTAGGTTTCAGGATGTGGTAGTTTTAGGATTGAGATTGCCATCAATGACAAAGGTGGAGATTGTTGGAAATATTGTCATTGATGTCAAAGGTCTAGCATTATTGGTGATAAAGTCCCCATTACATTTAATGATGTTTCTAATAGTTATATCTTTGCCAATGTGTGTCAATATTTATTTAATATTAACGAATATATTTTTGGTTGCATATAAGACAAAAGAAGGGCCCATGGAGAATTCAAAGAGTCACAAGGTAAAGACAAAAGAAGAATGGGATGCATTTTTCCATGAAGAGTCATCTTGGGGAATTCCAAGAGTCACCAAGTGAAGACAAAAGAGAAAAGGATGTTTTTTCTTATGAAGGGTCACCATATGACTTTTCAAATGCAAGGATATGAAGGGTCATGCAAGTTTGGCACCATTTTTCATGAGGATTGAAGGGTCACAAAGGGGGAAGGCCAAAGGTCATTTGGAATGCTATAAATAAAGGATTGAGAAGCCATTTGTAATGTGTGAGTGATGAGTATGATTTATATTTGTTATATCTAGATTAGAAAAAGCAAAGGTGAGAGAGAAAAGAGATATTGCAATAAACTATCATTTGTTGAGATAGCAACATTGAGAGATTGTAGTGTGATATACACAAAAGGGGTTGGTGTTCCTATGGATTGGTGCTCAAAAATTGTTGTTGTGTTGGTGTTCAGCAAAGGGGTTGGTGCTCATGTGGGTCAGTGCTCATGAATTGTTGTTGTGTTAGTGCTCATCAAAGGGGTTGGTGCTTATGAATAGTTATTGTGTTGGTGCTCATCAAAAGGGTTGGTGCTCCTGCAAGTTGGTGCTTGTGAATATTGTATTTTGATTTGGTGCTCATTCATATACTTGAGATTGTTCTCTATGGTTTTTCTCACATTGGGTTTCCACGTTAAATTTGGTCTCTCTCTCTATCTTGTGTGGTGTTTATTATTTTAGTTTTATTACATATCTTGAATGTTTGGTTAAGTGGAATTTGATTAAGGGAAAGTTTATAAGATTTATGATATAATGATTCACCCCCCCCCCTCTCAGTATATCCCATGCTTAACAATTGGTATCAGATTAGGTTCCTTTTGAAAAAGTTTTACAGCTTATAGGTAGATCAGGAAATCATAAGATGGTCATACATGAAGATGCCTCTGTAAGTAAAAGAATAGATGATCAAGAAGAAGAAGAGGATGAAGTTGAAGTGAATCTGAAAGGAGAACTCATTTGTGCCTTAGAAGAGATAAAAGCTATTGAAAATAAAAATCAAAGATTGAAGTGCCAGATCAAGAAAAATGAAAAGGAGTCAAAGAAAATAATTGAAGATCTACAAGCACACTTTGAAGAAGCTAAGAAGAATGAAGATCTAATGGCACAGTTAAAAATAGTAAGAAAAGAATGTGAAAGGTATGTTATTGAAATTGCTTCTTTAAAAGCAAATCTTGATAAAATAAATAAAGTAATCAATGATAGAGTAGTCAATGATTTAAAATTTGAGAATATCACTTATATGTTGAATAAGATATTAGAAAGCCAAAAGGCAATATCAGATAAGACAAGTATCAGATTTGAAAAGAAAAAGAGCTATGTTGAAGCTCTTATAAAAGAGGAAACAAAAAGGGAAGAAGTGAAGAATATAGAGGACATCTCAAACAAAGAAGGCTAGAGGGAACAAAGCTACAAAAGGAAATCAGGTCAAAGATACATAAAGAGGTCCTATTTTTATGGTTATTGTTTTAATTGTAATGGATATGGTCATAAAAAATTAGAATGTAAGAAAAGAGCTAGCAGTTTTAGAAATAAGGAAAACAAAAGTCATGTAGATTCAAGTACAAGATATAACTCTTTTGTTCCTCTATCAAGCTTTGATGAAGAGGCCATAGTTTGTTACAAGTGTAAAAAATTTAGACACGTAGCTTAGTAATTTAGAAGCATGTTTGAGTCAGTCAAGAAGGACCAGAGTTTCAAGGCTCCATTCATCAAGAAGAAGGTTCAGACATGGTAGAAGAAATAACCTAAAGATTCTATGTTGGTTCATACAGATTTGCATGAAAGAAATGAATAAAAGCCATGGTTTATTGATAGTGGATGTTTGAGGCACATGATAAGAGACAAGAGCAAGTTCATAACCTTGAAGAAGATCAATGGTGACACAGTGAAATTTAGAGACAATACTAATACCATAATTACTGGAAAAGGTACACTAAGTTTGGATAATGGTAGAACTAAAATTGAAAATGTTTTATATATAGAAGGTCTTAAGCATAATCTTTTGAGTGTAAGTCAAATGTGTGATTAGGGGCACACACTAAAGTTTTATGTAGAAGTTTGTGAAATTGGAAGAAAATATTTAGATGTATTGGTTGTAGATGCTCAGAGAATGGGAAATAACTTGTATATGCTATCAGACATCAAAGGTAAAAGATGTTGTTTGAGTTAGATTGAAGAAAGTTGGCTATGGCACAGGAGAATGGGGCACATAAATTTTGACAATATTTTCAAACTCAATAAAAAGAAAGTAGTTAGAAATATTCTAAAGATTACAAAGCCATCTGACACACTTTTTGGACCTTGTCAGCATAGGAAGTAGGCTAGAAGGTGATTCAAAACAAAAGAGTACTCAAACACTCAGATGCTAGAGCTTGTTCACAGTGACCTATGTGGACCTATGAAGACTCAAAGCACTCAAGGTGAAAAATATTTCATGTTGCTTATTGATGATTTTTATGTATGACTTGGGTAATGTTTGTAAATAAAAAATAAGAAGATTTTATACATTTCAAAGCATTCAAATCATTAGTTGAAAATGAAACTAGTTTGAAAATTAAGTGTCTAAGATTAGATCGAGGAGGAGAATTCATGTCAGACCAATTTATTGAGTTTTTTGAAGATCATGGAACAAAGAGACATTATTCATCAGCTAGAACTCCACAACAAATGGAGTATTTGATCAAAAAATAGAATAGTTCAAGAGATGGTGAAGACAATGCTAAATGAATCCAAGATAGTAGATAAATATTGGAGAGAGGTGGTTGGTACAATAGTGCATATTCAAAATAGATCATTATTAAGAGTCAATAGTGACAAGACTCCTTATGAGCTATGGAAAGACAAACCAACAATAGTTGATTATTTTAGAGTTTTCGGTAGCACATGCTTCATAAAGAGAACTGATGAAAAACTTGGTAAGTTTGAATCTAGAGCAGATGAAGGTATATTTCTTGGTTATTCTTACAAAAGTAAAGCTTATAAATTTTATAACAAAAGAACAAAGAAAATTATTTAAAATGCAAGTGTTAGGATAGAAGAAGATAGAACTCAAAGAATCAGTGATCTAGTAGACATTCTTGTAATCATTGAAGAGGAAGGCTTTGAATAATCAGATGAAGATGAGGAGAAGGAGAAAAATAGAACCAAAACTCCATCCAAATATGTTCAGAGAAATCATAATGATAGTGACATCATCGAGAACATAAATGAAGGAATTCACATCAGAAGAATGATAGTAAGTGAATTTGAACAAGTTAATTTCTCTTTGTTATCTAAAATTCAGCCTAGAACATTTTTAGAAGCTAGACATGATGAACATTGGGTTAAGGCTATGGATGAAGAATTAAATCAAATAGAAAATAATAATACTTGGGAATTAGTGCCTAGACCAAAAAATCACAATGTGATAGGAACAAAATGGGTTTATATAAATAAGTTGAATAAAAAAGGAGAAGTGACCATAAATAAAGAAAGATTAGTATGTAAAGGATATGCTCAAATTGAGGGAATAGATTTTGAAGATACTTTTGCACCAGTGGCAAGGTTAGAGGATATTAATATGTTTCTTGTATATGCAGTGTTTAAAAATTTCAAAGTGTTTCAGATGGATGTCAAATCTACGTTTCTAAATGGGAATCTTGAAGAAGAGGTCTACATTGAGTATCCTAAGGAATTTATTCTCTCAAATATTAGTAACCATGTATGCAGATTGAATAAAGCATTGTATAGATTGAAACAAGCTCCCAGAGCTTGGTATGTAAGACTTGACAAGTACATGCAAGATGAAGGATTAAAAAGAGGATTTACTGATCATAATCTTTACATCAAAATAGAAGGTGAGCATCAATTGATTATTGTGGTATATGTTGATGATATCATTTTTAGAGGAAATATTGAAAAGATGACAAAAGAGTTTTTTGATAGAATGCAAAAACAATTTGAGATGTCTATGCTTGAAAAATTATCATTTTTCTTAAGATTGTACATATTTCAATCAAATAAATGAATTTTCATATCTCAAAGTAAATATGCTAAGGAAATTTTGAAGAAATTTGGTTTTGAGGATTTTGCACCAATTAGCACACCTATGTGTATAGGAAATAAGGTGAGCAAAGATGAAAGATTTACCTATTATAGATCAATCTTTGTATAGATTTATGATTGGTTGTATTTTATATTTGACAGCATTAAGGCCAGACATTATGCATTTAGTAGGTATGGTTGTAATATATCAGTCATCTCCAAAATATAGTCATGTTTAGTTGGGGAGAGAATATTCAGATATATCAAGGGGACATTGGATTATGGATTATGGTATCCCACAGGTAGATATTTAACTTTGGTTGCTTATATAGATTTATATTGGGTAGGGTGCTTGGATGACAGAAAGAGTACAAGTGGAGGAGCTTTCTTCCTTGGTGATAGCTTAGTATCATGGCTAAGCAAGAAGTAGAATTTAGTATCACTTTCTACAGCTGAAGCAGAATATATTGTAGTAGTATTATGTTGTACTCAAGTGCTTTGGATGAAGAAAAATTTGGAAGATATCAAGGTAAAGTATGATGAACCCATTTCCATTTTTTGTGATAACACAAGTGCTATAAATATTTTAAAGAATCTAGTAATGCATTCAAGAACAAAGCATATTCCCATTAGATATCACTTTTTGAGAGAGCAAGTTGGAGATCAATAGGTTAAGATGGAATATATCAGTACTACAGAGCAGATTGCAAATATTTCCATAAAGGCACTACCAAAAGACACATTTGAATATCTATGAGATAAGTTGGGAGTAATTTATATTACTTCTTGCCATTGAAGTTTAGCATCAGTTGAGGGGGAGCTAAGTGTTAGCTCTAGGTAAGCCCTTTACCATTGATGTCAAAGGGGGAGAATAATTGGTATAGGTACAAGTGTAGAAATAGGTATAGGGAATAGGTACATGTCACTATAGTAAGGGGAAGTTATTGTCTATTTTTCAGATGATAGTATGTGTAGGTTTCAGGATGTGGTAGTTTTAGGATTGAGATTACCATCAATGACAAAGGTGGAGATTGTTGGAAATACTATCATTGATGTCAAAGGTCTAGCATTATTGGTGATAAAGGCCCCATTATATTTAATGATGTTTGTAATAGTTATATCTTGGCTAGTGTGTGTTAATATTTATTTAATATTAATGAATATATTTTTTGTTGCATATAAGACAAAAGAAGGGCCCATGGAGAATTCAAAGAGTCAAGAGGTAAAGACAAAAGAAGAATGGGATGCATTTTCCCATAAAGAGTCATCTTGGTGAATTCCAAGAGTCACCATGTGAATAAAAAAGAGGAAATGATGTTTTTGCTTATAAACGGTCACCATATGACTTTTCAAATGCAAGGATATGAAGGGTCATGCAAGTTTGGCACCATTTTCCATGAGGATTAAAGGATCACAAAGGGGAAAGGCCAAAGGTCATTTGGAATTCTATAAATAAAGGCTTGAAAAGCCATTTGTAATGTGTGAGAGATGAGTATGATTTGTATTTTTTATATCTAGTTTAGAAAAGCAAAGGTGAGAGAGGAAAGAGATATTGTAATAAACTATCATTTGTTGAGATAGAAACATTGAGAGATAGTAGTGTGGTATACACAAAAGGGGTTGGTGCTCATGAATTGTTGTTGTGTTGGTGATCAGTAAAGGGGTTGGTGCTCCTTCAAGTTGGTGCTTACAAATATTGTAGTTTGAGTTGGTGCTCATTCATATACTTGAGATTGTTCTCGATGGTTTTTCCCACATTGGGTTTCCATGTTAAATTTGGTGTCTCTCTCTATTTTGTGTGGTGTTTATTATTTTAGTTTTATTACATATCTTGAATGTTTGGTTAAGTGGAATTTGATTAAGGGAAAGTTTATAAGATTTATGATATACTAATTCACCCCCACTCTTAGTACATCCCGTGCTTAACATAAAGTTTAATATAGTTTAAGAAATATATATAAATGGGACTAGATTATTGAATAGGGGGAATAATCAGTTTTATATGAAATAATGATGAAAGGATTAATTAACAAATCATTAGGTGGAATTAGTGACATAATTAGTAATCAAAAATAGGAAAGTAAAATTAGATGTATACAAATGAATTTGGAATTTGGTATATCTTCATCCACTTAGTGAATTACTTTATGATGGTAAAGATATGTTTATGACCATGTGAGAAGGTAGGGTTAATCTTCCTAATGAGATCAAGTTCCCATGTTGAAAATGAACATGGTGTAGTCATTGGTTTGAGTGTTCTAGTAGGGGAATGATTCAAATTTGCATACCTCTGACATTTATTACATATTTTCACATAAGCAGATGTATCTGCTTCCATGGTTGGCCAATAGTAACTAGTACGTAGGATTTTTTGGCAAGGACAAACTTGCTAGTGTGGGATCCACACAATCCTTAAGGACTATTTCATATAATATGGACTTATATCACTAAATTAGACAAGAGATAATATTTAGAAATGTATAGTTTTTGGGTTCTATGCAAGTTTCACGTAGAGAGTATGATAATAATTTATATCTATTCTACATTTATTAGATTGGAGATAATTTAAAATTATAAAATTTTGAATAATGTAGGCATATTATTGATATTTATTTTTTAGTTGAACTATATATAAGTCTAAATTATCTAAAATAGTCCCTCCTTCATGTAATTCTCTTAATGATAATTCTTCTTCTACAGAATGCAAATAATGAAGCAGAGTTTCATCAAAGATTTTGAAGTTTTAAAGGGTTGGGTTGAGTAGGGTATATCAAGAGGCTTGGTGTCTGAAATATTTTTTTTTACTTTTGTGAAAGGTCTGGTGGAAGGACTTGGTCATGAAGGCAATTATATAGGTCTAAATACCAAATATAACTAATACCAATAATTTCATAGATCATTTTAATGGTCAAATGTTTATGAGCAGGTGCTTGAAGATGTCTAATGAGGAACTGATAGTCTTTTGCCTTGTTTTTTTAGATCAAATAACCAATTTTAGCCATGGTATATGTTGTCTTGCTATTGTCCCAAGACATTTCTTCAATTTAAATATGGGCAATATATTTCTTGATAACATCTACCATGGCTTTTTACGGTACCAAATTATCATTGTTGATTTATAACTAGTCTATAAATTGATTGATTATTAGCTTAGAAGTACCATGAACCATAAGATGTTGAATGTTCCATTGTACTACTTGATGAAGCCTTGTAGCAAGTGATTCATATTTATCCATGCTATTACTACAAGGAAAGCTAATACAAAATGATTTGGGAATGATATCCCCCTATAGTGTAATAAACAATGATCTAACCCTTAATCTATGAGACATGAATGACCCATAGAAATACATCTTCTAGTGTTTCTCCTCAATAGGTGTTTCTATGATGGACTCATCTAGGAATGTAAAAGTGAGAGGTTTAATATCTAAAAGAGGATTTTTAGAAAGCTAATCTACAAGTACTTATCCCTTAATGGCCTTCTGATTGACATACTCAATTTTAAACTCACTTAGAAGCATGATCCATTTAGCTATATGGTCTTGTAAATCTATTTTAGATAGTAGATAATTGATTGGATCTATTTTGGCAATGACTATGGTCTTATTATTAAGCATATAATGGTGTAGCTTATAGGTTGTAAAGACCATAGCTAAGCAAAAAATTTCTATTGGTGTATAGTTATGTTAATATGCTACTAGTGTACATCTTAGATGGTACATGGTGTGTTATTTCCCATTTTCATCATAATAAGATAAAAGTGCCCCAGGGCGTTGTTAGTAGTAAATAGGTATAGTAGAAATGGCCCCCATGGCATCAATGGTAATAAAACCAGTGGATTGGCTAAGTATTAATTCAGGTGCTCAAAGGTTTTTTGACATTCTACATCCTAAAGAAATGTAATAACTTTATTCAATAAATTAGTGAAAGGATGGAATTTATCATCCAACTATGAAAGGAATCATCTAATAGTTTAGATTTTTATTTACAAACTATGGAGCTGATTAGAATTAGAAGGTGGCCACATCTCAGTATTGGCTTAAACCTTGGAAGGATCAACTTAAATTCCTTGGATAGAGATAATAAATCCTAACATTTTTCTTGAATTGATATCAAAGATGCACTTCTTTGGATTAAGTAGAACCTTATACTCATAAAGCCTTTAAAATATCCTTCATAATACATCTAGATGATTTTCATGGGTCTTAAGTTTACTTAATGTGTCATCAACATAGTATTTGATAATATCATGCATCATATCATAAAATATTATGGTAATAGCTCTTTGGTATGTGGCCCCAAAATTATTGAGCTCAAGTGACATGACATGATAGCAAAACAGTCCTTGAGGAGTGGTGAACATTATTTTCTGTTGGTCTTCTGGCATAATCCTGAGTTGATTATATCCTAAAAATCCATCCATGATGGAAAGCATTTATTACTAAGATGTGGATTCAACTATCATGTTGACATTTGATAGAGTAAAGTCATCCTTAGGATAGGATTTATTGATGTCTTTGAAATTAGTGTAGATTTTGATCCCTTTTGGATTTTTAGTGACAGGCATAATGTTTGAGATCCATTCTAAATAGTCGATCAGTCTGATGCATCTTCCTTACAAGAGTTTTTACAAATCTTTCTTGACTAGTACATCAATATGAGGATGTATTTTATGAAATTTATATTTTACCATTTTGGCATTAGTATATAAAACAAGATGGTGTATAACTAAGGCAGGGTCTAAACCTAGCATATTTGAATAGCCCCATGTGAATATGTTAACAAATTTCCTTAAAAGGGATGTAAAATTTATAAATTCTTCCTCAGTGAGGGGCACACCTAATTTTATCCTCTTCAGGTCTTCTAGAGTCCTAATGTTGACTTTTGTATCTTCTAATAAGAGTGTCGAGCCATCATCTAGAATAGCTAGCAAGGATGTGAATTAGCATATAATATCTATGTCCTCTAGTCAAATTGATTCTTTAATCTCTCCCAAACATGATGAATCTAAATCTCTTAATGGGAGAAATGGCCATGTAATAAATATTATAAGACATTCTTAGATAATTTGATCAAAGGCATGTTGTTCCTCTATAATAAACTCAAACCTAAAAACAAATTTTTTGTTAGTGGTCTCTCAAACTTCATTTGAATAAGAGTGAACATCCCTATCTAATGGAACCTAAAATAAGTTTTCACCAAGAGACTAGCCTTTCTAATTACTTTGACCTTGGTCCAAAAATAACTCAAATAGGTTTTCAATTTGGGACCTTAGTGTTTTATTATTATTATTTTTAGCTAAAGATGTCCACCCACTCTCTAAAATAAGTTGCAAGATCTAGTTTGATAGACAAATCTTATTTGTGGTATCCCAATGGAACATTGTCTCTTAGGACTAGAAAATCCAAAAAGGACTTATCATTCACAAACTCATCTAAATATACTATTTATTCTTGTTGGTCCTAGTCTATTAGTTGAGGATGATAAAGGGGAAGTGGATAATGTTAAATTATTAGCATAATGGTGAAAATGGTATATGGGTTGAATAAGTTGGTACTGGTAAGGTATTAATATATGATATGATTAGAATTTGATTCACTATCAATGTTTTCATCACTAGTTATTGGTGTTGAAACATAAATAATATATGTGGGGTCACCCCAAAGTAGTTTAAATATAAGACCATAAGTTCCTTTGTATTTGGTCATATAAATGGGCTCAATAGTACCCTGTTAATTTTCTCCCAAGCCTCTACCTTCATATGATTGATTATCCATGATCTTGTTAGGGATGGGATACTTTGTACTGAGGTATAAATCCACCAATTTGTCATTATATAATAAGGAATCATCATCAATAAGTGGGTCTTATTCTTGGCTAGGTGTAAAAATAATAGACACAGGGTTATGAAGCTTGCCTTTCCCTTTTCATCATCATTCTATATAAATTGTCTTAACTTTGGGCCTTAAATAGGACATAGGATTATGTGGAAAGTGTCATGGGTAAAATACTCTCCTATAACATTATTTGAAATGGTAAAATTATTAGACATTTTAATAGGATGAATATGTGAAGATGAGGCAAGGCTATCAAGGTCTATATAATTGGCTTCTATGAATTCAACAAGTATCTTTTTGTGTTTGTCTTCATTTCATACTGGGTCTAAACCAAAATGATAATTATAACTTTCATATTTGGCATCTAAATACTTATAGTTTTTATATGGCTATAAATTTGCATGGATAGTCACCTCCATCCCTAAGTGAGGAAATTTCATACAATGGTGCAATGTGGAAGGGAATGCATGACACATGGAAAAGTGTATCATGGGTCAAAGTCCCAATGATCACTAGAAAAATTATGTTTCTTTGTGATTCCCACTCTTCATTTTCATAGGCCTTGATAGTAATAGTCTCTTGTTGAAGGTTGGTTGGTGTATATCTCAAATTCTTGATTAGCTTAAGAGACACAATATTCAAGCCTGATCTATTGTCTATGAGGACACATTTAAATTTATGTCGCATGATGATAATTTCAATGTATAATGGGTTATTATGAAGAGGGCCAAGCGATGACATATAACTTTGGTCGAAGGTCAATTATTGGCCTAGGGATAGGTGTTCAACCAAAGTTTGATATTTATCTTATTTTATGTCATTTAGCACTTGGGATTGGCCTAGGATTTCTATAAGAATATTTTTATGGATGGTAGTTGTATGTAACAAGTCTAGATTGGAGATTTGTGCAAGTGTCTTTTGGAAGTGTTCCATAATGTCATATGTTTTTTTATTAATAATGGTAATTGGATTACTCTTAGCCAACATAGTGGGTTAGATTAGCTCATTGGTTTGGGATTACAGGCATAAGATGGTGATTTTAGACCACAAATTTTTGATTGTGTAAACTAACTAAATACATGACCAATATAACTAAAAAATGATGGATACGGTCTAGAGAGGATAATTCTTGATTACTGGTGTACTTGGTTGTAGTCATAGTGTAATGAAGAGTTATTAGCATAGGGTCCTAAAATGGTAATCCTTGGTTATTATTTTGCTTGGCTATAGTCATAAGTCAAGGAAGGATTACCAACATTGGTAGGTCGATTGGCATTGTTAGGAAATGGTCTTGGTCTATTGGCATTTATTCTAGTATTGATTGTAATGGTAGAAACATGCCCACCCATAATATGACTTACAATTGTATTATATTCATGTATAATTGTGCTGTAATTTTATTGGTTGTTGAGGTCAGTTTGGCCTTGGTTCTTTCCATTTTAGGGTTGGCATTATTGTTGATTCTATTGATACTATTATTTTTGTGGTTGTTGTTGATACTATTATTATTGTGGCTATTGTTGATACTATTATTATTGTGGATATTATTGATATTACTACTATTGTGGCAATTGTTATGGTTGAGGTCTTTATTTTTGTTGTTGATAATTTATATTATTATGTTGTGGAAAAGGATTTTGGTAGATACATAGGTTTTTATTAGAAGTAGTTGCTCTATTATCTAATTAAATCTCTCCATTTTCTAACATATTTTCAATGAGGTGCTTCATCTATACACAATGATGTATAGAATGCCCATGAACATGATTTTATTCAGAAAATTAATTCTATTTGTAATAATTTGGATAAGGTATTCCCTTAAGAAAGTGTTTTAGAATTATCTAACTAATCAAATTGACCATGACTAGTTTTTGAAACACCAATTCAATGGGCTCACCAATGTTTTTGAAGACTCTAGAAGTGGGTCTTCTTCTTGTTAGATGGGTTTGAAATGGTGGCAATTGTAGCATTTGAGGAGCTAACCTGGGTTGAGGCATAGACTACACTTTATAAATAGGTTACATTTGCAGAATCAGCTATATTTTCAACATACATAGAGAAGATGGTGTTTGCATTTTTTGTACATGATATATTTCAGTTACTCCATTACTGACAACATTCTTATTATGGTTTTATGGCTTAGGGTTTTTATAATTATTATCCTGAGTGGGTGTAAATGCTTGCACTTAGACTGGGACAAGGTTCTGAATTGGGCCTAAATTTTGGTTTTGGCTCTAATTTTGGTTCTAGTTTGAAGAAGATAACTTTCTCATCCCTTTGTTGATAAGGTCCTTTTTTATCTGTATGGATTTTTCAATGATCTCCTTAAATGTGTGAGTACACTAATGCTCCATGTGATAAGATATTTCACTGTGAATTTTTTTGGTAAACATAGTTTCCAATTGTTTATGTAGTAGATTATGGGTGAAGAAACTAGAAAGTGATTTCCATCATTATAAGAAGATCAAAAATCTCTAACTAACTTTATGCTTATCCTAAATTAAATAAAGCAATGAAATATCATGATCAATATTGTAGGATACATGTTGTATAATTTTTTTGATAGATTATATATTCAGATACTAAGTTCTTAGTAACTTAATAAGCCACTCCTAAACCTATCTAGCTAGACTTCAAGTAAAAATAAGAAGCCAATAAATGTCACTATAGGCCACTTGTTGGAAATCCACAAAAAACTCTATTATATGATCTCTAGGGTCTCCTTTACCCTTGTACTTGTTAAATTTTGGTGGCTTATAACTTGGAGGAAATGGTGTCTAGAGATAATCCATGTTAAATGAGTATGAACACATGTCATCCAATTTGAACTTCTTTGTCTAATTTTCCATTTGAATGGATGTAATTGCATCCTTCATCGGTTATTGTTCTTAGGGCAAGAAACTTGATGAAACTTTTGGTTGTGGTTGTGGTTGGGTGGTCAAAGGTGGATTACTTTGACTAGGGTATAATGGAGGTATGGAGTATTATGGAATGTTGGTTTGATGGACCAATAAACCAAGAATATGCATCCACACATTGGTATGAGGATACTAATAACATTAGGTTGTGGAGCTAAAAGCTTCACTATTTGCAGACATGGAGGAGGTTGCTGAGTTCCAGGGATACCAACATTAGCAGTATAACTGATGTCGGTCATCTACAGTGCAGAAGGGCAACTGACATCAGCAGAAATTGGCCAACGTTAGTCACCTTTAGTCAGATAAGGACTGACGTCGGTTGCCTATGGCAGTTCCAAAACTATTCGTTGCACGAATAGTTAGTTTGTTGAACTGAGTGTTTGCATGTAAAGGCTAATTTTAGTCTTGAGTTGCATGTCTAATTATTGTAATTAGGTGTCTAATTATTGTTTGCATGGAATCTATGTAATAGTCTCATGGGCTGTATTGTAATTAAGGATTCAAGGCAAGGAAGAGATCCTTCTAAGTGTAAGATCTTTGATTTGCAAGTTGTGCAAGATCAGGGCTGATCTACATGGTAAGTAAGATCATTTGAGTTACATGTTGTTTCAAGTTCATGGGAGATCTACTTGAAGTACTTTGAGTACTTGCGTACTGGCAGTGTTATTGCTGACTGGTTGGAGGTGAACACCAACTCTGTGTTTGAGTTGTGTGTTGGGACCATTTTTGGTAGGAGAGTGAACTCATGAATGAGAATTACTGGGAGCCCTTGAGGTGTGGGAAACCTCTGAGAGGTGTGCGAAGAAGTGGCATCTTATTTATTGTATTTTCTTTCTGGATGAGTATTAATACAAGATTCTGTATTGTCTCTCATATTCTGTGTCATTTGTGAATTCTAGTTACTTGTTCATTCTGGTATAATTCTATGTTTAGTTGCTAATACAAGGTAATCATATATACTCTTATTGAGGAGTAGGATCCTAACATTTGGTATCAAAGCTTTTGGTTGGGTTACTAACAAGTTGTATCAGATTTGGTTAGTGTTTGTTGATTACAGGTTACTCACAGGGGTTTTTGTTTGAGTGGGAGTATAACAATGGTAGAAGAAAGTAAGCTATGAATGGAGAAGTTTAATGGTAAGAACTATCAATTATGGATGATGCAGATAGAAGATTATATGTATCAAAAATATTTGTACTTACCATTGGGTGGGGTTGCATGCAAGCCCACAGATATGAAAGATGAAGAATGGGAGGTTCTTGATCAAAAGGCTCTGGGATCTATAAGTTTGAGCCTTGCATCATCTGTGATTTCCAACTTATCATAGGCTAAGACAATGGTACAGTTGATGGAATCTTTGGAAAATTTATATGAAAAACCCTCAACTTTGAATAAGGTATTTCTTATGAATCAATTATTTAATTTGCAAATGTTGGATGGTGGATCTATACATAGTCATCTTAGTGATTTCCATGGTTATGTAAACCAGTTAAATTCAGTCAATATTGTTTTTGATGATGAAATTAAGGCTCTTTTAATCTTGTGCTCATTACCTGAAAGTTGAGAGAGTTTGGTAATGGCAGTTAGTAATACTGTGTCTGCTTCAAAGATCTTAAAAGTGGATGATGTTGTGAGTGTAATCTTGAATGAAGAGATTCACAAGAAAAGCATAGGTAAATCATCAGGGAATGCTTTGAGTGTTGAAAGTAGGGGAAGGCAAAGAGAGAAGATCGAGCATGGGAGATCAAGGTCAAAGATAGGCAGGAGATCCAAATTTAGGTATGGTAGAATAACCTATTGGAAATGTGGAAAGCAAGGGCATCTAAAAAGAGATTGCTGGGTGAATGAAGATCAGCATGAAGGACATGAAGAAGTAGATGTTGCAAATTATGTTACACAGGATGCTCTGGTATGTTCCTTAGATAAAGTAGAATCTTGGGTTTTAGATTCTAGTGCCTCTTTCCATGTATCCCCAAATAGGGAATTTTCTCATGAATATGTCCAGGGAGACTTTGGAGAAATTTATTTAGGGGATGGTAAGCCTTGTCAAATGGTTGGCAAAGGGAAAGTGAAGCTGAAATTGCAGACGGGCAACACATGGGTGTTGAAGGAGGTCATGTATATCCCAATCCTAAAGTGGAGTTTGATTTCTATTGAAATTTTGGGTGATGAGGGTTGCACAGTAACTCTCACAGTGGACTTTTGGAAAGTTTCCAAGGGTGCACTTGTTGTAGCAAGAGGTAAGAAAGTAGGTACGCTTTATTTATCTACTTGTATTATTGATTCTCCTTCTGGTTTATCTACTTTAGCTGTAGATTCAAAGATGTGGCTTAATAGGCTTGGTCACATGAATAAGAAGGAGATGCATGTTCTTGAGTCAAAGGATATGCTTTCAAATTTGAAAAGCATGGATCAAGATTTCTATAAGCAAAAGAATAAAGTGACGTTTCTTGAGAAATTTGATGTTTGTGACAAGAACAGGAAAGCCTTGGTTTTCAAGGAGAAGATGACAAATAGAGATCAACACAAGGGGCTAAGGAATTCTAAGCAAAGCAAGGTTGATGTGGATAAGGGTTTGATCCAAAAGGAGCTCATGAGTAGAAGTCATCACTCACAAGTAAAACATAGAGACCGATGTTAGTTAAAAAATTGACATCAGCATCTAGACAAGGACTGATGTCAGCTATGTGCAGCCCAACATCAGTGACTTAGGGATAGATAAACACCAACATCAGTCAAGGGGAAACTAATGTCAGTGATGAAGCAGTCACATGGAACTAACATCAGTCAGGTGCAGACTGAGATGTGACTGGCATCGATCACTAAGATGGATTTTGGGTAGACATCAAGCTATAAAGGAGTCTCAAACACCCATATGGAGGACTGAAAGGGTAAGTAAGCCTCAAATTCATCATTTCCCTTCTTTACACTACTTGTTACTCACTAATGGTCAAGAACCAGGAAGTTATTAAAGAAGCAGAGTAGGTAGATCTAGGAAACAGTGGGAGCTTGGCATGGATGAGGAATGTGATTCCTTGGAGAAGAACCAAATGAGAGTTTTTTGGTAGAGTTGCCAGCTAGAAGAAAGCACTGAGAGATGAATGGATTTTTAGGATAAAGAAGAGTGGGAATGGACATGTGAGATGGAAGGCTAGGGCATATGGTCTTGAGTAAGCTACAAAACAATGGAGGTTTGACCATTATGTTTCTCTTTACCAGGTTGGATAATAGTAGCTACATTATCCTATTACTATATTGTGTGCTTGTTGCAGAGTTACACATATGCAGGGAGTTGTTGAACTAGAGGTAAAATTAGTTTAGAGGTGTGTCATGAGGAATTTGGGAGCAGCAATATTCGTTGGCATGAGTGTGTTCTAGGGACATGGAAGATCACAGGTTGATTTTGTCTCCAAGATGATTATGTGAAACTGGTTAGCATGCTGATGGTTGGATAGTTCTTTGAATAGTGTCCTGATTCACATGATAAGGTTAAGTACATGTGTACTAGACCTGAGATTTCCCAAGCAATGGGAGCTGTCAAAAAGTTTGGAGCCAATTTGGGAAAGAAGCACTAGAGGGCAATTCAATGGATTCTCAGGTATCTGAGAGGGACCAGCAACAGGTGCACATGCTATGCAGGGTCAAGTTCCTTTTTACATGGGTTTGTAGATGCGGATGTGGCAGGTGATTTGGATGACAGGAGGTGCACCATAGGATTTGTGGTGGTTGGTCTTCAAGAGTGATCTTGAAGAGGGATACAAGCCAAGGAAAAAACTAGATGATGTATAGGTACAGGTACAGTTGCAGCTATTTATCTCCAAGTGGGAGATTTTTAGGTTATGGAGCTAAAAGATTCACTATTTGCAGACATGGAGGAGGTTGCTAAGTTTTACGGATATCAGTGTCAGTAGTATAACTGATGTCGGTCATCTATAGTGTAGAAGGGCAACTAAAATTGGTAGGAGTTGGCTGATGTCGATCACCTCTAGTCAGACAAGGACTGATGTCAGTTGCATGTGGCAGTTCCAGAACTGTTCGTTACATGAATAGCTAGTTCGTTAAACTAAGTGTTTGCATGTAAAGGCTAATTTTAGTCTTGAGTTGCATGTCTAATTATTGTAATTAGGTGTCTAATTATTTTTTGCATGGGATCTATATAATAGACTCATGGGTTGTATTGTAATTAAGGATTCAAGGCAAGGAAGAGATCCTTCCAATTGTAAGATCTTTGATTTGCAGGTTGTGCAAGATCAGGGCTGATCTACATGGTAAGTAAGATCATTAGAGTTTCAAGTTGTTGCAAGTTCATCAGAGATCTACTTGAAGTACTTTGAGTACTTGTGTACTGGCAGTGTTATTGCTGACTAGTTGGAGGTGAACACCGACTCTGTGTTTGAGTTGTGTGTTGGAACCGTTTTTGGTAGGAGAGTGAACTCTTGATTGAGAATTATTGGGAGCCCTTGAGGTGTGGGAAGCCTCTGAGAGGTGTGAGAAGAAGTGGCATCTTATTTATTGTATTTTCTTTTTGGATGAATATTAATACAAGATTGTGTATTGTCTCTCATATTCTGTGTCATTTGTGAATTCTAGTTACTTGTTCATTCTAGTATAATTTCGTGTTTAGTTGCTAATACAAGGTAATCATATATACTCTTATTGAGGAGTAGGATCCTGACAAATAATACATTCATTATTGGTAAATATTTTAGTTTGGGTTATGAATATGGATTTGGCTTGAGGGAATTGTGATTGTGATGGAAGTATGTGGCTTTGTGGAAGATATTATCCCTACTAAGTTTGAGTAGGGAATTTTTTTTGACTAGTCAAACCTAGTTGAATAAATGGTACTTGTTGGTGACTAAGGTCCTATATTTGAATATGTGGCACATTATAGGTAAAAGGAAATTATTGCCTAATAGGTACTTATTCAACATTGGCACCTTTTTTTCAAAAAAAAAACACTTATTGTGAACTAGATGCTTGTCAGATGTTTGGCATTTGTCATTAACCAATAGAAATACATTATTGATTAAACAATGTCTATGATTATTGAGGTACATTGATATATGAATATTGAGGTACATTTATCAGTGCTTATTAAGGTGGAACATTTTTTTCCCCATGTTGAGGTTGATCTGAGCAATATTTTAGGTGACAATACAGGTGACTATTATACCCCAATTGGTGGCAGAACTTCTGGGAGCCATAACTTTTTCACCATAGCTTCATTTGACTCCCCGTTTGAACCAATGGAGAGCTAAGAATGAGGGGAGAATATTGAGATGGTAATAAACTTTGATAAGTACATTTTTACCCCCAAAAAACAAATCTAAGTTCCCTAAATTTTAATATTAGTAGTGCAATCTAAAAATAATAAGTTTCTAAAAATAGTAATTTCTTGAATTCTATATTGTTGTAAATCATGGAAGTCAAACCACTTAATCTCCCTTAATATTTGTGACCTTACACATCCTAATCTTACCTTAAAAATATTTAAAAATGAATATGTAACCCAAATGGAAATTAGACATCTCTTCTCAGAGATAGACATATGTTTGTGTTTGCAAATTTGATCAATAAAACATCTCTTCTCAGAGATAACATTATTATAATTGTGTTGTTCTTATTTATTGAATTATATGTCAACCAAATATTCTGAGTTTTGGATTAGTGGTATTAGATTGGTTTGTCTTGAGAGTGTATGATCTCGAGGATGAGGTCAAGCTATAAGAAGCTTGGGTTGAAAACAATAGAGCTTCCAAACTATCCACCTATTCATTCCAAATGACTTCAAATGGTGGAAAACACTGAGACATATAATACTTTCAAGGAAATGGTGAATGAATCCATCTAATAGAAAAAATCATAGATGCTACAAAAATTCACTCAAATTCTCCAACAAATCTCAATGGGAAATTTTGGCTCCTCATCTACACCCCCACATCCTTTCAGTGCCCCAACACCCTTCAAGGTTCAGGTGAATTTTGATATCCCTAAATTTAAAGGCAAAATTAATGTTGATGTAGTATAAAAATGGTTGGATCAATTGTGTTCTTATTTTTATATAAATAAATTCACTGATAAAGAGAAGACCACTTTTGTTTTTTTGAAAGCATCATTGCCTGTCAAAAATTGGTGGGAAGTGTACAAGAAGAGATTTAGTACAGATGATATTGGCCTTGAGGTGAAACCTACTGAGGATGATTTCATAGAAGTTATAAAGGAAGAATACCACCCCATGGAACATATGATGATTTGTATATATGATTATGAGAATATGAAGATTGAGTAGAAGCATGGAATAATGAATATAAAGAATCAACCTACAAAATGAAAAAGTGACAAAGAAGGTCAAACATGAGGCCAAAATTGGAATCAACAGAAAGGAAGAATAGGAAATGATGTCTTTACCATAAATCTAGAATGCACTCCAAAGAATAATGTCAAGCCATCAAGTCCCTACTTTCTGAGTCACAATCCTCAACATCTACTACTCTACCTCATACACACCCTACAATTGAAGAGTTTGAAGAAGAGATTGTAGATGTTGAGATCGATGCCATAATTACTTCATCACAAACCCATGAGGAGAGGCTAGATGACAAGGAAAGGTTGTTTTAATCTAAGTTATGAGCGAAAGGTAAGCCTCTATATTTCATTCTTGATAGTGGGAGTCAAAAGAATTTAATCTCTACTAATGTTGTGAAAAGCCTAAATATATCCATGAAGCCTCACCCAAAGCTATACAGTATTGGATGGTTGAGTCTAGGGAGAAACCTTTGTGTCACCCACCATTGTCTTCTCTCATATGTAATAAAACCTTTCCAAGATGAGGTCTTATGTGATGTGGTTAATCTACATGTTTGTGATGTACTCTTTGGTCATCCATTCATGTATGATTGACATGGCATATATGAGTCAAGAACTTGAAGGATCACCCTCACTCTTAGAACATGATGTTACAAGGTACCAGATGTACCACCTTCTACATCTATCTCTCTTATTAGTGCCAAGAAATTCATTCTCATGGTGGTCAAGCCACAAGAATCCAAAAGGGCCAATGTTGCAGCCCTGACTACAAAAACACTACAAAAAAAAAAGAAAATAGATACCAAGCTAAATAAGTTCATGGCCTTCCATACAAAAACTGATGGTCAGACAAAAATAGTGAACAATCATGCCCTAAACAGCTCCACAAAGTATAGTCCATTCCCTGTATGCATCAGGAATTAAATAAAAAACAACTACCACACTCGATGAAAAATATTGATGCAATGGGAACCATTGCTTCTCAAGGAGGGAGGAATGATCTGAGAAATATTTCAAGTGACAATTTAGGTGACTATTCTACCCCAATTGGTAGTAGAATTTCTGGGAGCCATAACCTTTGCACCATAGCTTCATTTGACTCCCCATTTGAACCATTGGAAAGCTAAAAATGAGGGGAACATCATGAGATGGCACTAATATCTACTCAGTGGGTTTGGCCCCTTTAAAAATAAATGGAAGTTCCCTAAATTTCAATTTTAGTAGTGTAGTCTAAAAATAGTAAGTTTCTAAAAATAGTAATTCCTTTAATTTTGTATTATTGTAAATTATGGAAGTCAAACCACTTAATCTCCCTCAAGATTGGTGACCTTCCACATCCTTGTACTACCTTCAAAACATGTATAAATTAAGATGTAACCTGAAATGGAAACTAGACATCTCTTCTCATAGATAATCATATGTTTGGGTCTACAAATTTGATCAATAAGACATCTCTTCTTAGAGATGGCATTATTACAATTGTGTTGTTCTTGTTTCTTGAATTATATTTCAACCAAAGATTTTGAGTTTTGGATCAAAGGTTGTATAGTATTCTACCTTTGATGAGGTGGTAAATTGGTCTATGCCTATGTCCATGGAATATTAGCCATCACCTATTGAGGTGGGATAAAATTCATCACTTATTGAGGAAAAACATTGGCTAGAACTTGATTTCTTATCCCCTGCTATTGCATGCTTGAATAAGCATTTGGTTGAGGAGTGGGAGTAAACTAATATGATTAGGAACTAGGCATTCCTTTCCCATGGTGTTACAAATTACTCATGGTATTATCAAGATGTACTTATTTTTGGGGAGAATTTCACTCATTATGGACTAAATTAGAAGACACCTATATGTTATCCATTGTATTTGGCATAGGGTCCCAAGTAGAATCCATAGTAACTTCCTCAATGAATGGGAAATTAAACATGTCACCTACCAAATTAATTTGGGAAAATAGGTCCATACCTAGATTAGTATGAACTAAAAATTTAATGGGCACTCATATTCAAGGAATTAGTCTTATGAGTAGAGTATTTGATATGGCCATGGCATTGAAATTCAGTGTTAGATTAAGATAAGTTTGATATACTTTTTATATTTGCATGAATTCATCTTCAATGGGGCCCTTTCTATTTACAATCATATTTGGATCTTGGTGTGATATAGGCATGAACACTTGAGGGTAACTAGTAGAGGCCTATTTAATAGTTTGGGTATAAGGTACCTTTCTAGGAACTCTAACTAGAATAAGGAGGTTTTCATGGGTAAGATCTTATAGAAACTTGGCCCTTTACTCTATAGCTTTGACTAAAACCTCATATTTATTTTTAAGAAAATAATGGTTGGAAAAGCATGGGTTATATGTTGATGGCATGGTAACGTAGTAAGGTTGTTGTTGGACTTGTTTGATAATAGATGGCATATTGTTTCTCTTAATTTATACCCATTTCTTAATTTAGGAAGAAGAAAAGAAACTAGTAATAAGGGTGTGGTATAATAACCTGGTTGTTGTGCATGCATGATCTAGATGAGTGTGAATATCTCCTTTTTGTTTTGAAAGGATGACATATATATAAGAAATTAATAACAAAAGGGCTTGTTAGAAATATAGTTAGGTGGACTACCTAGCATGAGCTAGATCTAAGAAGTGTGAGGTTGCTAGGAGGTTGTCAATCCACTCTTTGATAAAAATTAATTTGAAAGAGATAAAATAAAACTACTTGCATAAAATAATATAAATGAACTAAAATGAACTACAAGAAGAAATGAATGATTATTGAATAAAATAACTAAATATAAAAATAATGGGTTAATACTAGTGCTAAAATATATCACGTCAAGTTCATAAAATCAAGCAGGGGTCTATGAATAGGTAGGGACATAGAAAGTTAGTTTTGGTTAGGGGTAAGGGGTTAGAAATAACTTGTTTTTTATTTATTATCATAGTGACCATAGATGGTTAGGGTGACCATTTATGGTTAAGTTTCCTGTCAGTAGTTGGGTAATCATCAGTGGTTAAAGGTGACCACTAGTGGCTATGTTAAACATCACTAGTTGCCTATGGGTTTTGGGAATTATTCAAAAAAGAGTTTGAAGAATGGATTAATGATTAGGTAAGGGTCTTTTAAGGGTCCAAGAGGTCAAAAACTAGAATAATAAAACTAAAGTATAAATATACCTATTTCTTGTTAAATGGTTGATGGTTGATGGCTAGAACAATTTTAGTAGAGTAACAGTACTTTAACTCAAGGGTAATTTGGGTAAAGGTTCAGATCTCTATTGTAGTTATCTAGTTATTGGAGGAATGGCTGATTGGCTGAAATTTATATCACCTACGTTAAAATTCTTAAAAGTGATTTTGATTACTCAAACTTGGATCCATTTTACCTCCTACTCCTCTCCTTTTATAAGCAAAGAGAGATGAAGGATAGAAGGTTCCCTAGTAGATAGGCTTGTTGATTTTGATGTTTGGGAGTTTTTTAAAAATAGGCAAGGTAGATATATTTAATTGTGTTGTGTTAACTTATACAAAACTAGTATTTATGTAAGAACTAGGAAGATCTGACTATCGATGGTCAAGATAACCATTAGTGGTTAAGGTTTAAGAGGAAAATTGGTCAAAATGAGTAAAAACGAGTTGGGTAATTGTTAAGTTAGTAAGTTAGTGAATTAGTTAGTTTAGTATCTAACTAGACTCAAGGTTTGATGGGTTGGTCAGTAGGTCAAGAGGGGTTAGGTGGTCCCTAAGGGTTCTTAAGGTATTTTGACATCTAGAGCCATTGTGTGTGGTTTTCTAGTGTCTATATTTTGCCCCCTTTTATTATATAGATTTGAATCAACAGGATATAAAAAATGGATTGCTCAGTCAATTTTTTGGTTTCCAAAAGCATGGGAGGAGATGTTACCCCTCAAATTAGGAGTTGATTAGGTGAAACTAAAATCAAGTCAGGGTTTGATAAGCATTTTATGGTGAGTCACAAGGTTGATGACAATAAGATTAGGCATTTAAAACATAAACATGCACTCAAAATGTGATTAAGTGAGATAACCAAAATCATGTAAAGACTAAGGTTACATAGTTGGTAAAAATAAATTTAGTTATATAAGGATTAATGATGGGGTAACTAAGCCACAACATTAGGCATAACTGATTAGGTTATTCCTATCAAGTTTTCTAGATAGGGTCAGTGTTTTCATAGGTATTCAAGGTAGGAAGTGCTCCTTTGGAAAACACAAATGGTGTAGTTGTGCACAAGGTGGTGCAAATTTAAATGTTTAACATGGTAAGGTTGGTTGATGTGATAAAAAAAACCAAGCAAAGTCATCATAAAATATGTGATAGTTTAGGACAAATAATGGCCAATGTCAAGGTGGATGTGTTCTAATAGTTGGTCCATCTAAGAGCATATTTTTTGAAGGTTGGTTTTGGTTTAAAAATAGAGTACAAACCCCATGTTGATCCCATATATCCTATGAGCTTGAAATGATTAGAGATCTCTATATATATGGACTAGAAAAACTGATGCCAACCCAAACATTGTCATACCAAGCACCATCTCCACCAACACTCCTAGTAATAGATAATAAGACTACCCACTTCTCAAATCAGGTAACATAAAACAATAATCTAACATCATCATCATAGTCATCAAATGCCTCTCATTTAGAACCCTCTGGTATAATGGCCCATAACAAAAACCACTAGTATGTCACCTATAAAGGGCCCAATCCTTACTATATAGGGGATCCATCTAATTGTCCATATCCTCACTCTCAATATGGTAGATTATATCCCCCCAAATGGGTAGCCATGTAATCTTATGAACATCCTCTAGTAGGATGGTCATCTCTCCTATCGATAAGAGGAAGGTTTTCTTGACCAGATCCCATCTCTCAATGAGGGACATAATCATCTTCATATCTCATGAAAAACATTGATAATATCTCATAGCTCTGATTTTGACCTCTTCCATATGTGTCCAATCATCCCTAGTCATCTCACTACATATCTTTGTAAAGATCTTAAGAATTTGATCCCTTATTTAGATATAATCTCATGCCTACAAAAATTCAAGTTAGCATACAGACTTAGTTTTCCATCAACATTTCTCATTTCTATTTATTTCATTCATTATACCTACATCAACCTCTTTATCAAACTAAACCTTCCTGAAACAACCTATTCTAATACTAGCCCATAACCATTACATTTACAACATTACCTCTATCACTTGAAAGCAACCCTTACCCCCAAACATTTTAACACCTACCCTAACCTATCAAACCTACACCTAACTCTTTTATCAAAAAGCATCTACCCTAACCCATAAAAATTTCAACACCTTACCTAAACCTGTCAAACTAACATCTAACTCTAATCAACAACCATTTCAACACCTCACTCCTAATTGAAAATTTCCCTATCCTAACTTAAACTTGGAATTTTAACTACCTAAAACCCTTTAAAACATTTTTTCTATGTTTTTATATTAAAATATACCTTCCCTAATCACTACAGCCATTGATGGTCAAGTCTGACCATCGATAACCACTGTGTGTCATCAGTAGTGGTAAACCACCTAACCCTACCTTCCTAAAACTCAATAAAATAATAAAAATTCAACAAATTAATCACCTAATTCTATCATATATCCTACCCCCAACCCATAATCTTTCAATTTCAAATTTTATTAGCTAATTTTTCTAATCATAAAAAAAACTTAAATCTATGTTAAAACACCTAAAACCCTATCCAAAATAACCAAAAACTACCCAAACTCCAATTCAAAATAACTAAATCAACTAAACTAACAATTTTAAAACACCCCATACTTCATTCCTCAACCATTGTCAAGAATGGAGCCCATATCCAACTGCTCAATTTCATCCTCATCTACCATGTATCCTCGGTCCTAGAAGCTCACCTCAACATATGCCTCCAGCCAATCAACAATCACCAAGTCAACAAAATGCCCAGTCAACCCTTTCACACAAAATACCAAATCATCCAATCACCAAAATGTATGAAAATCATAAAATTCAAATTTTAAAAAGTGAAAATGAAATTTCATTTTCACTTTTTATGTTCCATGGTTTTAGGGTTTCCCCCTAACCATCGACAATTGATCTTGAGACACCTAATTGTTAATGATCAGGACACCCAAATTTTAAAAAAATTAGGTGCAACATGGGGTTTGTACTCTATTTTTTGGAATATAAGCGCATTAGGGTTCTAATACCATTGGGGATGCTTTAGGAGGTATATGTTTAGATGGATTTTAGAGTGGGATTCATGTGGTGGATGGGTGATTACACCCTCACATGAGCTAGAGAAGGGGCAAGAGATATTGACTAGTTCAGAGATGCATTAGAGGGTTTAGTTGATGGAGATATAGTTTGGAGACCATATGTTTACTTTTTGAGTTGGGCCTTCTAAAACTATCATGCATTGTCATTACATAGCTAGATATGGATCTATGGGAGGAGAGAGGGTGAGACTAATCACATCCTATTTGATAAAGTTTAAAGGTAGTTTGGCCTAGAGTAGGGGGTTCTAGGTCCATTCTCAAGGTATAAGAAGGAGGATGCTAAGTTTCTTCTTGTTAAACCATAACTAAAAGAGGTGATTCTAGATCATGAGGAGATACCCATTAGAGTAAGGGTTGATGATTATAGTTTTGTTGATGGATATGAAGTATAGTACCAAGCCCTTTATGTAGCAACTAATTATGGGTGGTATGATGGGGGTCAATAAGCCATGGATGTGGATCTAGCTAGTGGATGTCTATATGTATAGGTATAGGGTGGTGGCCTTAATGGATAGGAATGAGTAGCACTAACTACTACCTAGGCATGAATTATGTGTTACATGGATATTTGTCTAAATTTTAGGTCTAAATTATGACTTTATAGGGTTAGGTTTCCATCATGATAGGCAAGAGAGATCAGGACAAGACCTCACTAGGCCTGGTGACCCAAGAGAGGGACACCTTGAGATAGAGGGGAGGAATAGTAGTAACACTATCAAGGCCACTAGGTACTATCTCTATAGTGTGTTACTTGTCCATAATGGAAGAGTTAAGGTATTATGAGGCCATAGTGATGACACAGTGTCTAGAGTAGCCTTGATGGGGTAAGTATATAGCTAGTTTATTAAGTGGGGTAGTTATGGTGACTTCATGTCAATGGGCCACTTCAATGAGTGGATATGTATGAATATTAGGAGGACCATTTATAGATGGTAGTGTAAGTGGGGCTAGTGGTAGTGGTGTTCTAGGGGCATGGTATGATATGATTGGGATGTATAGATATAGAGGTGCATGATTTTGATATTGGACTGCATATTGATTCAATGAGATGTACATGCTTTAAGAGAGAGATATATATACATATTACATGTATTATTTATTTTGATGACATGATGTATGTGATGGTGTATGATATTCATGATGATATATAGATGTGATTTATGGTTCATGGTTTATGTTTTACACCTATACTTCATGAGATGTAGACTTAGTGGCTTTAGGCATGTGATGATTATGGATGATGTTTTATTTTGTTTTATGATTATGGATGGTTTGATTATGGTTATTGATATGATGTTATATGATGTGATTTATTTTTTTGATTATGGATGTGATGTTTTAAATATATTCATGATGTTTATGGTTATGATTTTGGTGTTATGGTTATTATGTTTATGATTATGGATATGTGATGTGTTAAATATGATGTTGAAGTTTAATGAAGGAACATAAAGTAAGTTAGATTAACAAACTAAATGTGGGAAAAGAGATAAAAATGATGAGACATATATATTCATGAGCCAATGATAAGAATAAAAAAATGTGATGTTTTTCATTGGTAAAGACAAAACAAAACTGAAGTTATATTAGCTTAAAGAATGTAAGCCTTTCAAATTCTTCACATTAGAATGCTTTGGTTGATAAAAATGTGTCTTGATCACATTGTGTCAAGTAATCCCATAATCCATTGATTTATAGATGGTAGGTGCAAGGTAAATGGGTTGGTAGGTAAGGTAACCTCATGTGGGTTCATTTCCCCCTTATATATGCAACCTAAAAACCATATTAGACAAGTCCATGTCTTCATGCAAGTTGTAGATTGATCGATGTGGGAAGTATACTAATGCTAGATATAAAATTTGATTGAAGATTTCTTGGGACATCTTTTTTTAATTTTGATATAGGGTCCTTTATTGCTTTTGTTTTGAGAGGTTGATGAAAATAATCAATGTAGAAAGCTTTAAATGATTGTTTTTGACCAATTTGACTTAGTCATCTTTCAAGAGAGTGGTCTAAGTTTGGGTTTGTTTATTTGGTAGTTATCATTTAAGGTAGTAGTCTATCTTTTAAGAATTTAGGTAGTTGTTCTTCAAGGGAGTAGTCTCTAATGCTAGAGATATGTGACCCAAGTCATATTTTGGTATCCCAAATTATTTTGAAGCTAGATTTAGACATGGACAAGTCTATATAGGATTTTTGGTTTACATTTATGAGAGTAAAAATTTTAGCATAAATAGTTAATGAGAGATGAAAGGGGTGGTTTTGAGAGACAATGACCATGGGATTTTATCTGATTAGAAATGAAAAGTATCCATGAGAACCATGATAAGGGTAGATTCATGGTACCCATATTTAGGATTAGGCTATGACTGTGATGGTTAATCACATGGTTCTATGTTGTAATCAATTATCATCAAAGGGATATTGATACGTAAGTGAAGGTGAAAGTCTCATAAATCAAGGGATGAGCTTAAGTTAGACAAGAAGGTGAGTTTGACCCCTTTTTTTTAACAAAATAAAGGACATAGATGTGAAGCATTAAGAATATTAGGTTCAGGTTTTCCTTTGAGAGATGAAAAATGGTAATCTCTTGATCTATACTTGTGGGTTATGATGTAGGGTGCAAACTAATTAAAAGAAAATTTGCCTTGATTACTTTTCTCCATATTGGTTAGATGTTGATTTTCCTTTAGGATAAGGTCTTCGATATTGAATTCTCATTCTTTCAAGTGCTTATTGTAGGCATGCTTTATTCTCTCTTGGTAGACACAAATATTATTAAGAATGGATAGGTGATGCTCATCAAATAGCTCAAGTCATGCTATATATTCTTGATGATAGTCGATCTCAAAAAATATGTCTTGTAAGGATATGCAAAGAGAAAGAATTTGGACTTCAGGAGGCAAGACTACCTCTACTCTGAAGACTAGAGAGAATGGGGTATTACCCACAGAGGTTTAAATGCTAGTACAATAAGCCCATAAAGTGAAAGGGATGTGACAATGCAAATCTTAACCTAAATCACTTATTACTTTGGTTAACATTGTATTAAGGTTTTTATTAGAGGCTTCTATCTATCCATTTGATTATGGATGGTAAGGTGAGGAAAATCTTAACTTGAAGCAAAATGCATCATAAATACCTTAGACTTGATTATTTTTTAAATATTTTCCACTATCAATGATGATATTATGGGAACATTGAAGCAAAAAATGATATGATGATTGATGAAGTCGACTATCTTATCAGCTTTGATGGAGATAAGAGGACTAGCCTCCACCTATTCGGTGAAATACTCAGTGGGTGCGATGATGGATTAGTGTCACTATGAAGAATGAGGATTTATTTCCCCAATAGGATCGAGTCCCCATTAAGATAAGGGCTAATATTCTTTAGATAATTTAAGGCCATGGGTAGGTACGTGATGTAAATTAGCATGTTAACATTTAACACACATTTTTACATATTCATAGTATTTCTAGTTGAGGGAGGGCCAATAGTAGCCAAGGTGAAGGATTCATTTAGTGATAACTAAACTAATAAAGTTTCCCCAATATATCCCATCATGTATTTCTTTGATAGCATGGGAAACTTCATGACTATGTAGACAATGGAGAAAGAGGTCATTGAAACCATGTTTGTAAAGGATTCCCGCTAGTATGTTATAATGAGAGGTACTCTGAACAAAAGATCTTCAATCATTCCTAGAGAGGTTGGGAGGAAAAATGTTGAGGTTAAGGTAGTTAAATGTTTGCTCATACCATATGTCTAATGGAGGTGCTTCCACACTATAAATGGTAGGAAGGTCAAAATGGATATAAAAGGGTGTGATAAAGTAGTGGATGGTGAAAAAAAGTTTAGAATCAGCAGGTGTGGATGGGATTTGGGAAACAAGGGAAGCTATTGTATCCATGAACTTATTGGTAGATCATGGAATATAGTAGATAAGGTAAGGATCAAATGATTCTAAGAGTACATCTTCTAGTTATTATACTTTTGCAAAACATCATTCCTATATGGGTAAGTTCTATTGACCTAGTTGACCACAAGTTGAGAATCACCAAAAACACTAATGGTATTAATTACCAAGGCTAGAGAAGTTTGGAGACCTATTATAAGGGCATCATACTCAGCCACATTATTGGTGTACTCAATATCAAGTTTTAAGGAAAGAGGAAGATGTTCACCATCAAGGGAAATGAGAATAACTATAACACCCCCATCATGTTAGTATTTTGAGATATCAAAGAACATGGTCATTTGGTAGGTGGGGTCCTCTTGAGAAAGAGTCATGATGGACTCATCCAAAAATGCAATAGGGAGTAGTTGGTTATCTAGAAAAGGATCTTTAGCCAATTGATTAGTAATGACTTTCCCTTTAATCAACTTATATTAGAAGAACTCAAGGTTAAACTTAGCTAAGAGTGTTAGCCATTTATCCATGTAGTGATTTTGGTATGGTTTAGAGTGTATGTACTTGAGTGGGTCAGTGTTAGTGATGACAAAAGCTTTGTGATTGAGAAGGTAATGATGAATTTTGGAAGCCACAAAGACTACAATGAGGAAAATTTTCTCAAAATGAGTGTACCAAGTCTCATACTCTATAAGTGTTTGACTTATATAGTAGATAGATTGATCTTTGTTTTGTTCATCAGAGTGAATGAGCATTGCCCATAAGGAATGGTCAGTGGTATAAATATAAAGGTAGAAGGGTTGGTCCTCTTTAAGAGGGGTAATAATGGGTGGAGAAAGAAGGTACTCTTTGAGTGAGTCAAAAATTTTCTAATAATCTTTAGCCCACTTAAAATATGTATCTTTATTAAGAAGATGGTGAAAGGGTTGACATCTATCTGATAATTGAGAGATAAAGTGACAAATGGATTGGAGCTTCCTCTATAAGTTGAGAATTCGCTTAAGGTAGGTTGGAGTTGGCATCTCCAAAATTTCTCTAACTTTAGCAGGGTCTACTTTGATTCTTTGAAGAGAGATGATAAAACCAAGAAGATTTCCAGATAAGACCCCAATAATACATTTCTTGGGGTCGAGTTAGACATGGGAATGGATTAGGCATTCAAATATGATTGTGAGAATGTTTAGATGATCCTTGCAATATTTAGATTTACCAAGGAGATCATCTACATAGTCTTATATGATTTTATGGATGAGATCATGGAAGATGTAGGTCATTGCATGCTAGTAGGTACTTCTAGCATTATTCAAACCAAATGGCATGAACCTTTAGTAAAAGGTCCCCCATAGGGTGATGAAAGAAGTCTTATGTTAATCCTTGGGGGCAATCAAGATTTTATTATATCCTGAGAAACCATCTATGAGAGATAACATCTCGTGGATAGCTATAAGATCAACAAGTTGGTCAATGATAGGTAAAGGGAAATCATCCTTTGGGCAAGTAAGATTGAGGTCATGAAAGTAAATATAGAGGTAAAGTCATCCTATAGTCTTGGTAATGGGAATGATGTTATAAACCCGTTTAGGATAATTAATGGATTGGATGAAGTCGACAGACAAGAGATGCTGAAGCTCTTCTTTGACTTGAAGGGTGATATGAGGGTGCATCCTATGAAGCTTTTGCCAAATAGGCTTAGCATCATGATGGGTGTAAAATGTTGTGGATGGATATATAAGGTTAATTTCATGCATATATTGATAGGACTAAAAAAATTATATGTTTTTTTCATGAAAGAAAGAAGGGTAATCTTGTTACTTCATGGAATTTAAGGATTGACTAATCTTGACAATGTAATGGTTATCTTGAGTACCCAAGTTGACATCAATAGTGGATTCATTCAACATGGTTGGGTTGTCAGGAGGTAGGGATTTGTGTATAGAATAATCCTCCAGACTAAGGTAGGTGAGAATGGAATCATCACCCTATGTTAGATGGTGTTGATGGTAGGAGAATCATTTTCTTGTATTTTAAGATGAATGAGAGGAAGGGTTTTAGTTTGGCCATCCTTTTGATAGGTTAGGGGGCTTAAACTAATATTATTGACTAAAAAAAAGTTAGGAGGAATGATTTCAAAATCATTAAACTTCAAAAGAGATTAGGTTAATGAGGATGTGATGTTTTACTCAATGGTATCAATAGGTTTTAGTGAATCAATGGGTTCTTTTGGTGGTACAAACCCAAGGCCAAATAGCTCATGAATTTCTAGGTTTTGAGGGAAGGTAACTCATGAGGTCCATATTCATAATAGCCTAAGATAAATCCCTTATAGGCAAACCTATGAAGGTATAATTTGGAAAATGTTAATTTGTCAAGATAAGAGAAGTCAGAGGCAATGGTTGGGTGGTAGAGGTAGTCACGGAAGCAAGGAGGGGATGATTAAGTCCCTCAAAGATGAAGATGGTTTGATGGTTGGGAGGCCCAAAAGGAATGATGGTTCTAATATTGGGGTCATACCTAGGATCATGGTCAAGGTTCCCATACTCTTGAGTAGTAGGGAAAGCATCTAAGGCTAAAATATGATACTCCCCTATTGAGAGACATTAAAACATGGACTCCAAGGGGTCCTCTATAATGATTTGATAAGAAGGGATAAATGAGCTACTTGAAGCTTCATCAATGGTAGGGGTGGAGTTTTTTTTAGTTGGCGATGAGGTGGATGAGGGAGGAAGAAGAATGCCATTGGGTCAATATGTCATGTTTCAATATGCGAAAGGATTAGGGTCATATTTTATGGTAATAACTTGACACATCAATGTAAGGTATGTGGGACACAACTTATGGTGTAGTTATAAGGATGTCTTAGTAAGACATTGTATTATAACTCACTTTCTATAGCTTAAAAGATTTCTATAATTATATGAGGTCCCAAATAGATGTGGAGGTTGACTCTCCCTAGGGTAGTGGTCAGAGTATTATTAAAGGAGTGAAGGACCACTATAGTTTCTAACATGATATTCTTAGGTAGTTGGAGTTGGTCATAAGCATGAGAGTAGATAATGTCAATATTATATCCTCCATCAATCATCACCATTTTTATGTGAGTTTGATTGATGTAAATAGTAATGAAGAGAGGAGGATCAAGATCTTCAAAATGATCAAAATGCATCTATGAATCCTGGAATGTGATAAAGGTAGAAAGCTGAAGGGCTCTGATAAAGGATGCAATAGGTTTAGGGTCTTCTATTTTAACCTTTATTGATTGTATGGCTTTTATTAATGCTTATAAGTGATGATGTAAGGTGTTGATTAGTTCATAAAGGCTCATATTCCTTAGTGTCTACTAAAGTTGTTTTAACACTACTTATTGGATAGATTTTGAAGGGTTGGAGGGTGAGGCACCCAAAATGGATATTTTAGGTTTTGGTGAAGGTTACGGTGAAGTTAAAGTGAGGGTGCTTGGGTTAGGTTGGAATTTTGAGGGGTGGAAGGGTATATCCATGGTGTGGACACTTTGTCTTTTCCCTTATCCTTTTGTTGGGACCTAGATCAGGTAACCATATGGATAGTATGGATAAGGGGAAGTATTAGGATAAAGGGATATTTTAGTTCCTCCTAACTTTAAAATGAGAGTGGAGTAGGTATGTGTTGGATTGGTTCATTTGGTGGTTGGGTTGGTAATGGGCTTAAGGGAGGTTAATCTGATAATAGATCATCCTTATCCCATAAGTTATGGATAAGTGATTAGAGATCTTTGTAGATTTATATGTCATGTCTAGGTGTCCTATGGTATGAGTAGACTAAACTATCATTGAACCAAGATGGTTTAGTACTTGAAGGGTTAAAAGGTTTGATAGGTAGTAGGCTTAAGGAATACGTTTGCAACAACCTTTGTAAAATGGTCAAATAATATTTGAGTAAAGGTGTTGAGGGTGTTGGGTTTTTGGTTTTAGGAGTGGGAACCTTATTATAATTAGGCTTTACTATGGAAGTTAGAGGTGGTGGAATGGTTTTGGTAGGTGGTTTTGGTTGGGATTGTTTGGTTATGTTTGGTTTGGAGGTGGAAAATTTAGAGGTAGATGGTGAGGGTTTTGTGATAGGTGGAAAGGTAGAGGTAGATAGGTTAGTTAAGAATGATGGGGAGTTTGATGGTTTGGTGGAGGTAGGTGTAGATAGAGAAAAAGGAGAAGGCTTACTAGATGAGGAATAGGTAGTTTTGGGAGGGTTCACCTTATTGGTATAAGGATGGGGTCCTAAGATAGATGGTAAGTGTGAAGGAGGTGGTATAACTCTAGTTCAAGGTGGGATTCTGGTTGGCTCCACCTTCTTAGTTGGTTTGGTAGGGGTTTTATTTGGTAGATTATATGGGTTTAAGTCTAACTTAAAATATGGGTGAGTAAGGCTAGGTGTAGGAAGTATTCCTAGATTTTTTATAGGTTTTGTTAGAGAGGCATAAGGTGATTTGAAAATTTCATATGGAGGTGGGTTGGATGGAAAAGTGTTTGATGAAGGTATTTAGGTGATGATAAGTCTGATGGTGGATGCTAATGAGGTTGAAGGTTCATTTTTATTTTGATAGGGGATCCCAAGATGATGCCAAAAGTTGGCTCTATCTAGATTGGGTTGAGAAGTGAACTCTAAAATTTGGACTAATATAGAGAAAGGTTTATTCCTTGGTCATTGGTTTCAAAGGTTAAGTCCATGGGTTGAGGTAAGGGAATGGTTTCTTCACCTTTTCCCTCAATGGAAGTTCTAAGATTTGGGAGAATGTTTTCTGCATGGAAGGTGTAGACAAGGTAATCTTGTCTTTTTGGATGGTTTCCAAAAAGATAATGGGTGGTTCTAAGATAGTGGAGGAAGGTATGATGGCCTCAAATGAAGGAAAAGAGATGGTTGTTTCCTTTTTATGGATTTCCAAAGGAATGGTGGGTAATTCCACCACTTCAATAAGTGGAGTGGGGGAGGAGGTAGTTGAAACAATGCTTTCCTCCTTTGGTATTTCTATCAAAGGAGATGTGTATAAGTCAATGGTCTAATAAAGTAAAAAAAAGAGAGGTGGTTTCTTCCTCTATTTGGGTGCCCAAAGGAATAGGGAGTGACTTCACCACTTTAATGAGGGAAATTTAGGAAGAGGTAGTTGAGGCAATAGTCTCCTTAATGATACATTCACTGATAATGACAATGACCATATGGACCTCACGAACATGAGATGATTCTAGTATATTATCATCATAGTTGGTAGAAGGGGAATGTCAATGGACTGATTTGGGCATGCATTGGGATTATCAAATACAAGTTCTCCATTATCAATCATGTTTTGGAAAATGGTTTT
Organism: Torreya grandis; assembly: GCA_037957365.1. Taxonomy (NCBI): domain Eukaryota; kingdom Viridiplantae; phylum Streptophyta; class Pinopsida; order Cupressales; family Taxaceae; genus Torreya; species Torreya grandis. The sequence goes on from JARHVA010008396.1 coordinate 483,701, forward strand.
AAAGGTGTTTCACCTACTAACATCATGTCCAATGACACAATGGGAAAAACATAGATCATTATCATTGTACCAACTAGGTGTAGGGAGAGAAGCATAAAATATTTAGGGAGGTTTTATGTAATATCCCCAACCAATAGGGACTATTGAAAGACAAAAGCTCTGATACCACTTTAATATCCCCAATCAATAGGGACTATAGAAACACAAATAGCTCTGATACCACTATAATATCCCCAATCTATAGGGAATATGTGAAAGATAAAAGCTCTGAACAAAGATACAATTTTGCAGAATAAATTCAAATAAACAATAAACCACAGTAAATATCTTAACTACCAAATCACTAATCTTATTATTCATCCAAATGATTACAATAGATATCTTCTATCATGCATATAAAATAATATTCAAATATGATCTTAAGAACCTGAGTATTCCACAAACTAGGAATAAAACCTGAATCTGGTAGGTCTCAGCCTGTTGTGTCAAAAACACAGTCATCGACGTCAGTTATACTACCATCATCAGTCGATTGGGGGTCGTTAACCTACTGACATCAATGATATGTCAGCTGATGTCAGTCTCTGTGGATCTCTCCCTACCAATGTCAGTCTCTATGCAAATCTGTATGGATCTATATGGGCTTCATACGGCCACCAATAAAGCACACCCTATTTGTTGGACCCTTGATATCAAGATATATGACTCTAATATAGAATATCTCTATAACTTATTGAATCAAAAACCTAATAAAATAAATACCTGTAAAGCTCTGTGACAACTTCTATATGAAGTTACCTCTCAAATCTGGAAACCTCTGTGATAACTTCTATATGAAGCTATCTCTCAAATCAGCAATAGATCAGCTAATATTTCATAGCCTCTAAATTACACACACTGAAGAGTGAATGTTCTCCAATGTAAATGGAATCCTGGAACCCTTGGCTCAGTCTTCACAGAAGAATTCTTCAAAATCAATAGTCAATAATCAATGCATAATCATAATTCTCTCCCAAAAGAAACCCTTATACCCTCAAAAAGATATGCTTGCCCTAATTAGGGTTTCTTAAATTAGAATTAGGGTTTCATAATTAATAATAGACCAAATAATTAATATTTGATTAAATCAATCAAATATTAATATCTCCCTTAATACATGTCAAATCCTCGATCCATCTGAAGTTGGTGAATCAGGGAGTGATTCTGTACATGACCATACCAAAATAAGGGTGCTCCACTACATGTCAAATATCCCTAAATAATAGGAGCTCAGGCCAAATGTGTCTGAAAGAGTCTAAATGAAAACCAACTATAGAAATTTTGCTAATCGAAGCTAAGCCAAGCTCCATCAAGACCCTCTATCCATCTTATCAGCCTACGAGGGTCACATGATAGGCTAATCATCAACTCTGAGTGATGTCACTTAAAAAGGGGACATGACAATCTGCCCCTCCTGAAATTATTTGTCCCCAAGCAATGTCAGAACAATGAACCAGTTGATCCACTTGGATCCCAAATGTAGTCATGATCTATACTAATGACAATCAATGCAATCTATTGTAATATCCTTAGAAATATAACCAAGAGGAATCCAAAATCAAACTGGAAAATACAACTCAACCGATCTCCAAAATCACAAATATCAGGTACACATTCCACCATGCTATGTAGAAGGCACACTCCAACTCTACAATAACTCCCAAATGGAACTACAGCAAGTATGGAGAATCCACACACTAGACCTCTACTATGATCAACATATCTCATCAACTCTTTCTCTAAGTCATGCACTGCCAAACTGTCAATCACAGCACCTATCACCATATCAAGTTGACTACCATGCTCGACTGTAGCACCCAACTCAACTGAATGTAACTTCAGTAGAAATGAACCAATACTATCATCAAGGATAGATATATGCTCATCCCCACTATCTCTAACAATCTCAACCATGGGCACCCTCGTGTCCCCAAATACCACAACCTGTAACTGTACCAACTCTGGTAAACACTGAAGTCGCTCTAACTCCATGGTCACCTTAGCCAAATGAAATTATGACTCCTCAAAATCCAACTACGTACTCTAAAGAATCTCAAAAGTCACCTTGAGCTATTGAGTAAGCTCACTCAACCTATCTTCCTTGACCATTAATGCATCATACACTGTGGTGCCCCACTCCATAAGATAATCTCTATCCGCTACCAACTACATATAATCCTGTCTCAAAATCTGGATAGCCTCCCATAAAGAGTGGATCTCTGTCAAGGACAAATAATTTCCTCCCTACTCAATGCTAGTAGGAGAGCCCCATCCATAAACTACTAACAACTGATGAGCAACATCAAAATGCTTGCAAGTGGTAGTAATGTCTCACTCACTAACTCTCAGCTGACTAGACACATGATGGCACTAGCTAGATTGTCTCCTACAATCCTCCTCTGATGCATGGACCAAAAGAGTAGACTCAAAATCACTGACCTTGGTAGTACTACCATCCATACTCTGTGAATCAAATCCAAAGCTCATATCAACATATGGAGTATCAAAAATTGTAGCATCACTGTCTAACTCCTTTATACTAAAGAAACTGCCAGAGAAACTAAGTCTTCAAAACTATCCACTGCATTCTCCTGGGTGTCATCTGCAATAATCAAATCCTAGGACTCTTCTACAATCTCTACCATATCTAAGAGATTATCAACACTCAGTGTACTAACATCTGAGCACACCTCCCCACTCTGAATGTAAGCATCAGACTCATCTTCATCTAACTCTGAAGAGGTTGCTGTTGAAACTATTTCATCATCACCATCTCCTATCTCATAAGAATCATGGGACACATTTTTGCCCTGTCTAACTAATATGTAGTTCTCTCTCCTTAGATTAACAAAGCAATCAAAATAAAACCTCTCTCGAACTTGAGGATTTAATAAGTCCCACTCATCATTTGCAGTCATGAGAGCATCCGTAGCATGTGTAGGCGTAGGATCTAAAAAAAATTCATTTAACCTCTTCAAACTTTGTTTCAGCTTCTCCATATCCTTGTCCCACTATTTCTAAGTACTGGAAGTCATCATGGATACTTCGTTGATTCAATCTACCCAAACTACCCAACAGGATGGTAGAACATCAGCTCTGATCTACCCAACAAGATGGCAGGAATTTGGCTCTAATACCACTGTAATATCCCCAACCAATAGCGACTATTTAAAGACAAAAGCTTTGATACCATTGTAATATCCCCAATCAATAGGGACTATAGAAACACAAATAGCTCTGATACCACTATAATATCCCCAATCTATAGGGAATATGTGAAAGACAAAAGCTCTGAACAAAGATACAATTTTGCAGAATAAATTCAAATAAACAATAAACCATAGTAAATCTCTTAACTGCTAAATCACTAATCTTATTATTCATCCAGATGATTACAATAGATATCCTCTGTCATGCATATAAAATAATATTCAAATACGATCTTAAAAACTTGAGTATTCCACAAACTGGGAATAAAACTTAAATCTAGTAGGTCTTGGCCTACTGTGTCAAAAACATAGTCACCAACGTCAATTATACTACCGTCGTCAGTTGACTGGGGGTCGTTAACTTGCCGACATCAGTGATATGTCAGCTGATATCAATTTTTTTGGATCTCTCCCTATCGATGTCGGTCTCTATGTGAATCTATACAGATCTGTACGGGCTTCGTATGGCCGCCAATAAAGCACACCCTATTTTTTGGACCCCTGATCTCAAGATATATGACTCTAATACAGAAAATCTCTATCTGTATAACTTATTGAATCAAAAACCTAATAAATTAAATACCTAGAAATCTCTGTGACAACTTCTGTATGAAGTTACCTCTCAAATTTGTAAACCTCTATGATAACTTCTGTATGAAGCTATCTCTCAAATTGGCAATAGATTAGCTGATATTTCATAGCCTCTGAATCACACAGACTGAAGAGTGAATGTTCTCCAATGCAAATGGAATCCTGGAACCCTTGGCTCAGTCTTCATAGAAGAATTCTTCAAAATCAATAGTCAATAATCAATGCATAATCATAATTCTCTCCCAAAAGAAACCCTTATACCCTCAAAAAGATATGCTTGCCCTAATTAGGGTTTCTTAAATTAGAATTAGGGTTTCATAATTAATAATAGGCCAAATAATTAATATTTGATTAAATCAATCAAATATTAATATCTCCCTTAATACATGTCAGATCCTCGATCCGTCTGAAGCTGGTGAATCAGGGAGTGATTCCACACATGACCATACCAAAATAAGGGCACTCCACTGCATGTCAAATATCCCTAAATAATAGGAGCTTAGGCTAAATGTGTTTGAAAGAGTCTGAATGAAAATCAACTATAGAAATTTTGCTAATCGAAGCCAAGCCAAGCTCCATCAAGACCCTCTATCCATCCTATCAGCCTACGAGGGTCGCATGATAGGCTAATCATCAACTCTGAGCAATGTCACCTAAAATGGGGACATGACATTTTTTGGGAGGAAGTTGTATAAAGTTGGCTTTGAGAAATTTTTACAAAACTAAAGCCTAAGATTCCCTTATTGGAGTATATTATTTTAGGATAGCTCAATTTATTTTAGTTTTGTTGGTTGGAAGAGTTATAGCAGTTGGTGGTCAAGTGGTTTTAAGGACAACTAAGTTATGGATGACTTTGGTTTGGTATTAGGATAGTTAGATTGATTGGTGCTTTTAGATGAGAAAGGGTCATTGGATTTAAATCTATAATTTGTGTTCCTTAGTTTCAATTTTCCCTCATCAATGGCTCTAATTTATAATTTACATGCAATGGTGAAAGCCTCATCAAAGGTTATGAAAGTTTGAACTTGAAGAGTACAAAAAATATGTTTTCCACAATCTTGAGAGAAGTGTTCAATCAACTCAAGTTAGGGTAAAGAAAAAGAGAGTTGGTTGATAATACCTCTCCATCTAGCTAAAAAATTTGGAATTGATTCATCATCAAATTTCCTAATGGAGTAGAGGTCAATAATAGAGACCTTCTTAGATATATTTATTGAGAAATGATCTAAAAATATTTGGGCAAGTTGAGAAAAGGAAAATATGGAGTGTTTGGTGAGAGCACTATACCAATCCAAAGCTGGTCTATATAAAGACATGGGAAAGGTGTGAAGGAGAAGAGCATCATCATATGTAATTAAGTAGCAAGAATAGAAAAATACTCTTAAGTTTTGTTGGGGGTACTTCTTGCTTTGGAACTTGGAAAACATGGGTAGTCCCATTGAGGAAGATAATTTTAGATAGGTACAGATGGGTGAATAGGTTCATTATAGATTAGATCATAAGATAAAAGGTTATGATACCCAAAGATGGATGACTCTAGGTTGGTCATTTTATCCATTAACATTTTGACCATATCCATTTGAGGTTTGGAATATCCATAATTATGTTGTAAGTTTGGTTGAGGTTGGGTGGAAACAATATATGGATAAGTGGTAGAAGGTTGAGAAGATGCCACATATTGGTATGTGGTCATTGAAGGTTGGGTAGAAGGTGCTATGTATCCTTGTAGATTAGGAACATATTGGAAGGATGTCATGGGTATTTTTTGAGGGATAGATATGTGTTGATTTATAGGTATAGATGGATTAATTAGTTTGGGTTGAGTGGTAACTCTTGTGCTAATAGGTGGGAGGGTAAGAGGTATGGAAAGTACCAAATTTTGAAGTGGGGTGAAAATTTATGGGTTGGTAGTGTTAAGGGGAATGGTGGAAATAGGGGTAAAAGATACCCCCATGGTGGATGAGGTATGGGTAACAAGAGGTGAGGTTGCTCCTATGTTGGAGGTGTTGGTTGGTGTATGGGGTGATTAGCTATTGGTTGGGATGTTGGATTGAGTTTGGGTGGTGGTAGTGGATGGTATATTGGTGGAAGAATATTATTGGGTGATCATAGGTTGGGTAGAGTTATCATCAACCATAAGATGGGTAGGCATACCATAAGGTGGATCTAATGGAGAAACTAAAGCAAGAGGGCTATGGTGAGATGAGGTATTGAGGTAATGTTGAAGGGCTATGGGGTTTTTATCAAGGAAGGTTTTGAAATATACATCACCCTTAATAATTATCCAAGGCATGGTAGTAGGGGGAGAAAGATGAGGAGAACTCTCAATATACAGAGTATACTCCATAGAAAAAGAGAAAGAGGAATGTAGTGGTTCTTGATTGGTTTGGTTTCATAATTGTTGTCTAGTAAAGACCATGTGAGGAATAGAAAAGAAATGATGAAAATCTCAAAACTAAAACACCAAGAAAGAAAAATAAAAAATATATCAATGGAATCAAAACATACACTAAATTTCATTTAAAACTTAGGATTCTTTTTAAATCACTTTTGGCTTATGCCTTAGAAAGCATGAAGAGGAAATTTTGTTTGTATATGAAGTATTAAAAAAGAAGTCTAAGGTTGGTTTTAGGTTTTTAAATCTCTTAGAAATATTTATTGAAAGTCATTACATGGCTTGATAATGGGGCCTACCCCCTCACTTCACACACCACAATGATAAGGGTGTCTGGTGCTTAGCCAAAATATACTAAATTTCAGAGTTTAAACTCAACTAAAGAGTTGAATTTTGCTTTCTCTTCTTGGTAATGATCTCTAAGTAAGATATCTAAAGGGTAAGGCATACTCCTAGGTGATGAAATCCTAGTTAGGACTTATGTTAATTATTTTGATGTGTTGGCTGTGGTTTGGTAAAGTGTGTGATAATAAAAGTGAAACTATGATTAATTACTTTACTTTTAAGTTAACTAGATGAACTAAAAACAAGAAAGCAATCAATGTATGCAAGGTTTATTTTAATCCTAAAAGAAATTTTAGATTTATTTGTATGAGCATAGAATAAAGGAATAAAAGGAAACCTATATGATGCTAGGTCCCACCAGGTGCGCTAAAATGTTTTTGTTAATTTCTACTCATTTCTTAATTTAGGAAAAAGATAAGAAACTAGTAATAAGTGTGTGGTAGAAAAACCTGATTGTTGTACAAATGTGATATAGACAAGTGTGGAGAGATCCTTTTTTTCTTATAAAGATGACCTATAGATAAAAATGCACTAATAAAAGGGGTTATTATAAATTTAGCTATGTGGACTACCTAGCATGAGTTGTATCCAAGAAACATGAGCTTGATATGAGGTTGTCAATCTACTCTTTGATAATAATTAAGTGGAAATAGATAAAATGAAACTACTTGCATCAAATAATAGAAAGGAAATAAAATTAAATATAAGAAAAAATGAATTTCTATTGGAGAAAATAACTAAATATTTCAAGAGTTGGTCAATACTAGTGAAAAAATAGATTAGGTCATGTTCATAAAATTAGGCAAGTGTCTGTTAACAGGAAGGGACACATAAATTTAGTTTTTGTTGGGGGTAATGCATTGGAAATAACTTACTATTATTTCTTACGATAGGTTCTATTAATGGTTAGGGTGACTATTGGTGGTTAAGTTGGCCATTGATAGTTAGGTCACCACTGATAGTTGGAGGTGACCACTGGCAATTATGCTAACCATCAGTAGTTGCCTATGGGTTTTGGGAAGTGTTTAAAAAGGAGTTTACAAAATGGATCAATGATTAGGTAAGGGAATGTTAAGGGTTCAAGAGGTTAGAAAATAGAATAACAAAACTAAAGTAAAAATATACTTGTTGCTTGCTAAATAAATGATGGTTGATGGTTGGAGCAATTTTAGTAGGGTAATGGTACTTTACCTCAAGGGAAATTAGGGTATAGGTTTGGATCTTTGTTGTAGTTGATTGATTGTTGAAAGAATGGTTGATTGGAAATAATATATATCACTTATATTTTTGAATTCTTGAAAGTGATTTTGAATTCTAAAACTTGGAGCCATTTTACCTCTTATTCCCCTCTTTTATAGGCAAATAGAGATGGAGGATAGAATGTTCCCTAATAGGTAGGCTTGTTTATTTCAATGTTTGGGAGTTTTTTAGCAACAAGCAAGGTGTACATATTTATTTGTGCCATGTTAGCTTACACACAATTGGTATTTTTTTAAGAATGAGGAAGAGTTGACCAACGACAGTCAGCCTAACCATTAGTAGTCAAGCTGACCATCGACGATCAAAGGTTAAGAGGAAAATTGGTCAAGATGAGAAAAAAGGAGTTGGGTAATGGTTAAGTTAGTAAGTTAGTGAGTTATTTAGTTTAGTAACTAACTATAATTAAGGTCTAATGGGTTAGTTAGTGGGTCAAGAAGGGTTAGGTGGTCCTTAGGGTGTCCTGAGGCATTTTGACATCTAGAGTCATACTAATTTATTTGTTCTTACTCCTGACCTAGATAAGGCAGTACATTAACCATGTAATGTGCTATTGGATCTTGGCCTTATTTTTCATATTGAGTAGTGTAAGGAAGATATGGATCCATATCAAAAACTACATCATCACCATATGGGTGTTGAACAAAAGCATCATTCATGACTATGTTTTCATAATTTGGATTATACATGGTTTTACCATGTGTGTATCAAAGCTTATTTAAATCCATAACTAAGATATCATGAATAAAAGGTCTAGATTTCTAAAAAATCTTGAAATGTGGTCTAAAATAATTTGTCAATGTGTGGTATGTCTATAAACTTTGTTTAAATTTCAAACTCAGTCTATTATTGTAAATAGTTTAAATTTAGCCTAGGAATAGATCTCCTCTCCAAAATTTTCAACGATAAGCTTTATCTCAAATATCTCCAAGGTCTAATGTCTTACACACAAATGGTCAAATGAAAGGTAAAATTGAATCCTAGTTTTGGCAAAGTGTTTCTAACAAATATAATCTAAGTATAAAATGAAAATACTGATAGGTATTTGGAAACAAAGCACACAACTAGACACAAAAGGCATGAATGAAATATAAAAACTAAGGAAAATGCTAGGTCTTTTGAAGGAAGGCATAAATCTATACTTTAAAAAAATAGGTCTAAAAACTGAAAGATAAATGTTAGATCTTTAGAAATAAGGCACAAAGCTATACTTTGAAACAAACTAGGTCTAAAAACAAAAAGGTAAATGTTAGGTTTTTGGAAACAAGACACAAATCTAGACTTTGAAATAAACTATGTATGGAAATTAAAAGGCAAATTCTAGTTCTTTGGAAACAAGGTAGAAAACTAGACTTTAAAAATAAACTTGGTCATGGTAAAAACTTATAATTTAATCTAATCTCTAAGTAAAATAGTTCAAAACACTTGGACTCAATCTAGGCACATGGTTTCAAAAAAAAACTTGACCTTGGTATAAGATGTTCACTCTAGGTACATATCTAAAACTGATTAGGAAATTCAATCTCTAGTAAACAAAAAAAAGAGCGATGAGTAAAGCATTCAATCCCAAGTGATAATCAAGGATCTAATATAAACTAACCATGCTTAAGTTTGTACATGAAAATATATTTTTGACCTTAGTTAAATGCAACAAATAAACTTAAGACACATGGAAAATAAACCACTTCCAATATATAGGCAAAAGGGGTCTTTAAAGAAAGAAATGAATTAGTCCAAGTTGTATGATTCAAAGGTAAAGTAAACACCTAACACAAAATTAATCAAGACATAGGTGTAGATCGATCAATTTGAATCTAAACTTCACAAGACAAAATTTGAACATGCTTTAAAAGACTTTGAGGATTCAAATTGAGAACATCCTAGACCTAAATGCATAACATAATGACACCAATTGTGTACCAAAGACATATATGGTTTTGAACTTAGTTTTAAATAAGGCAATGCTTTTTAAATAATAAGATCAACGTAATGATGCTAATTTGATATAAAAAAAAGTATGAAAATGGTTTTTTAAAACTCCAAGGAAAAAAATTGGGTTGAAATGGGTAGTGTAAGGTGCCCCATTTAAACAAGTGACACACATTCAAATGTTTTGGAATAAAATTCTAAGGCAAAAGTGTGGTATCAAACATATATAATAACACCTCTTAGGCTAAAGTGGTGTAAAAACATGTGATTAATTTATGACTCATTTTTTATGTGATAATACAAACAAATAGTTTAAGTCTAGAAACATGCATGTAAATCAAAGAAAATAAAGTAGCACAAATGACTTGTCATATTCTTATAAGTGACATGAGTGTGTGTAGATTATACCAAAATTTCCACTTATATATCAATTACTTATTAGGAATGAACTATTAATCCAAAAATTAAAGTATAGGTGTAGGTAGATTTTTTATGCCCCCCTTTGTCTCTCTTGAATTATTACATGGCACAAACATAGAGTGAGGTGAACTCATAATTTATCCATGAAACTCTAAGAAAAGTTGAGTTTTGACTAAAATATATAAGTTTCATGTGTACTAGATGGTCCTAAGTGTGGATAACATAGGATAACACAAGGGTACAAACACCTCAATTTAATCCAAACTACCTATCTTACTATGCAGGGGTTTATTCCTTTACATAATAACTCCACCCATGTACTGTTTAGTGGATTTTTATTCCTATCTACCTCAAGGCTTGAGTACCCATTGGGATGGTTAGGCTAACCACTCACCACTATCCTATCCAATATTTTTCCCAATTTATACACCCTTCCATGGAGTGGGGTTGGTACAATGCTGGGAGATGAAGCTCAGGTCAATGCACCCTTAAAAAATTCATGGGGAGGCTATGAAATTTTTCCCACAAGTGAAGCACATAAAATAAATAAATGGAAATAATGGAAAGACTTTATAGGTTTTTTTTGAATCACCCAAGTCACTCTAAGCTTGGGGAGAACATACATGACATTATTTTTGACATAAATTTACAAATAAGGGAAATAAATAAAGTGTTTTTAGTCATCTAAGTTCCTTAAATTGGATGGGGGAGAGTACACATGCTAAATTTTATGTTTTCCAAAATCAAATAATATAGTCTAAGCAATTTTAAACTAGTCTAAAGAACAAACAAGAATAAAAAAAGATTGGAGGAGCTCTAACTAAATATTTAGATCCTTTTTATGAACACCCAATTGAAATGTGTTTGAAATTTTTTGACCCTTTTCCATGTTTGAACTTGTAAAATCTTTATAAAATATGAAAATATAAATTATTAATTAAAATTTTAAAATAGCTTAACCAAATGTGAAGAATTTTTTTACCTTTGTTGTAAAATTTGACTTTGCAAAATGGAAAAATTGATTAAAAAGTATCTAGAATTCTTCTTTCTTGACTTAATTCCCTATAAACAATTTAGTGGATTAATTTTTAATTTGATCCAAGGTGAAATTTTGTAATTTCATTAAACAAAACACAAAATGTATATCTTTGGGATGATTTTATAGTTACATTATAAACTGTGAATTAGGAAATTGTTTAGGGATATGAAAACATAGAAAACTAGATAAGTAAAAACTTACAGTGGATGATTTTTCTATTTTAGAATAATTACAGAACTCAGACAATGATTTCACAAGTTAGATCTAAAATTTCACAACTCAGATAAAAAATTTTTGTAACTTAGGTAAATAATTTTATAACTTAGGTAAATGATTTTTTAACTCTGTGATTTCACAAATCAGGTCTACAATTTCACAACTAAGGTTTACAATTTTGTAATTGTCTCAAACATTTAAGAAAAACACCAAAATAGACAAATGGTTTTGTAATTCGATTGTACAATTTCACTAGTAAGTGTCCTAAAATTTGTAAATAGCCAAGAAAATCATGAAAACACAAAATAAAAGAATGATTTCATAATTAAAATGACAATTTCACAATTAAAATGATGATTTAAATAATTAAAAAGATGATTTCACAATTAAACTCTAGGAATTCATAATTTTGCATAAAACCAAGAAAAACCCTTAAAGTCTGTAGAATGAATTCATAATTTTGCTCAATGATTTCACTATTTATGGGCCCGATTTCATAATTTTATAGAGGCTAAGGTCAACTTAGGACAATTTTATAGGATGATTTCATAGATTTAATTGATGATTTTATGGTTTACCTCACCGAATTCATAGTTTTACAATCATGAATTTATAAATCTACAATCACAAGCAAAACATGGAAAAGTTAGTAAAAAAAAAAATCTCTATAATGAAATATTATTGGCTCCAAAAATCTCCCAGGATACTCCATTTATGCTTACGCGGGGCATGTGGTCCCACTAGGTGTGCCATTATGTGATCAATAAGAATCTAAGTGGGGGAGATTATTATTGTGTTATTCTGATCAAAACTAATTAAAAACACACTCATAAAACTAACACCACTATCTTAGACACTCAAGGAGTAAGAGAATAATACAAGTAACTATAAATAGAAGACCAAACAACCGTGATTATACCTTCCTTGATAGTAAGAGTTTTATGTTGGCCATGGGTGGATGTGTTTTATCATGTGATCAAATAATATTTGGAAATGGTGCTCCTTGCATCATATATCCCTTGTCACCTTGGAAATGTTGGGCTTGGCTTTAGCTTTGGCTTGGAACTCTCAACAAAGGAGCATAATAACATCTATAACAAATGAGATTTTTGAAGGTATTTTATTATAATAACCTTACATAAAAAATATTGTTAAATAATGGGTGGAGCCTTGTATTTATAGCCTTCCAAACTAACTCTAACTCAAGTTTAGTTAGGTTAGAGTTAACTACAGTTGAGTTTAAATTAACCATAGTTGAGTTAAAGAGGGTACAAGTAATTAATTTTTTTGATATATATCCCATTTATTAATCATGGCTCTCCATTTCTAAATTTAAGGCTTTAGGGAAGATAATTTCAATTCACTGACTTTGAAGATGATGACATCATCCATGACCTCAATTTTATTAAAATTTACTTTTAAAAAAAAATCATTTTCACTAATTGCACATGTAAATTTCACCTAAGAATTTGATTTGATTGGTTAACTCATTATCCTTAGCATTTTTAAACTTTACAAATTTTTTAAGTGCTCGC
>JARHVA010008397.1:0-252500 GCA_037957365.1 Torreya grandis
ACTCTTCATTGTGTGCGATTCAGAGGTTGTGAGAGATCAGCCGATCTATTGCCAAATTGAGAGATAACTTCATACAAAAGTTATCACAGAGGTTTCAGGTTTGAGAGATAGCTTCACCCAGAAGTTATCATAGTATTACAAGTATTTGAGAGATAACTTCACACAAAAGTTTATCACAGAGCTTTCCAGGTATTTCTTGATTTAGTTTATGTTTGTTTCAATAAATTATACTGCGAGAGATCTGCTGTATTAGAATAGTATATCTTCAAATCAGGTTGTTCAGCAATCAGGGGTTAAGAACAGAGAGGTTGTGCTAAATTGGTGGCTGTACTAAGTCCGTACAGATCCGTTCAGGCACTGACCTCGGCAGATAGAGCTTCCAGTGATCGATAGCGACCGACGTCGGTGAGATATCGATTGATGACGACGGCTGTGTGTCGACACAGAAAGGTTGAGACCCTTCCAGATTCAGATTTCACTCCCAGATTTGCAAAGCCAGGGTTTTCAATACTGTATTTCATATTTTATATGCATAAGAGAGGACTGTAATTGTAATAGTTTAGAAGGACATCTTTTGTAATCATCTGAATGAATGAAAAGATTTGTGATTTGTTTATGCATACTTGAATCTATTCTGCAAATTGTATCTGTGATCAGAGCTTTATGAGTTTATATATTCCTTGTTCGAAGGGGATATTACAGTTGTTCAGAGCTTTTGTAGGACAAAAAGAAGCCCCTAAGTAAGGGACATCACAGTGGTATCAGAGCTTTGGTCTTTGGTATCAGAGTTTTGTGTCTTTCGATATTCCCTATTAGTAGGGGACATCACAGGATGCTAAGTCTATGAGGTGCACATTTATTGGCTATGGCTCTGATGATTTCGGTTTCAGATTTTGGAATCTAGGAACTAACAAGATAATCAGGAGTCGTGATGTTGTTTTCAATGAAAAAGTGGATGTATAGTGATCAGCTGAAGAAGCTGAATCAATCTGGGTAGAGCAATGGAGAATTGGACGAGGTGACGGTCCAAAATGAGCTCATGAGAAAAAGAAATAATCACTTGCAGGAAAACACAGAGGCTGACGTCGGTCAGGTAGGAATCGATGTCGTAAAAATAGGAACCGATGTCGGTCATGCAGAGACTGACATCGGTAGGTCAAGAACTGATGTCGATCAAGCAGAACTGACGTCGGCCAGTTACAGGCCTAGAAGTGACCGAGATCGGTCACTGTCAGAGAATTTAGGCAGACAACGTGTTGTGGATGAGTCTCAGACACCCATCAAGAGGTCAGAAAGAGTAAGTAAGCCTCCAATTCGATATTCCCCTTCATTATTTTATTTATTGCTAACTGATGGTGGAGAACCAAAGAGTTTTGATGAAGCAATATAGGTGGAGTCCAAGGATCAGTGGGAGCTAGGAATAAAAGAGGAACTGGAGTCCTTGAGAGAGAACCAAACATGGGATTTGGTTGAGTTTCCAGCTGGTAAGAGGACACTAAAAAATAGATGGACCTATAGATTGAAAGAAGGTGAGAATGGAAAGATGAGATATAAGGCCAGGTTAGTAGTGAAAGGATTTGCACAGAAACCAGGTATTGACTTTGGTGAGATTTTTTCTCCTATTGTTAAAATGACTTCTATACGGACTGTACTGTCATTGGTTGTTATTGAGGATTTGCATCTTGAGCAGCTAGATGTTAAGACAACGTTTCGTCATGGATATTTGCATGAAGAAATATATATGGAAAAACCGAAAGGATTTGAGGTCAAAGGTAAGGAGAAGTTAGTGTGCAGATTGAAGAAAAGATTGTATGGCCTCAAGCAAGCTCCTAGGCAATGGTATTTGAAATTTGACAGGTTTATGACTGAGCATGGCTATAGTAGGTGTCAATCTGACCATTATGTGTATTTCAAGAGATTGGATAATGGTAGATATATTATTATATTGTTGTATGTAGATGATATGTTGGTTGCAGGATCACACATGCAGGATATCTCTGAGCTTAAGGTAAAATTAGCTCACACGTTTGCCATGAAGGATTTGGGAGCAGAAAATAAAATCCTTGGCATGAGCATCAAGAGAGACAGGAAAAATCACAGGTTGATTTTGTCTCAAGAGGATTATGTGGACAAGGTGTTGAAACGGTTCAATATGCAGGATGCTAAACCAGTAAGCACACCTTTGGCTGGACATTTTAAGTTGAGTAAAGAATAATGTCCTAATTCACATGATGAGGTAGATTACTTGAGTAGAGTTCCATATTCTTCCGTAGTAGGGAGTTTAATGTATGCAATGGTTTGTACTAGACTGGATATTGCCCAAGCAGTGGGAGTTGTAAGTAAGTATATGGCCAATCCAGGGAAGGAACACTGGAAAGCAGTTCAGTGGATCCTTAGATATCTGAGAGGAACCAGCAGTAGGCATTTGTGTTATGGAGGTTCATATACTTCTCTACATGGTTATGTAGATTCAGATATGGTAGGTGATTTGGATGGCAGGAGAAGCACCACAGGATATGTTTTCACTGTAGGTGGAACGACGGTTAGCTGGATATCAAAGTTACAAAAGGTTGTTGCCTTGTCAACTACAGAAGCAGAGTATATTGCAGTCACAGAGGCTAGCAAAGAGATGATATGGATGACACAGTTCATGGAAGAGCTTGGAAAGGAGCATGAGAGTTGCAGACTATACAGTGATAGTCAGAGTGCAATCCATTTGGCTAAGAATTCAGCCTTTCATTCAAGAACAAAGCATATACAGCTTAGGTACCACTTCATATGACAGGTATTGGAAGATGGTGAGTTGAAGCTGGAGAAGATCCATATAGATAAGAATCATGTGGATATGTTAACCAAGCCAGTTATAAAGGAGAAGTTGAATCTTCATTCAACTTCTGTTGGTCTTCATGATTGAGTTGAAGATGGAGGAGCTAGAAGATGTTGCTATACAGGTACTGGTGCAGCTGTTTATCTCCAAGTGGGATATTGTTAGGGTGTGGAGCTAAAAGCTTCACCAAAGGAGTGCATTGAAGAGGTTAAAGGTTTATATAGTCACATACATTGATCAGGAGTGATCGACGTTGGTCAGGAGTGACCGACGTCGGTCAGGAGCAGTTCAGGAGATGCTGACATCAGCAGGAATCGGCTAACATCGATCACAGGCAAGCAGGCAGGAACCGATGTTGGTTACCTGTGCGTCTAGAAATCTATTTTTGAGGACAGAACTGAGTGTTTGCATGATGGGATTAAGTCATAGTCTTAAGTCCGCATCTCTATTATTAGTAAGACTGTATTTAGAACCCTTGTTTAAGAGGCATAACTGTTGGTTGTAATTGCATGCTCAAGTTTCCTAATTCTATATGTAGGATTAGATCTTCTTAGCTTAGGTAGTGTAGAATGTTGAAGAATAGTACTGTACAAAATTGTACATGTGAATCATTCCAGGTTGTTGGAGTTGATTGTACTTGAGAGAGAGAGCTCTTGAGGGAAAGAGATCTAGAGAGAGATCTGTACATCTGAGAGAGGTGTGGAAGAAAGAAGTTTCTTCAATTGTATTCCTTCTGTAAAGAGTTTAATACAAGTTTTCAGGGTGGTTTCTTGTATCTCTTGTTCTTTGCTATTTATCATTCTAGTTACTTATCTATCTGATTTAATTCCACGTTTATTGCTTTCATAAGTGTAATCAAATTGTTGTTTGATCCCCAACATAAACATATCCTCATTACCTATTATAGTAATAAGTTAGCATGTGTGGAGTAAAATCTCAAGGAAAATGGCTTAAAAACTACACTTTTAGGCCTATTTATAGGGGTTTGGATGAGTAAGAACTTATTGAAAAGTTAGAGAGGATTAAAAAGCCTAGTAAAAGGATTAATATCCCTCAAAAATCCATAAAAAATAATTTTAGGGTTTTTAGATAGGTTTCAAGCAACTAAACCAATCCAAGGTGAAGATTTTATCATACTTACATAGTGGGCTGAGGGTACATACCTTCTTAAGGTAATCAAAGAGTATAAAAAACTTCAAATAATATTTATAAACATATAATATCACCATTTTATTATTTTAAAATCCATATAGATGCTTAATTATAATGGATACAGGTATATTTGAAAGGTTTATACACAATTAGACTACTAGTTTCTTGATGTTAAGGACTTTCAAAGAGAAATACAACTCTCTGTCAACTCTTCAAGCTTACCACAAGATGAAAAAGATATTAGAGACTCTTAAGAAGGCCTAAAACACATAAAAAATTAGTGTTTAAATCATGAAACATGGAAAATGCCTCAATGTAGTCTCAAGTCTATATGGATTTTTTATAGCATGAATGCTTATAACCCCCCTCCAAATCTATTGCTAATAGGTTGTGAAATACCTAATGGACAACCAATCAATTGAAGGTGATATATGAGCTTGGATAGAGGTTGTATAATACTATACATTTTCTAAATGATATAGACAATATTATTATGGTAGTTTTCAAGAAAATACTATACCTTGTTGGAAGACATGGACTTGTCTTCATCACATTCTTTTGGATCAGCCAAGCTTTAATAGAAATTTCTAGGTTATAATGAAATATATGATAGTATGAGGAGGTATAAGTCTCAAGTTTCAGTCTCACCAATATGAGATATGTATTGAGAGAGTTAAGAATGGTGTATAGGAGGCTCAATGGAGTGAGTAGGCCATTTGTCAAGTCCTCAACTTGTAATTTCCCTCTACGAAGTAAACTTATAACCCCAAGAGAATAGATCTATTTAAATAAAAATCAAACTAGCTATGATGATCTCATATTCAATACCTTAAAGATAATTCCATCAACACTTGGCATAATGCATTGAGAAACAAGATGATAACAACTTAATTTGCATGTTTGATGGAATGATACTTCTATTTTGTAACTAAAAAGAGGGTTGTGGTAGCATTCATAAGATTCCTATTCTCCTCTCTCTCTCTCTCTCTCTCTCTCTCTCTCTCTCTCTCTCTCTCTCTCTCTCTCTCTCTCTCTCTCTCTCTCTCTCTCTCTCTCTCTCTCTCTCTCTCTCTCTCTCTCTCTCTCTCTCTCTCTCTCTCTCTCTCTCTCTCTCTCTCTCTCATCCTTTATTCTATATATACTCCTAAAAAGGATGCTATAAAATATCTTCCACATGAGTATGGTGAATCCCTATTCTTTTTGAATGCCATTATATCAACGAAGACTAAATTTTGTCTTCTACTACTATGTTTAGTGTAATATCATGGATGATTGATATAATCATGTGGTGATTTATGTTCCCCTTGTTTTTCTATCTCATTATTCTTACCTATATATAATTGGAGTCTATTTTACAAGTTTTAGTTAGTGTTACATCAGTTTTTTTGTATCGATTAGAAGTGGAAAACACCTATCCCTCCTAATCAAACTTGAAATCTTTAACCTCTCTTCAAATTACTTATGTAATAGAACCAAATCAAGAGTTGTGTTTCTATAGTTTATTCCTATGATCCATTTCTCACCTTCAAATGAGTAGATAAGATCAAAACATCTGGTGTATCAACCTTTTTACTCTTATGTTAAGTTTCTCTCTCTTTTCCTTGTAGTTGAATAGGTGTAGTGTTAGCCTTAGGTGTAAAAATCAAGGGAGACAACCCTCTCTAGAGGTTCTCTTTAGTCATAGGACACCCACATAATTAAAGATTTCCCATTATATCAGTTGAGTGAGGAGACATGAAACACCTTCTCAAAGGGTGCAAATCAAAGTGACAATAATTTTTGGCATGCCTGATGGGATAAAAAATCTATCTACTAAGTAATTTATGATGTTCTTCAACATATCAAATTTTAGAGACATTTACATAAACGCCAATGGTGACTCTAAGTTATCTACATCTAGTTTAAGGAGTCTAAGTGTTTGAATAACATCAATTGATATGTATTTCAATCCTTTATTTTATGAAAATGCATATTTTATACCTTTATATCCTTCATATCAAGATGAGAACATTTATGGCTTCACCTCAAGTAGCCCTAAACCAACAAGATATCAGTATTCTCATGACATTTACATTCCTTCTAGCCCTACTCATTCTTCCAATCAACTTTGCCAAAGTTATGTTCATTTAAATCAAGCTTATTAAATTCATGTTCCTTATAATCAACTTGGAAAGAGTATCTAAGAGATAATAATTGATTTTGAGAGACAATGTATGGAAAATGATATGGTAAAGGAATATAATAGGCATCAAGAAGAGCTTGCATATTAGGCCTATATACATCAACAAGAGGTAGAAGCATGGAAGAGATGTAATGAAGAATGCCTAGATAGGGAAAATGAGGCCACAAAAGGTCAAATGCAATAGTTACCCATGAGAGCACAAGTAATTAAATCCAAAATCCTAATTTGGAAATAAGAAAATACCCTTGAACCTTTAAAATAGTCTACTTCAAAATTATAATTTTTATGACTCCCAACCCCCTAAAAGATTCTATTCTTGTGAAAATTCCACCCATTCTTCCTCAATTCCCTCAAGATCCTCAACCAAGGAAGTTCTCAAGCTTCTCACTCAATCCTCATATGCCAATCCAAAACCAAGAGAGGGAGAAAGTTGTAGAATCCAAAACAAGAAAGTTTCCAAGTTTATTGATCCCCTCACCTACTCCCCTAGTTGGAATTCTTCATGAAGATCAAGGCATATTAAAATGTGAGAGGTTAATTATTGAGTGGAAGGAGAAGTTTGGAGAAACCTTAACACAAGCATCTTTTCCTTTTCCCTAAGAACTCTTAAATAAATCCATTACTCTAAAATTTATTAGTTTTAGGAGTGCCTCTTCAACCCAAAATACAATTCAAAATCAACCCATAATGACCTATATTCTTATTTCACCAAGTGAAACCTCTTACCCTCTCACCATATCCCTTTTTGAAAGAGGACTAGTTGTATGGAAGGAAAGTGAATATCATATAGGAGAAGAAGAGAGTATTTCAAGTGAGTGTCATGAATAATTTATCATTGGTACTCCTCATTATACCATAAAATTAAATTTGGGACAAATTGGAGAGAATAAATCTTTTGAACACATTCTTGATGAAGAGGAAGCCAAGCTTGAATCAAGAGACATCATCTCTCATGGTCAAGAGGAAGTTAAGATTTTTCCAACCTTCATGGATGGTACTATCTTGGGAACATGATATTTTTAAGAAACTAGTGATAAATTTATAGCAAGTGATCTATCCAAGTATTTTGAAGAGGCTACTCCAAGTAATCATTATTTGCATAATGAAGTTCACATTGTTTTAGACCTAATTGAACATATTAGACACAATGAGAAAGCTAATATTGAAGAAGAAGACATCAAATTTCTTGAGTAAATGCCACTTGGTGTGATGGAGGAATATTTTGAGAGTGAAAAAAACATCCAGGAAGAGCATGTGTTTCAAGAACTCCCTAATCAATTTGACATTAATTTACAAGCACAATCATAGGAATGAGACACTATTCAACATGATATTATTTCACTAGCTAAATAGGATCTAAATGATTCATTTGAGTGGGCCAAAGAGTGATTTGAGGTTCAAAAACATAGTGAATAAGGTGTATACTTTATTTCCTTATCAATTCTTGATGTGGACACCTCCATACCAGCCCACATGAAGATAAAAGAGGGTCTAAATGAGCCAAAAATAAGTGAAATATCGTTGCAATACTTGTTTGAATTCCTAGAAGTAGGTTATGTGAATTTTTGAGGAGATTTTAATCTAGATAAGGTGAATAATGGTAGTCATTTAAACATGAAATTTGAAGAGAAAATTTCACTTGACATTGACTTGTTTTATGTTTTCAAATATGGTTATAAAATCCTTTATCAGTTTTCAAACCTTGAAGAATATAATAGTCCTCCAAGTGAACAAGGAGAAGACCCCAAACAAGACTATTAGAAATACCTTGAGCTCATTCAAGATATCAAGATTCTTTATGGGCCTACATATACTAGTGAGGAAACTGATAAAGTGATTGCCAATATTGGAGAACATACTCAAGAGGATGTTGGTCAAAGCATATCTCAAGAAAATCCTAATGAAGATAAGAGGTACTATTTGGATCTCCTTGAAGAGCTTGAACAACTTGAAAATTTTGAAAAGTAAAATAAAATATCTCAAGATGTCATAAAAGGCCAAAAATAGTGTTCTAGTGAGCTATTAGAGGTTGAGATTTTAGTTGTTCCTATGAATCAAAATATGATCAGATTGGAGAGATTTTTCAATGTTGAAGAGTATTGTGAAGTGAGTATTGAATCAGAAGATTAGTTTGTCTATATAAAATATATGTTTGTTTTAGTTGATTCACTTGGAAAAAAATAAGGAGATTTCCAAGAAGTTAAGGAGTTGATTCAACAAGAACAAAGTTTAAGGAGTAGTTTATTTTTAATCTCAATCAACCACATAGAGAAGACCTAAGAGGTGTTTAATTTGATCCATGTGGAATGGATGTATTTTGAGCCTTGTATATATTAGTTTAGTATTTTTATTTCTCCAAATTCTTATAACACATGTTTCTTAGTTGTTTGTTGTTTCTATTTTCCCAAAGTGCCTCATGGCACAGGCATGCTTGTTTATTGTTTGTAGTGTGTTTGGGAAGGTATCTTCAGTTTTATAAACTTGTTATAAGTTCTTTTAGATGGTTTAAAATCCCTAAATTAGGTTTTTTTCCATAGTTTCTAGTGACTCCTTATCCCAATAGACTGATAAAGCTACTAATCCAATTGTTTAGTAGGCTAACCAACCCCTGTGAGTTGCTGAAAATGTTAACATTTTGGCCTCCTAGGCTAAAATGTAACCCATACCATCTAAAACTTGACCATTGCATTAGTTTCCCTTTAAAATTAGGTCTAATAAATATCTTATTAAGATGTTAAGATCCATACCTTGTGTCTTTTCCAATCAATTTTATGTCATGATCTTTGAAGATGTCTTTTGCAATGTAGTTTAAAAATGTTTAAGGTAAAATTGGAAAGATTAAGGTTAGTTTATGCAAGTTAAGGTAGACTTGATATATGGTGAAGACAAGGAGGTGGTTATCATCTAATAAAAATTGGTTTTCCTTAGTGATTAAGTGGACCTCGAAGTAAATCTAATGAAATATCAACATTTTCTTTTCAAGCATTTTGAGGAGATTAAGGTATTTTATGAAGAGATTAACATTTTTTTGAGGAAATTAAGGTTTCACTTATTTTTTATATTGATTTTTGTAATGTAACCCAATGAATATAATAAAGTTTGAGGAGTTAGTACCATGAAAAATAGGTATTGGGTCATTTGGCGCTAATTTAAGATCATGTCATACTTCATTTTGTTGTACACTTGGTCAAAGTGTCAAAATGCTTTAGTTTCTAATGTTAACTCACATATAAAACTATTTTATTCATTGAATAATGTCCAAAAAAATCATAATTAAATAAAGTTAGGGAATATAATATTCCTTTTACTTTAAACCATCACCTTATTATGCAAGAGAAACACCATTGGCATATGGTTCATAGCTTTAACAAAGTATCTTGGTAGAATGAGCAATTTTATTTATGAAGAAGAGTATTTAGAGGTCTCATTAAAATGGCTTTAAATTTAATATTAAATTAAAAACATATAAAATTCATCCTCAAAATTTCCCAATCTCAAAACCATGCTCAATAAAAATTCATAGGTCTAAATAATGCAAAAAAAATGACCTAATATCTCTATTGAGTCATTGGCAATCCAAGAAGAGCCATTTTGATGAAGTTATTTCATGAAGGAAGAGAGGTATCAAGTAAAATAATATTAAGGGATATTTACCACCCATATTCCTTTAAATTTCATTTAAATATTTTTTATATCAGGGAGTAGAGCTTTATGCACCATCCTTAACAAGTTAGCAACCCCTAAAACCCTGCAAAACCCCAAATCATCAATTTTATTCTCATAATAGCATGTTTTATTTTGATGAATGTAGGATTATGTTTTAAAATAAACTAATATAGGTATAATAGTCTCTATAAAATCAACAAAGGTATAATTTTAGGGATCATACCTGTACCTATAATAAGTCTCATTGTTTTGATGTTTCTTGATCTAATAGGTAGGTTTTGGAAGTTATGAGTTATGTTATTAAAAATGAAGGTGATTTAAATTGATTTTAAACATAATATGATAAATAATTAATCCACCTCAAACCTATTAAATTAAACATCAGATCAAAAAACTCCAAGATAATAATGTATGCATGCATACCAGCTGATTGCATTTTAGGTTGCTTGTACAAGGTCATTGAGAAAAGCCTAGAAAGAGAAGAATAAATGTGTTTTCTTGGATTTTTAAAATATAAAATTCATATAAAGGTCAATTATTATTATTTTATCATATTAAAATACTCAAATAATTTATCCAAATAATTTTTTGGTTGGATTGAGCAAATACATTTTGAAGAAGGTATTAGGCCTATAAAAGACCTAAGAAAGTAACATTACATTTGAGTCCAATATTTAAGAAAAAAATGAATGGATTGGTTTATTATAATTTTATGTGATCTATAATACCTTAATAAAGCATTTAAAATTTTGGAAAACCCTACTCTAATCTCTTCTAAGATAGGTTAGAAGCAAATTAGATCAAGTTAATGATCATAGGTTGTAGGTATGAATATGATCAGAAAAGTAAAAATCTTAAATTTAAAATGAGATATGAGGTTGAATAAATAAAGGATAAAATTTTAAGTAAAAATTGAGGAATATGTTAATAATGATCAAACTTCTTGCAGAAGAAGAGTACACACAACTATGTATAGGCAGTTGAGAAAGCATTAGCCTTAGGGCAGTTTGATATGCACTTTGGAGTGAAAGAGACATTAAGAAGGATTGAAACACCAAGTAGAGTCACTTAAAATACCTTATATACCCAATAATAATTTCTATGAGTTTTGAATAGATCAATAAAATTATAAAAAAGGAAAAATATGTAGTTGGAGTAAAGATTGTGTGTGCATGAACAAGTTGAAAACATGCCTTCAAAGATGGCCTGATTGTAGGTTTCTTGAATCCAAGTCTTGTGTTATTATAAATGGATAAAAATTCATTAAAAAAATAAATATATTCCACATTTTTCCCAAAATAATTTAAGGTCATAAAGGCAGAGGAGTCAATCCAAAAATAGGGTTGCAGTGGTTAAGCTTGGAATGCACCCCTATAGGCCTACACACAGAAAATGGAAAGAAATGACTACCTTTGTGTGTTGAAATTGAGTTTTAGAGATTAATTAAAGGTTTTATGAACATTTAATAAATTTTATACATTGAATTTATTCTTTTTAATGAGGAAAAGACACCAAAGTATGATGATTAGGGTCAAAACCCCTAAATTATCAAGAAACCCTTGACATGGATAATGAAAGTCATAGGAGGTTTTTAGAGTAAAAATATTTGGAAAATAATTTTCATATGTCATAAGGAATTTATAAATCATAAATAATATGTTTCCAAGTCAAAGCCAAGAATTTTGAACCTTTTTTCTCAAAACAATCATCTTGATCTTCACCTACAGGCATGTAAAGCTCATGAAGGTCAACTTTATTACGTGGGAAGCCAAATGAGAAGATGAATTGGGAAGAATGGAATTAGGGTATGTTGGTAATATTTTTATACTCAAAATTCATGGAATTTTTCATTCCATTAAGGGCCTATACTCTATGAATCATCATTAAGAAGTTGAAGACCCAAAAACTACCTTTATGACCCTGAGAAGAGCTCAATGACTATAAATGACCTATAATGATATAAAATTCACTATAATTAACTTTAAATCTCCTTGATTATTTTTACACACCTCACAAGCACAAGTTAGAGTAATAAGATGGCACGTGTAGAGTAAAATCTCAAGGAAAATGGCTTAGAAACTATACTTTCAAGCCTATTTGCAAGGGTTTTGATGAGTAAGGTATTATTAACTAGTTAGAGAGGATTATAAATATTATTAAAAGGTATAATATTCCTCAAAAATCCATCCAAAATACTTCTAGGTTTCTTATACAAGTTTCAAGCAATTAAACCAATCCAAGGTGAAGATTTTATTCTACTTGCATAGAGCGCTTAGGGTACAAACCTTCTTAAGGTCATCAAATAATATAAAAAACATTAGAGAATATTTATAAACATATAATTTCACCCTTTTATGACTCTAAAATTCATATAAAATCTCAAATATAATGGTTTCAGGTAGAGTTACAGGCCTTATACATAGGCAACCCACTAGTTTCTTAATGTTAAGGACTTTGAAGGATAAATATTGTTCTCTATCAACTATTCAAGCTTACCAAAATTTTAACATGATCTTATAGACTCATAAGAATACCTAAAATACCTAAAACCTAAATGTTTAAATCATGAAACATGGACAAGGTCTCAATTCAGTCTCAAGGTTATATGGA
Source organism: Torreya grandis (assembly GCA_037957365.1). Lineage (NCBI taxonomy): Eukaryota > Viridiplantae > Streptophyta > Pinopsida > Cupressales > Taxaceae > Torreya > Torreya grandis. The sequence continues at coordinate 12,438 of JARHVA010008397.1, forward strand.
GTTTATATAGCAGGAATGCTTACAACCCTATACAAATCTCTTGCTAATAGGTTGTGAAAAACCTAATGTATAGTAAATAAATTGAATTTGATATATGATATTGGATATAGGTTGTATAATATTATACAATATCTAAATTAGGTGGACAAGATTGGTCTGGTAGTCTTCAAGCAAAGACTAGACCTTGGAGGAAGACATGGACTTGTCTTCATAACAATCTTTTGGATCAAACAATATTCAATATAAAGTTTCAAGTTGTAATGATATATATGAAAATATGAGTAATTATAATTCTTAATTTTAATTCTCACCAATGTGATATATGTATTAAAAGAGTCAAAAATTTCATAGAAGAGGCTAAAGGGAATGAGTAGGCCATGTGTCATGACCTCAACTTGTAACTACCCTCCAATAAGTAGACTTGTAACTCCAAGAAAAGAGATCAAATTAAATAAGGATCAAACCAAAAATTATTATATCCTATGCCAACCCTAAAAGATAAATCCATCATCACTTTGCCTAATGCATCGAGAAATAAGATTACAACACCTTCTTTTCATGTTTGATGGAATGATACTTCTGCTTTGTAACTAAAAAGAGGATTATCACAGCATTCATAAGATTCCTAGTCTCTTCTCATCTCTCTCTTCTCCTTTATTAAATATTTACACCTAAAAATGACATTTTAAAGGATCCTCCACATGATTATGGTGAAGCCCTGCTCATTTTGCATGTTATTGAATCAATGAAGACTAAATTTTGCCTTCTTCTACTACTATGTTTAGTGTAAAGTAATGGATGATTGATATAATAATGTGGTGATATGTTTTCTCCTTGATTTTTTATCTCATTATTCTTACCTCTATGAATTTTTAGTCTCAATTATAGATTGTAGTTGTATACATCCAATTCATAATACCATTGTGTTGAACTTGTCAATCTTACTTGAAATGTAAGAAAATGCATAATTTGAGCCAAACTCACTTAAATTCACTAAATGGTTTGAGCTTGTCATATACAAGTGATAATTTAGGCCATTATATCCCTAAATAGGGAAATGCATTTTATTTTATTACTAACTTTTCTCAAATCATTTCAAGTCAAAATAATAAAAATGCATTTTGGTGCTCTAGACCACTCTTTTCTTCTAATTTTGAAGCACATGACACATGCATGTGTTATTTTATGTCAAAAATGTCCCAAATGGGATATTGGTCCATACTCAAATAACATATCCTTCTAATTCATCTCCAATTAAATTCTAACCCAGTTATATGACATTCTAACTAGTTTGATTAATTGTGCGTAACCAGTTTCCAAAGAATTACACTAATCTTGATTAATTTTACTTAGGAAAATTAACTCAAATTAAGATTTTAAGTAAGAATTCCATGGAATTTATTGCATATTTATTTATTGTAAATTGATTGTTAATAACTACATCATCAAATTACATCATTTATGGGGTGGAATACATAAGCCATAAATGCAATAAATATGAGATTTATGGCCTCTAATTCCTCTTTAATGCCCCTCCCTCCCAAATAATTATGAGGGTATTTATAGATTGATTATGAAATATTGGATTAATTCATGGCCATACATCTTAATCTCAAGATGGATGGTCATGGTTGATCCTTATCAAATTCAAAAATCTTTAAATAAGAGGGCCAAGACCATGATTTTAAGCTTCATTTGTGTAAAATTATTATGTAAAATTCTCTCCACATGTCATTTATTTATGTAGTTCATTATGCTTAACTTAAAATAGGATAGCTTCAAGATAGGCTTAACATTGATTTTTATATCATGATCCTAATTTATTTGGTGTTCTTGAGATGATGGAAGAGTTTTGCCTTACATTGTTGAAGAAGACTTGAGCACCAAATCAAGGGGAAAAACATGTTTTTGAGATGAATTTGGATGGTGGGATGCTATTGGGAAGGTAATGTATATGTGCTTTCTTTCATTTTCTCTTAATTGTCATCTGTAAACCTCATGGAAGGAGTTAGATTAGATTGTTATGTTCTTATGCATTTATTGTGTTTTTCATGACCAATGCTTGATCTAAAAATCTTTGTAATCCATCTCTATAGTTTTGCACACTTTGTGGGACCACACATCCCATTCAAGCAAAGATAATAACTTAGCATTCTTAGATTGTCTAAAAATTGCTTTAAAATCTCTCGTAATCAATCGTTTAGCATATTTTTCCTATGTTTTTGAAAAACATTAGTGATACATAGGTAACATAGTGATCAACATCAGTTTTGTGTAACTGGAATCAGTCTTGGTTAATCGACATTGGTTAGGTTGTAGGTAAAAACACTGTGGAAAATCACATTTTATAGCTTTCTTCAAAATTACAAGTTGTTATTTTGAGTTTTAAGTCTCTATCTAAATTTTAGTTGAGTTTTAGAAATTTATTATGGATATTCTATTATAACTTAGGTTAATAAGTGTTTTTTGTGAAAAATATTTTTCCTTAAGGGTTCATGTTGACCATTTTTGGCCCAACAAGCCAAAATCAGTCCCCTTTCTTTCCCTGCTATTCTGACCCAATTCAAATCGGGTTGTATGAGTCTTTCAGCACAGAGAAGAATGAGTTCATAGCTCTAGTTCAATGTTTGGATGCGTTGGTCTAATTCGAAGGCTCAGTTCAATGGTCTAATTCAAAGGATTCATTCATCGGTGGAGCTCAACGCTTTGGTTCATTGACAAAGTTCATCGGCAAGGTTCAACAACGAGGTTCAATCGAATGGTTTAGTTAGCTTGGTTCAAAAGCAGAGTCCAAAGCTTGAGTTCAATGCCTTGGTTCATCACCTAGTTCATCATGAAAGGTTCATAGGGGATTGGTTTTAAATTGGCAAAGCTCAAACAAATAGCATTAAACCATTGAACCATTTTTGGTTCAAGCATTTGGTTCAAGTGTTTGGTTCAAGCATTTAGTTCAAGCCTTTTGTTCAAGTGGTTGGTTCAAGTGTTTGGTTCAAGTGGTTGGTTCAAGTGGCTTGGTTTAACAAATGAGTGGCATGTAGTGTTGAATCGTTGAACTGTTGAACCATTAAACCATTTTTGGTTTAATCGATCAGTTCAACGGCTTGGTTCAAGGGAGCGTCCTAAAGCCAAAAGACAAGTGCCCTTGTGAAGGGTAGGGAACACTTGAAAAGACCAAAAAAGGTGAATAAGGCTAAAAGGGTAAGTTTCCTTTGGAAATTATTTTAAGGCAAAGGATGAGAATTTCTTCGAACAAAAAGTCCAAAGAAATTTAGAAAAGGCCGCAATAAAAAACCTGAGGAACAAATTTTGAAGGAAATGAAGTGAGCGTGAGATCATTCTTGCAGACATTTTGTCCATGGGAAAAGAGGCTGAAAGAAAAGCTTGACCAAAGAGGACAAAAGCTTGACCAAAGCAAGAAGCTGAAGGAAAGGAAAAAAGACCGAAGGAATTGACCAAGGGAGGGTGACAGGTGCACAGACGTCAAAGTTGGGCACCATGAACTAGCTGTTGGTTTTCAAATGATGGTGGGCCCATGAAAATCAATTTTAAGGAAATGAAATAACTTTTGATCTTTTGAGTGCCAACTAGAAGGGAGCCTAAGGAGCTAAAATAAGAAGAGACAAAGTGCATGAACAAACAAACAGTCTGAGTGGCAAAAGGAAGGTGTTGACTCAAGGAGTTACTATAGTGGTTGGCACAGTGCTTTCTAGGTGGTCATCAAGAGGTGCAAATAGTGGACGACGTGACCCATTTTTCTTAACTTTACATTGATGAGTAGACAAATAGTGTGGCCCATTATTTCACGTCAAAGCAGGAGCTGACACAACATTATCTTTAAATGGCTTCCTCTTCCTAATGCTCAGAAGGCACATGGGTCAATTGTAAAAGAGGTGCCAAAAGGCCTCTTTCTTCCTCTATATATTGTAAATCTCTCATTTGAGAAAGGATCGATCCTCTTAGCCTGTAAGGTGAAGCTTTGCCCAAAAATATCTGGGTTTGTAAGGCAGAACTCTACTAGATTTTACCTTGAATTGAGACATAGCATTTTACCTCCATTTTAAGTTTTGCACTTTTGTATGTGTCTATGCCTTTGTTATGTGTTGAGTAATTTTCTTTCATGCTCTCACAAAATGATTTCTGTATGTCTAGTGCATTTTGAGCTCTTATTTTGCAAGTTTGCCATAAGTGTCCCTAGAGGAGTATAGGCACATGTGAATAGGCTGCCACAGTGTGTCTGAGGATGCCTCTGGTAGTTATTCCTACCTGTATCTCCATGGAACCCTGACTCACTGATGTAGATGGATTTCTCATGTCAAATGAAGTGTATGGGAGCTTATCCTTGGTGAAAAGTGTATGTTTGGGATAAGTAGAGTAGATCAACCTTTTCTGGTGTATCACCTTTTTAAGTTTAGGCGTAGGTTCTATTTTAGCATCCTTCTCCCTTTTTCAACCCCCCCTTTTTCATTTATTTTTTAGCAGTAGGAGATCTAGGACCTAAAAGATACATTAGAGGGAGCTAACCCTTATCTAGAGACTCTCTACCCAGTTTTTCTGTACTCACAGGCAAGAGGGGAGTTTCCATTATTGCGTGTGGAAGGCGAGAGCTCAGCCTCCTACCAAGGGTGAAATCCACTACATCAACAGTTCACAAGTGATCATAATTTATCTTTTTTAATTGACATCAGTTAGTTTTATGACCGGTATTGATCTTGCTACAATCTACATTGATCACTTATGACTGATGTCAATCTTTGTGTAAGAAAAATAGAGAACATGAGATCCAAATTTTAAAACTTGCTTGATTGATTATTAATTATGCATCAAAGTAGGGGAAATATCTATAACCTTTACAATACCCACATGGAAAACCAATAAAATTTTAGTATGATTTAAGTATTAAACCTTACCTTTGGTATTAAAAAGAAACTTAGATGGTTTGTTTGATTTTTTGCGAAGTTTTTTTAAAAATTTGCAAATTAAAGGCCAAGGGACCAAGAATTTCACTCAACACTTCACTTTGGTGCTTAAAACTAACATTCACTTAAATTTAAAGCTTTTAAAAAGTGTGTTATTTTATGTTAAATCATCTATTACTTGTTTTTTAATTGATCTAAATAAGATTACACATATGCTCTCTCCCCATCCCCATTAGTGAACTTGGGTGACCAACATATCCTTTTCATTGTGATTGTGCCTTCGTCCAAAGGCATGAAAAGAAAGATTTCTAAGCTCTCCCAAAAACCCATAAGGTTTAGGTGATCTAAAAATAACCTCTAAAGTGATTTTAATTAATTTTATTTTATACAAGTTGGCTTGTGAGGGGGATTTCATAGCTTCTTCATTAGTTATTTAGGGAAGCCTTGACCTGAGGTTTCACCTCCTAGCATTGTCTTCAACACCACTCCATGGTGGGGTATATAAATTGAGGGTGACCCACTAGGATATTTTCTTGAGTAGCTAATCAAACTCTGTTGATGGCAATTCAGCTTAGAGTATAGAATAAATTTGGACATTGCACTACACTAAGTAATTGATAGATGTAGTGGTTATGAAAAGGACAAGACCTTTTCACAATAAGCTAATTGATGTAGATCTAATTGACATGAGGCATCTTTAGCGTTATCCATGCTTAGGACCATTTAGACAACTAAAAATTTAATTTTTAGAACAACCCCACTTGTCATAAATATATTGTTGATGTAGGGTGAGTAGCTTGAATGTCCATGTCATTGTACAATCTCTTGGGAGAAGGGGGTATAAAAACCCTACTACTTCATGCACTTTAATTTTTGGATTAACACTTAAAATCCTTCCAAGAGCATGTATATATATGTATTTTAATAATACAATGCAACCTTACCAGTTTAGGGCTTAGGATGATTTACATAGTTGTATTTAGTCTTTTCCTTCACTTGCTTAGTCTTTATTTGAGTCTAAAACTTGTTTGTGAGCAAAAAATGTCATAACCAAACACATTTTTTATCCACCATTTCTTGAACAAGGAGGTGTTACATTGGTAAAAAATCTAAGTCATCTTTTGTCTTGTTCAAATCCTCATTATAAACATTGTGTTTATTTTATCTAAGTAGTGTTGTTATGTTTCCCATTTGAGTATAAATCATTTCCTAAAAATATTTAAGTTCTTTACTTTTAAATTCAAATTTAGAATTGTTCCTTTCTAAGTTCTAGGTTAAACATGTTAACTAGTTTTACCATTTGTACTTGGTTTGATTTAACTTGGGTATAATTTTCCATCTAGATTAAAGGTCATTTATAGACTCATCATCATCATATTACCATGTGGTAACATTGTCCTGCGTGTTTGGTCTTAGTTTTATACTTAGGAATTCTTGCATGTTTTCAAATCTTGAGTTTCTTAGTTCACATTTTCACCTTCCTAATCCAAATATATTTCTAATAATATTCTAGTAATAACTCATTAAAGTTGAACTAGTTTTTACAGTATTGACACATCTCTAAAATCTACATATGGTGTACTAGTTTACACCATAGGTTTTTGAGTTATCATACCCTCTTATAATTTATATGATTTCAACCCTACCTAAGGTTGAGTAATTTCATTAACACATTATTCTAATTGTGTGTTACTATGCCACCTACTTTTTATTATAGTCTCTACATTGCCTTATCACTTCTTTAGAGAAATCAAAACACACCTTGTTTAAAAATTTGTAAAACATTTTCCAAATCTTGCCAAATGTAGAGAACAAACATTTATAGACATGACTCAAAGGTACACTCATATTGGGGTCTCTTATGTCACTATATATAAGGAGGAACATTAGTATGATGAACAAGATAATTCCATTGTCTTTGAGGACATTCCCACAACTGTAGGATATGAGGAGGATTATCTTGAATATCAACCCCAAGAGGATAAGATAAATCACTCCTAATATTTATTGAATCCATGTTAGGTCACCCTTGGACTTTCCTATGGAAAAATTACATACCTTGGCTAGAGAAGGAGAACAGCAATGAGAACAATCCGTTACACACATTCCAAAAATGAACATCTATTCTTCCAAAAAAGGAAAGGAAGTGGTTATAGAGTCAAAACCTAATGATCAATATCTTGTCACCAAGATTAAAAATATAAGTCAACAATATGCAGACCAACTTATCATGGACTTAACTAACTATTTAATTGATACATCAATACATAATGATGTTTCCAAGGAATAGGGGAATGTTGTTGAGCCAATGCAACAAACTTTAGTTAAGAACATAACTACGATGGATTCATGTGTCTTAAGTGAACCAAACAAGACACAAGAGGTTCTGTAATATGATTCTCGAGAAATGAAGCACACTTTTTTCAATCATCAAGAACCTCTTGTCCCTTTGTAGAATCAAGGACCAAAACATTCAGTACGTATTGAATAAATCATACAAAATAATTTGGCTAGTTCATCTTATCCAACATGTACTTTGGTGAATAGACCATAGACTCCCTAAAATCAATAGAAAACATATAGCTTAAGGCAACATATTTTAGGAAATGTTTATCAACCCAATAATTAACAACTCACTTACTAAACTCAAGGAGTGAACAAAAAAAAAGTTATGGATCATAGGGTGTATATCCATAAAAAATCCACACAATAGGGGTAAAAAATACCCCAATAGTAAAGGTACATACCACCCCAAAAAAATATGTTCCACCCATAACTGCACCAAACATGCAATCATGGAATTCCATGAAAGAGATTATGTCACAATTGTAGATAGGTAACATAATTAATAAGTAAAAATTTGATGAGATTTGTCCATATCCATTTTATTATAAGTCCCTTTTCCATCTCCTTTTTAGGCACCTAAATTTGACAAATATAAAGGAAAGGGTGACCCTCGTGAACACATTCATGCATTTTTTGTATTATGACAAGAGGAGGATTATAGTAATGTTTATTTTATTCATTTTTTTTTCATAAATTCTAGTAGGAAAAACTTTATATTGGCTACTTAAGTTACCCAAGGTATCAGTTGCATATTGGAATGACTTATGTAAAAAATTCATCAACTATTTCTCATATAATATTCATCATGAATTGACCATTGTTGACTTATTCAAAGCCAAATAGCATGATGGATAAAGCTTTTTAGAATATCTACAGAGGTGGAGAACATTAAATAGTTGCTTTCAACATAATTTTATAGACAAACAATTGGTGGATGTTTTTTCATCAAAATTACACCCTGAGGTCATGCATAATATACAAATTGCTTGTGCTAACTCATTTGAAGAAATTATATACTGAGGGGTGTAGATTTAGAAGACATTTATTACTAAATGCCTTGTCAATATTTTTTATAGGGTCAAACATCAAATTAAACCCAATCATTTGTTTAAATGGTTACACAAGAGAAACCTAGGTGTTTCAAAAAGAATAGGAACATGGTAGGGAATGAAGTAATTGAATCAAGACATGTATAAATGGTGTAGGCTCTTCCAACTCCAAATGTGAAATTATCTCCCCTTAATCCACTAGCTAATTTTCAAAGAGTTCTTCCACAAAGGACACTTCATAATCAATTTAGAATCTTTAGCAAATTAAGAGACCCTATTATGATAGTGTTTCAAAAGCTCATAGTAGCTAACCTGATTATGTGGCCTATACCAAGGCCATTTATTATAGATAAACCAAAGCTAAATTAATATAAGGATAATGAATTTTCCAACTTCCATCCTATTTTTGGTTATGGTGCTTATCATTGCATCTAATTATGACACCTTATTTAATATTTGATTTAGAGTGGCAAAATTGAGATCAAACTAGCTGCATAGGATACTAATCATGATATGTGATTCTACAAAGATCCATTTTCTTGACATAAACAACAACCACCAAGGAATAATAGAACCAAGGATAGAATCAATGGAAAAATTAGACTCAAGGTCAAAATCATAACCAACATGATCATAATTAGGATCATAATACCAATGCTAATAAATTGGGTTACAACAACATGCCTTATGACTATAACAACACCATGGGATGCATTTTTGTAACCCATATTGCCACTATTACTTTTAAATCACATTAACCATCTCATGTTCCTCAAAGTATAGGACCCATTATTATAGGGTCAACACCCTCTCCCTCTAGTAAGACCATATCAAGTTCATGTAATTATGTTACACCTTTATTTACATGTGTTACTATTTTTAGACCCCATCCTTACTCTAATTATAATGGCTCCTTACCTACTTGAAATTGATTCAATGCAACTAGACACCCATGAGTCACCTTCCAAGGCTCTTTGCCTTGATCTACTGATTATAATGGATCCTTACCACCTCTAGGTTTCACAATCTCAACTAGACACTTGTGAGTTACCCTTCAGGGCCCTTTACCCTCTTCTTCCATTAAACCCAATCTAAACATTATGCCTTCATATCCAAAGGTGAAAACTATGCCAACCAAAGCCAATTTTCTCATCTTTGTTTAAAAACCTTATAGTCTATCAGACCAATTGAGTAAAACCTTTACACAAATTTCCATTTTGGATCTCTTTCATATGTCTAAAGACATAGAAATATTCTAAACAAACTTTTATAACAATCCACTATTCCTAATGATATCAATAGTAAATAGTTCCAAAACCTTATGGGAAATTTGTCTTCATTTTGATAGGTAATGTTTGATAAAAAAGACATCTCCACACTTATTATGAGTCATAATAACCCATTGTATATTGAGGTCATAATTAAAAACCATAAGATCAAGTGGGTTGTTATAGACAATGGTTCAACGCTAAACATAGTGTCCCTAAAACTAGTATAGAGATTGGGCTACACTATGAAGGACATTTATCCAAAAATGATCACCATAAAGCATTATGATAATGTTGAGAGGGAGTCTTTCAGTATCATTTGGTTACCAGTCATTATTTGGTCCATTTTCCATCACATTTTACTACATATTATAGACATTGAGCTACCTTATAACATATTTCTTGGTCATCCATGGATCTATGAAGTAAAGGCCATACCATCCACCTTGCATTAGTGCCTTAAGTTTCCCCATGATGGGGTCAAGGTTGTTATTCCTATTGATTTAATCCTTTATTATTATTGTAAACATCTAGAGGCTAAGTTCCATAATTATAACCATTGTCCTAGTTCTAAATTTATTACAAAGAAGAAAAAGAAAATAATTTCACATCTAACTATATGAACCCTAGTGACCTTGCATCCACTTGGGCTGATCCATTTTTTGTAACTCTTACAAAATAGGTTGTTAGAGAAGATGTGGGAATTTCCATGTACCATCTTAATGTTGCCTTCCATGTTGCTAAGTTGTTGAAGCCTCTTAAAACATTTGGTAAACCCAAACCTTCCAAGATCCCTAACAGACCCAAATTGGTTTGGCAACAAAAGAAAGATACATGAAAACCACCTATGGTATTTGTACCTACTAATTCACCTAAATAAGATGGAGAGGATCTCACTGAAGGATACTAGTTATATTCTAATGGCATTATCGATTTTTTTTAGAATCCAAAATATCATGTCCCTATTCAGATCATGGATAGTTTTGATTATATAGGAAAAGTCCTTATCCCACAAGCATAGAGTCATGGAAAATTTATTAGATGTAATACCTAATTTGAATCATGGTCTCAAATTTATACTTCTTGGGGGTGACCTTATGACTTTTTGTAGTGATTATTTTGAATTCACTAGTGATGAGACTCCTGGCAGTGATGTAGAATCTAATTATAACCTTTTCAATGAGTTTGTTAAATCAAATTTATTTGATTTTAATACCATTATTACCTTAACACTTCATTGTTCCCTATGCCTTTTCCATTCAAAACTCATGGATTAGGACTAGAAAATTTTGGTCATATGCCTTGATGAATTCTATAATGAAGAATCAATTTCAAAATATATGGGCCTCTGAGATGGATTGCCCATTGGTGATCATAAATAAGGCTTCAATTTTTCACTGGATCCTTTTTCTTACTTTGGAGAGAAAGAAAACTTTATTGGTCATGAGCAAGATAAAACATTAAGATCTTCAAAGGAAAATCTCTTTGAGGCACTTGTTCATCAAGGAAAAAGTAAATAAAAAGAAAATCCCTTGAGTGAAAACCTATTTCAAGCTCTCTTGGATAGGAAAGTTTGATCATACCCAAAGGACATTCAATTTCTATCAATTCCTAGTTTTATAGCTAGTATAAGCATTAATTTAGAAAAAAAAAACAAAATTTTTGGCATATTTATCTTGATTTTCCTGAGATATTTACTACTTGGCCCTTAACTGAGATTGTGGATTAAAATTTATCACATTATCCAAAGCTTTGGGGGGAACAACAATAAATTGTAGTATAAGAAGATGATCATGATTACACTTTGCTTATAATTCTAGAAGATGGGTCCACACTTCTTGTAGAAAACACTATAGAAGTGAACTTGAGAACACATGATGATACCAAAATTGTTTACCTTGGAGATTCCCTTACTGAAGTAGAATGAGAACATATTATATACATCTTGAAAGACTTTATTGACATCTTTTCATGGGATTACTCCAACATGCCAGGCTTAGACCCTAATTTGGTTGTGCATCGAATTGTTGTTCATCTAGATGCCAAGTCAATCAAACAAAAAATGAGGAATATACATCTGGACATTTCTCTTTTGGTAAAAGTAAAACTGGAGAAGTTATTAGGAGCAAGTTTCATTAGACTATTGGACTATTCTAAATGGATATCAAACATAATTTAAGTTATAAAAAATCCATAGGGTATATGTCTTTGTAATAATTTCAACGATATCAAAAAAGCATGCCCCAAATATTATTTTCCTCTTCCAAACATTGACATTATTATTGATTCTACTATTGGGTACAAAAATCTATCCATCATGGATAATTTTTTTGGATACAATCAGATCAAGCTAGCCAAAGAAAACCAACATAATACTGCATTCACCACTCTATAGGGAACATTATGTTATCAAGCCATGACATTTGGATTGAAGAATGTTAGATCCATATATTAACATGTCATTACTATCATCTTCCATGACATGATGCATGATCTTGTAGATTATTATGTTGATGACATCCTAGCTAAATTAAGAACATGTGATGGATATCTTGACATTCTAGAAAAAATCTTTGAGAGGCTTCATGAATATAAAGTCTACCCAAATCCTAATAAGTGTGTCTTTGGCATCACTTTAGGTAAATTAATAGGTTTTATTGTATCAAAAAGAGGGATCAAAGTTGACAATGCTAAGGTTAAGGCCATTATGGAAATTCCTCCACCATCAAATCTTGAACAACTTTGAAGCTTGCAAGGAAAGATCCAATTTATATGCAAGTTCATTTCTCAATTGGCAGATAAGTGCCACCCATTTAAAAATATATTGAAGAAAGGGGTCATGTCTCAATGGGATGGATATTATCAATTATCATTTGAAAATATCAAGACATATTTGGCCAACCCATCAGTCTTGAGACTACCAACACCTAAACAACCACTACTTCTTTAAATCTCAACAATTGAGCATGCACTAGGGAAACTTTTATCCCAACATGATGATCAAGGTAAATAATATGTTGTCTATTATTTAATCCAAACATTGGTGGCTTATGAAAATAATTATATGACTATTTAGGTGTGTTTAGTTATGGTGTTTGCATCCCAAAATTTGTGACATTATATGCTAAATAACAAAACAATTGTTATCGCTAAGCTGGATCCTCTCAAATTTTTATTATCTAAAGAAACTCTCACAAGACATATGGCCAAATGGCCATGTTACTAAGTAGATTTTAATGTTGAGTATCAAAATAAAAAATCTATAAAAGGGAAGGTTATTGCTAATTAACTTGTAGAGGCCCCTATTATAGACACCCAACCACTCAGATTTGACTTTCTAGATGATTATATTATGGAAATAGAACAAGGACCATAGGAACCTAAACAATGGAAGCTATATTTTGATGGATCCTTTACATCCCATGGATCTAGATCCAACATTTTATTGATTGCACTATAAGGGTATTTGATTCCCAAAGTGTTTCATATATAATTTCATTGTACCAATAACATGGCCAAGTATGAGGAACTTATTACAAGATGACATCTTCCTATACATTGGGATATCCAAAATTGAATGGTTTATGGTGATTCCCAATTGATTATCAATTAGGCCATTGATCAGTATCAAACTAGAGATGATAAGCTTGTACTTTATAAGTAGATTGTGTATAATGTCAAGCCTCATTTTAAATCTCTACAATTTGAACAAGTACTAAGAGATAACAATAGATCTACTGATATAATGGTAGTGATTGGATCCATGACACACATATATGGTAGTGATAAAGATTATCAATTTATTATTGAAAATCTTCTACATCCTGCACATGTCTTACCATATACAAAAATGGTATGCACCATTATTGGTCCCAATCCCCCACCTGAACTACCTTGGTTTCAATATTTTTATAATTATTTCCATGATCATGTTTTTCTACCTGATGTTTCTAATAATCATCAAAACCTTTTCATTCATCACATAGCTCATTATATCCTCCTTAGAAACATGCTTTATAGCAAAGGCTATGATGGAATGTTGCTTTGTTATTTATCTTTGGGAGAATCCAAAGCTAGCCCTTATGGAGGTTAATGAGTGAATGTGTGGGGCCCATACCAATGGTACAATATTAGCTAAGAATCTCCTTATAATAAGTTATTATTGGTATAAAATTTAATTAGATGCTTGAAATTATGTGAGGAAGTGTGTTCCTTATCAACGATATGGAAATTTGATACACACACCTTCCCTACCACTAAAAATCATCACTACACCATGGCCATTTTCTATTTGGGTCCTCAATCTCATTAAAAAAATAAACCCAACATCTTCATATGGACATAAACATATTTTGACTATGATTAAGTATTTTACTAAGTGGATTTAGTCTATTCCTCTCACTTACATCATTGGGAAGCATATAGCCAAATTCATTCATTACCATATCATCTACCAATATGGCATCCCAACACACATTATATCCTATAATGGTGGATATTTTGTAAATAGATATGTAAAAGACCTTTGTGAAAAATTCAAAATCAAGCACAAGAAATCCTCTCCATATAACTTGCAAGGAAATGATTAAGTTGAGGCATCAAATAAGACCATTGTAGCCATTCTCAATAATATTGTCAATGATGTTGGTTGTAATTGGCCCTTATAAATCATTCCTAACCTTTAGACTTATCGAACTAGTCATCAAACCCCTATAGGATCTATTAAACACTCAATTGTTTATGACAAAGAAGCTATTATCCTAATTAAGATCGAACTACCTTTATTAGGAGTATTTTGGAGCATATTGAATATGATTAAGAATAGAGAGTCTCAAGATTTCAAGAAATATAACTCCTTGATGGTAAGCATTTGGATGCCCTATAAAACTTGTAAGCCTATCAAAACATATTTTAGTTAAGCTACAACAATCATATTCTCCCTTAGGAATTTGAGATTGGTGATTTGGTCTTGAAAGAGAACCAAAAGAACACAAACATTGAATGTAATAAAAAATGTAAGCTCCAAATTAATTGGTTAGGACTATATGTTATCATGATAAACTATTGATCAGGGGTATAATAACTGAATACTCCAAATGGTGAAGAATTTATAGAGCCCATGAACATTGTTCACCTTAAGAGGTTCTATGCTTGATATCCATTTGAACCATTGTCTACAAAACTCCTTACTTAGGGAAAACTTATGATGAAGTTATTTAATCCTACCATTATATCCTAAACCATCCTCTCATGGACCATATTCTTTGTTTTGACCTACACTAGACCATTCTCATGAGAACCACAATTTTTTTACAATTATTTATAGTTAAAGATTTGAACTATTGGCACTCTAGACCATTTATATTATAGCTTGAGCTATTTTATCCCACCCTGGATTGTCCTCTTTTGGACCCTATTCATTCTGAACCATTCTCTTTGAGAACCATATTATTTTCATGTTTTGTGCTATTGTAACCTAAACATCCTTTATCCCTTAACCAATTATGATCCTAGTTATGACTCATAGGCACAATGGACACATTAAATGCCAGTTCTATAAATTAGTTTAGCATAAACAATATTTTATAGCTTCTTGTATAGACAAGTGAACATGGACAAAAATTTAGTTCAAGATCTTTGCCTATTGATGGTTCTTCAGGGTTATCTCATGTTGCATATTGTTCTATTATTTTTCTTCTATTTGGTAGGAATTATTATCTTAATATGACCTCACTTTCTCTGATTTATGAGAATGGGTTGTTGCAACTAGTTTTAGTTGTTGTTTGAACTCTTGCCTATGGACATGAATCTTCTCAGTTAAGTAGTTCCTTGGACCTTTTGTGAATAGTTTATTTTTATTTCTTATTTCAAAAACTCAAAAATATTAGAAAATTATCAAAAATAACAAAAAGAGTGTCTATCACTTTTCATGCATAATTTTCCCATGCTCTTGCCATTTTACATGAAATTATCTCCACACTCTTGCCATTTTTAAAGTAATTATCCCACATGCTTGTAATTTTGAAAGACCATTCATATTTTCTCATTTATTCTATCATAATAATCATGTTTTTCTTATCATCACCTTTTCTTCTATCCCATTTCCTAGGATAAATACATTTGGCCTGAAGTTCATGTTGGACCTCATGTCCATAACACTATGTAGGTAGCATTCACTTGTCTTGTACATCTGGAGTTATCTTGGCCACCCCTTCCTTTTCTTATTTTTCCCCCATTTTCTTCTACATTGTTCCCCTATCATCTTGGGACAAATTTGTGTCCTTTTTCTTGCTACATTATGGTGGAAAGTAATTCCTCTACTACACATATAGGAACAATTATTTCTAAATTGTACTAATAATCATGACTAACCCTTGTTTTGTGCATGTTTATTTTATTTTTATTGATGTTTTATTGTGATTTATTATCTCTTTATTTATTTATTTCTCTTCATTTATTATTTTCTTATCATTTTTTCTTGGTCTTTTGTGTTCCTATTTTATCATGTTCTTTTGTTTTCTTTTTCAAGAGCTTCTTGATTATACACATAGATCTTGATTATTCATATCTTTCTTTCATGTTGATTATTAAGTTGTTCTTTGTTTTATTTTTAAAATTCTTGTTCCTACTTATGTCCTTATTATTCATATCTTTATTTTTAGTTGGTACATTCATTTTTTGTTTTTATCTTTGTCTTTGTTATTGTTTAAATGTGAATAGTTATAACTCTAGTATTGGTAATCTTTTATCATTATCCTTAGTTATAAATATTCATAGTTTAACTGGCTCATCATAATTTTAATCCAATGTCATTATAGGTTATTTGTACTTATGATGCATTATTTAATTTTGATATATTAAGAACTATGTGCTTTGGATCCAAATCTCAATATCACTATAAATTTGATGATTAGATCTCAAGTACACCAATGAAACTAGGAACTGATGAACCAATGGCTTACACACCTGAATCTATGCAAGATGTGAATATCTTCGCATACATCATGAGTCTAATCATATAATGGTATATTTTTCCTCTATTATTAATTTCTCATTCCATTTTCTTCTACTTCTAGGTGAACTACATTGGCTTAAGGTCTATTTGGACTATGTAGGCAACGCTTCGATACATGATGTATCTCAGGTCATCTTGACCACCTTTATTCTTATTTTCATCTCTTTCATCACTTTGTGCATACTCGTATGCCTAGTTTTTATGATTATTTCAATCATTAGGCCTAGGCATTTATGATTATGCCTACTCATTTTTAATCTATGAATTAGGTTATATACTTGAGCTATGCTTTCTAATTTTACCTATTATTACACCATATTTAGATTGTCATTGAATCAAATCAGCCCTACTATGGCACAATAATTAATTATTACTGATCAAAATCAACCCTATTGGGGTAAAATTACTTTATCAACTGATTGAATCTTCTCTACTGGAGCACATTATTATTTCCTCTCTTTGGATCAATGCTCTCATTTATTCTAATTACAAGATCTGTGAACTTTTGTCCTTATTCTAGCAATATTTTAGTGTGTAACTTATTTCAGGATTGATCATTCTAAAAACATACAGCTTGTACCCTAGCTTTGGGCATGTTAAAGTGTGTCACTTATATTTTTGGATTGTATCCTTCCTATTCACCCCATATTTGGCGCCCTTTATACTCTAATTACATTTTGATCATTGATCAAATAGAATCATGCAAGCATTATCTCATCTGGATTTAATCTATCCCACAGGTTAATTTCACTTTCTCTCTCTTTTTGAGAGTCCATCCCTCTCTTTCATCCTTTTATGTATTCTTGAGGGGGCATCATGGGTCATTTACTTCCAAATTCTATTTGTGAACTATTTTATTTGAAAAGGCATTATTTCATCTAAATGTCTTGCTATGCCTTCTCAAAGAGGGGAAAAATTTAGACATCTAATTCCTAACACCATTGTGTTGAAATTACAAATCCTACTTGAAATTTGTGAAAATGCACAATTTGGGCCAAAATCACTTAAGCACACTAAATGGTTTGAGTTTTTCATATAAAAGTGCTAATTTAGGATAATTTACTCCAAAATAGGGCAATGCATTTCATGTGATTACTAACTTTTCTCAAATCATTTTGAATCAAAATGATGAAAATGCATTTTGGTGCTCTAGATCACTCTTTTCTTTTAATTTGAAAGCACATGACACATGCATGTGTTATTTTATGTCATCAACATCTTAAATGGAATATTGGTTTTTACACAATTAACATATCCTTGTAATTCCTCTCCAATCATATTACGACCCAGTAATATGGCATTATAACTAGTTTAATTAATAATGTGCAACCAATTTCCAAATAATTGCACTAAACTTGATTAATATTACTTAGGAAAATTAACTTAAATTAAGATATTAAGTAAGAATTCATTGGAAGTTATTAAATATTTATTTATTGGAAATTGATTCTTAATAATTGCATCAAAAAATGACATCATTTATGGGGTGGCATCCACAAGCCATAAATTCAACAAATATTAGGTTTATGGCCTCGCATGCCTCTTTAATGCCCCTTCTTCCCAAATCATTATGAGGGTATTTATGGATTAATTATGCAATATTGGATTAATTCATGGCCACACATTTTGATATCAATATGGATGGCCATGGTTGATCTTGATCAAATTCAAAAATCTATAAATAGGAGGGTCAAGACCACCATTTTAAAGCTTCATTTATGTCAACTTATTACACATAATTCTCCCCACACATCATTTTTTGTGTACTTTATTATGCTTAATGTGTAATATGATAGCTTCAAGATAGGCATAACATTGATTTCCATATCATGATCCTAGTTTAGTTGGTGTTCTTGAGATGATGGATGAGATTTGACTTGAATTGTTGAAGAAGACTTGAATACAAAATCAAGGGGAAAAATATGTTTTTGAGGCACATTTAGATGGTGGGATGCTCTTGGGAAGGTAATGTATATGTGCTTTATTTTATTTACAAACCCCATCGAAGGAGTTGGCTCAGATTATTATGTTTTTATGCATTTCTTGTGTTTTTCATGACTAATGCTTGATCTAAAAACCTTTATAACCCATATATATAAAGGTTAGTATTACATTAGTTTCTTGTATTGATTATAAGTGGAAAAAAAATCCCTCCTAATCTTACTTGAAATCCTTAACCTCTATGTAGATTACTTATGTAATAGGACCAAATCAAGAGTTGTGTCTCTATAGTTTAGTCCCATGGTCCATTATGCACCTTTAAATGAGTGTATAAGATCAAAACATCTGGTGTGTCACCCATATTACTTTTATGTTAAGTTTATCTCTCTTTTCTTTACACTTGAGTAGGTGTAGTTTTAGTCTTAGGTGTAACATTAAGGAAACCAACCCTCTTTGGAGGTTCTCTTTAGTCATAGGCCACCCACATCCTTAAAGAGATTCCATTATATAAATTGAGTGAGGATACTTGAAACACCTCTTCAAAGGGTGAAACTCAAAGTGACAACATCTATGACTAAAAAATAAATAATAGAGCATATTTACTTAGTTGTGCACTTGAATGAATGAGCCTTAATAAATGCTCACTTAGAAATTCATAATTGAATAATGAGAAGGATTATACTTCTATTTATACCTCATCTTTTGAAAATATCTCACAATAGTGTTAATTAACATAAATAGGGAATATTTAATCAATTTTGCATTTGATTAAATGGGCCTTAGTAGATGTTTGCTTCAAAATTGATAGTTGAATAATGAGAGGGCTTAGACTTGTATATATACCTCTCATTTTGAAAAAAAAATCATGATATTTATAATTAATATAAATAGGTTGACCCTTAGGTTTTTCTTAACTTCAAAATTGGATAAATTTGAGAAACTAGACACTAGATAAGGATCTAAACACTACCATCAGTGACAGTGCCCCTATCTAGTGGCAGTGTCCAAGGAGTTATAAAATAAGCATGATTTTGTAACTGATAGTGAAGGATGTTTATAAGACTTTTTCAAAGTACTATGGTATCGATCATTAGAATGATAAGGTTTAGACTATAATATAATAATTTAGTCATGGTGAGATGTTGAATGCAATCCATTTAGTAGCTAGAAGATCTAGAACTGAAGGGTAAAACATAGATTTCTATTTTCCAAGTATATAATATTGAGATGCTATAATATTCAATTTTATTATCTACATATACACAATTACATAAACCTACTATCACATTTGATGATAATGATATTTTTAATGATGGTTATATTAATGCACCATTATTTTTTCACACTTATATTGAATCACACTAGATTCATAGTGTCATGGTGGATAATTGATCAAGTGAAAATGTTTGCACTAGGACATTACTTACTAGTATTTGATACACACATGATGATAATATTGGTACAACAAAGATAATGAAAATTTTTTATGGAGAGAGAAAATTTGAGATATAAATATATTTTTAATATTCATTCTTGTCTCAATATTATAAAAATTATGAAAAAAATTAAAAGACAAAATAAGAGAAATTAAAATTTCCTTTCAATCAATTTCATGAGGTTTCGATAGTGCATTCAAGACTTAGTCCCAAAAAAATTTGAGTTTAATAACATACCTAGATGTTAATGTAACCTTTTTAACTCTTAAACATTTGGTAGACAAATATGTCCTAAGTTAATAACCATGATTTATTTTATGTCTCATATATGACTTTGGAGTGACTAGACCTAATCATAATTAGAAAATAGAATCAATAAACCAATGTGCCCATATATACCTTATTCAATTTAAATTTTTATCACACTTCATGAATCCATTGGGGAGGCCACATGTCTTTGTTTTATAGCTTCACTTATTCATTGATCATACATACCACTTATTTTATTTACAAATTTATGATTATGGATTGGTTTAATTTTTTTGTGTAGTTGATGGATGAGTGGAATTACCAAGTAAGTTTAATAATGTAACACATACAAAAAATTTATTATGACCATTTTTAAAATAAATGAGCTCCATGAATCCATGAATGAATGAACATGAAATGGCTTCCCCATGTCTCATTCTATGTCACTTATATTTCCAAATGTTATGATTGTAACATTAATCTCATGAATAATTGAATTTTTTGTTTCTTGTGTGTAGGTAGTGGTTGTAAAATAACTTACATCCAAATCCATAAATACATCAATGTAATTTATTTTAAAAATTTTGGAAAGTAAATTTGGAATTTTGTGACTATGACTATGTGACCACAAGATGATCACCACATGTCTTTTTTCTGTACCATAATTTCTATTAAAAACGATCTATGCTCTATTGATGTTTGGATATTTTGATAACAATCTATTTAATTTTCATGTAGGTGAAGTTCACACATAAAACATATGTGAAATTTATTTGGTATACCAACACATACATGAATATCATGATTCATCATTTGAAAATCTAGGAGCTTTGTGAGCCTATGACTATAAAGCAATCAATTATCACCACATGTTATAATCTTAATGAATGATAATAAGGATGAAATGATTAATTTTTCAACTTTACATGAAAAATAATGTATGGGATGTTTCTAGATGGATATTTGACAAACATAGGATTGACTATATTGTAATAGATTTGACCATCAAGAAAGGCTTATAAATCAACGCAACCACATAGTTTGAAAACTCCAAGGTATTTTGTGACTCTATTAATCTGAGCCAATCATAGGAGAAAACATGTATCATTTAAATTAGACATGGTTAAGGTAAAATATGAAAAAAAATTGGATGTCAACATATGTAAACACAAATTTATAATTAAACATGACCATAGGGAGGAAAATTCATATCACAGTGAATATTTCACTCCATGACCATGAGGCTATGATATATTGACATGTCAATGGATGATTTTATCCATTAGGGATTAAGGCCATGGATTAATCAATATACAAATCATAATGGGAATTTTAAAATATCATTCATATATTTTTAAAAGTTTAATGATATGACAAATTTTATTTTTGATATTTTAATTATGAGAAAAACACATGTGATATTAATACAAATAGTTTTTTTTGTAATTTACCACCATTTATAATGAAGTTTTCATGTTGAAGACCCAAGATATTTTCAAGGGTTCAAGAGGACAAGAAAATTTAATTTATTTATTGTGATCACTAAATTCATTAGAGTATCACAAAAATTCAAGATGGCCTAGATGGAAAGACATTTTTACTTCGACCCTCCACAATAATTCAGAGACACCATTTTCACCACTTACTTTGTTTAATATGAGCATTGATGTTTTTTTGAAAAATAGAGGAAGCTCAAAAGTTTTCTAATGATGATAATGCTACACAAGATGAGAAAGAATACTAAGATGATTTGATCACAATATATAAGGCTAATCTACACCAAACATGGATAGAGATGTATTATTTCCCTTTATAGAAGTCCTAAATAATTCTTTCACAGACTATGTCATAAAATAAGATGTAATATTATCCCCCAACATGAAAAATGGATTGGCCTATATTTTTAGGGTAGTATTTAAGAAATACTAAAAATTACTTGAGCCCAATTTCACATATAATTTGGAGGTTATTCTTGAGTGGATGGAATACAATGACCTGGTAGAGGTATTAAAATATTGGATAGAAGATACAAAAAT
The DNA here is from genome assembly GCA_037957365.1 of Torreya grandis. Lineage (NCBI taxonomy): Eukaryota > Viridiplantae > Streptophyta > Pinopsida > Cupressales > Taxaceae > Torreya > Torreya grandis. The sequence continues at coordinate 34,694 of JARHVA010008397.1, forward strand.
GGGTTAATAAGTGGGATATTGACACACACACTATTACAACCTTATGAAGAGGGTTAAAACCTAGAATGTTCATGATTCATATCTTATGTGGGGCCTTCAATATTGATCATTTGAACAAACTATAAGTGTTTATACTATCCAAGATCATAATTTATAGAAATAAGCTAGCCCTTGGTGAAATTATGTCATACAACTTGAATACAAAAGTATAAGGATTAAAATAAGGTCACATATTCTATATGATTTCATATCTTCTGCATGTTTTTTGTGCCATAGTGAAATTTCACCATGAAGACTTTAAAAATTAGTTTAATTCTTCTATTTCCCCTATTCATGTTCAGTATGAAAAAATATTTATACCATTTCCAAGAGAGCATGGAGGAGACTTAAAATTATTTTTATCCCCCATGTACATGGTCAAATGAACATCCAATTCCTATAATCTCAAAAGAAATGAGAGAATCTATTGAAAAATTGGGGATTATTGGTATTATCGATTGTAAACAGTGATTTGGATTGAGGTAATTTTGGTTTCACCCCTCAAATTCCCTATTATGTATTATACAATTGGGTTACAAAGGAAATTACATATCAATTTTTCATTGGAATGTGAGGAATTTTCAAGAATATAATTTAGAGGTCATGGTCACCCACACCATTGAAAATAGGAAGAATATTTTATATATTGTGTCTCTCTATTTAGAAATTACTAGCACACATACTTTCATTTAAGTTGGATGATCACATGTTAAGACATTGGGATCCAAATGGAAGAATTTTAAATCATCTAAAATTGATTAGGATTTCTAAATGATTATATATTAAATTTAGTCAATTATCAAATACTATAGGCTTTCCTATAATTATATAAGTCAAAATTTGAGTTTTTGGGCCTTTTTGATGAAATATTTTAGCTTTAATTCTAGACTTAGTCATTTTTTGGATTTTTCCTTAGCCATTTGATTTTAAAAATTTGAAGATGTTGACTATTGCTTTGTCTTTTTTGTAAGATTTTCTTTCTCGGGTCCTTTGGGTTAGTGGGATTGTGCCATTTGGCACCATCTCATTCACCTAGGCATATGGGGGATTTTAAACTTAGCCATTTGGTTGAAAATAATTGAGCCTCAAGGGTCACAAGATCATGCCACATGGTATCATCAAGAGGATGTAGGGACTTAACTAGAGCAATATATCAATGAACCCTTTGATCCTCTAGGTTAGTAAGATGTCACCATGTGCCAACATCCTACTACTCATAGTCCTAAGCTATCCTTAAAACTTATCAAACCATACAAGACTCTAAATTATTAAGATTTAACCATATGGTGACATTGTAATACAAATATGAATAATAGATAAACCATTTCAAGGGGGAAACCTCCTAAATGTTTGTAATAATAAATGAGTACTCTGAAATGATCATGACCAATTAAGCCTACCTCTTATTATAGCCTACCAAGGCTATGTAAAACTCATAATTAGACCTACTAAGCATATGAGTGCATAAATAAATGTAAAATAATATGCAAAATGGTTATGAAAGCCACAATTTGGCTACATATAACCCTAGACATGCCAAAAGTTAAGGGTGTAGAATGCCATTCCCATTCAAAACAACATTATCCCCAACATTGAAGCAATCCTAGATATTTTTGTATGAAGTCTTCATCCTTCCAAGTAACATATTCAGAAGGTATATTATTCTATTTGATCAAATACTTTGTAATCACTCTAGAGCATAGTTATTTAGTGTTAATTTAAAGGACCCCTTTAGGATCAAGAATAACCCTTACTTCCTCATTTAATTTTGGTGACTTAGTTTGAGTGGTAACTCTATGTCTAATTACCTTATTAAGGTAAGATATATGAAATACTAGATGAATGTGAATGGATGGAGGAAAATCTAACTTGTAGGCTACACTACCATTTTTTTACAAAATTTGATAAGGGACATAATACTTGGGAGATAAATTTTTATCCTTTTCCTGTTGCTTCAAGGACATCTAATTTTATGGATAAAAGTGAAGAAAGAACCAATCACTAATTTTGAAATGCCTCTAACTCCTATGCTGATTTTCTTATTGCTTCATGTGATTATAGAATAAAGTTAAATTTTCATGTAAACTAACAAAGACCACATATTGATGTTGAAGGTCTTAATCCAATACTTGCACCATTGGGTGGGCATTTAAGGGTGAAGTGATGGATGGATGTTGGTATCTATATAATTCCATAAAATGAGACTTTTTGGATTAACTATGCACTGAAGTGTTGTACCACCATTTAGCTAGGGGCAACCATTGAACCCATTTATCTTATTTATCTGACACAAAATAATGAAGGTAACCTTTTAGACACTTGTTGACTACCTCAATTTATCCATTAGATTAAGGATGATAGGATGAGCTATGATCTAATTGGATTCCTAAATATGAAAATAATTCTATCCAAAAATTACTAGTGAATATGGGATCTCGATCACTGACAGTAATCTTGGGATTACCATGTATTTTATGAACTATATTGAGAAAGGTAGAAGCTATGGTTTTAGCCACCAATGGTTGAGATAAAGAAAAAAAATGAACATACTTTGTGATTCAATCCACAATAAACATGATAACATTTATACCTCAAATCATGGCAACCTAGTGATGAAATCCATAGACGCCTCTTCCCATCATTGACTAGGGATGGATAAGGGTTAGAAAAGACCTAGGGTTTTAATGGTTTCACCTTTATTCTATTGATAGCCCATACATTTGAACACATATTTATGTACATCCCCTTAATTAATTCTAAAAAAAATATTAATTTATTATATGATAGTTTTTTAAAAATCTTGAATGACCTCCAAGTGGATAAGCATGAAGTTCTCGAAGGATTTTCTATTTGAGAAGAGAATTCTGACATAGGTATAATCTATCTTTGTACCATAATGCATTCCCCTTCCATGTAAACTTTCAATCCCATCTAAACCATACTATAAATTATAAATAAATTCATTGGTAGTAATGCCATTCTCCCATTCTGACCTTCCTTCTTCAAGCCAGTCTACCTGTCAAATGGTCATGGTACATAACAATGTCTCAATTGGTTCATCTCACCTGGATAGTGCATTAGCCACAACATTTTATTTTCATTTATTTTAGACAATTTTAAAATCAAAGATTAACATTTTTTTTGTTTTTCAGAGGATAACCATTGTTCTAAAAAATATTTAAGGCTATCATGATTAGTCTTTACCTAAAAGTGATGACCTAATAGATAAGGTCTCCATTTTTTGGTTGCATATAGAATAGCCATCATCTCTTTATCATAGATGGTTTTGATCTGATTTTACCCTTACATTATTGACTTTAAAAGGTAATGGCCTTACCCTCTTGTATTAATACTACACCCATATCATATCCATATTCATCACATTCAACCATAAAAGTTATATAAAAAACTAGAGTAGCCAATACCAGAGTGGTGCACAGAGCCATTTTTAGTTGTTCAAATTCCTTGGTAGATATATTAGTCCACTAGAAGGAGTCTTTATTTAACAAGGAAGTGATTGGTACTACAATACTACCATAGTGTTTTACAAACTTGTGATAGTAACTAGTTAGCCCTAAGAATCCCCTTAGTTGATTGAGTGTCTTAGGAATCTACCACTCCATTATGGCTTGGAATTTTTTTGGATCAAATTTTACTACCTCATGTGATACAATATGACCCAAATATTCGACCTCCTAGACTCCAAAATAAAATTTAGAAGGTTTATCATACAATTGATGTTGCTCGAGAACTATGAGTACCTATTTCAAATGTTGTGAGTGGTCTTCCCAAATTTTACTATAAATAAGGATGACATAAAAAAAACAAGTACAAACTTTCTCAAAAATGGACTAAAAATAGTATTCATCAAACTATAAAAGGTGTATAGTGCATTGGTGAGACCAAAAAGCATGACCAAAAAATCATAATGGCCTTCCTAATTTTGGAATGTTGTTTTAGGAATGTCCTCTTCACAGATCTAAATTTGATGATACCCATATCAAAGATCTAATTTGGTAAAATAAACATCATCATGTAATTCATCTATCAAATTGTTAATTATAGGAATAGGAAACTTATCTTTGATAGTGAACTTATTGAGCTCTCAATAATCTGGGCACATCCTCCAAGTATTTCACACCATGACTACTAGAGAAGTGTATTTATTTTGGTTGTGATGAATGGTTCCTACCTCCAACAACTCTTATACCATTTTTTTAGTTTATCTCTTCTATGCATAAGGATATATGTATGGTCTGATGTTGGGTAGCATACTTCTAGGAATGAGTTTAATGGCATAATCATGGGTATGGCTAGGAGGAAGACCTTTTAGCATGAGGATGAAAATAACTAAATGTTCATATAATATTTTTTGTAGATCAAGATGGGTAGACTCCTTAGTTTCTTTAAAATAAATGGAAAACATGCATACCACAAATCCTTCAACATCATTTTTCATCATCTTGGTCATCTAATGTGAACTGACCACTTGTGGATATTTAGCTCTTAATCCCCAAAGTTCTACTTGCTTACATTCAAAATGAACGTGCATGAATAGTTATTTGAAATTCATCTCAATAGTGCTCAATGTGGTGAGCCATTATACTCCCAAAAAAATATCAATCCTACCCATAGTAATATCAAACATAGGAAAAACTAGCAAATAGTCCCCCATTGCTAACTTAATACTATGGCATTTTATAAAAAAATTAACTATACCACCATCTGTAATCATGACCTAAAATTTTTGGGCTGGGTAGATGAAATAATTCAAACTAGCAACAAACTTATTGTTGATGAAATTGAGTGTATTTCCTGAGTCAATCAACACTGTGACATTTTGTTTCTTAAGGAAACCCACTGCCTTAAGAGTTTAAGGAGTATAAATAACTGCAAGGGCATGGTAGGAGATAGTAGGTTAAGAAGCTGAAACCTCATCCATAGGTCCTTCAAAAATATCACCAGATGCCTCATCATCTTCTTAATCATCATTGACCCCTTCAATGTAAAATAACTTCTTTTCAGCATATCAATAACCTTTTCTCCATTTATTGTCATAACCATAACAAAACCCTTTGGCATATTTCTCCTTAATTTATTACAGTGTCAATCTGGTAGGTTGAAGCAACTATGGAATTAGGGAGATGTGTTCCCAAATAGTAGTGAAATAATGGATTTTTCTCATCTCTTTTTCCTATGCCAAGCATGCCCTTGGTATAACTTTAGATATAGTTATGGGGTTAAACATGTGAACCTCTAATTAAATGCTATATTTTAGTCCACCTAGAAAAAGGTCAGTCAGATTTGTCTCAGTGATGTCCTCCACATGTAAGGATGGATTGTAAAATTCATGAATATAATCCTTCATTGTTCTTTTTTGTCATTATTTGGCTAACTAGATGAAATAGTTTTTAGAAACATTATACTGATAGTGAAACATCAGTTCATCAATGAATATTGACCATGTAATAGGAGTACCAATCTTCTTCTTTTGAGCACACAACCAATGATACCGAATGAATGGCTCAGGTTCCAAATACAAAGATGTCATGACCTCCTTTTGAAAGCTATGAATTTGGTGTAGATCAAATATATTTTTAATTTAAGTGATCCAAGTGAGTGGATCATTACCATAAAAATTCTATAAGTCCACTTTTAACAACATCAGTTTCACCCCTATATTGGCAATGTTATTATTGAGAGGAGGAGGAACATAATGAAAAAGTAGAGGGTTGTTGAGTGGAAAATGAGAAGAAATGGTATCCCGTTGTGTTGTAATCTGCTACAACTGATTGCTCATGTCATTAAACTCCCCTTGCATTATTGAAATTCAAGTTTAGACTTGCACATCCTTCTATGTCAGACCATGTAGATTCAAATGAATTTGAGAAATCATCTCCAAAGACATAAGATCAAAGGTTCTAGTCTGCATGTCATCTCCTATAAGAGTTTTAGGGGTTTTTTTCATTTTCCCCACTTGCGATTGTTAGAAACCACCATAAGAAGGCTCAATGGTGAACTTTATTTTACCCCATTGACCTAACTTTGACCACAATTTTTTTAAAGATGTTAGCCTCAAATCAAAAAAATAAAAAATGGACCCAAACTATTTTCTTACAAACTTTCCAAAAATTTAAATAAATTTGAAAAATTATACAATTTATAAGCTATGGAGTGAATTTATGAAAAAACTAAAATGGTAAAAATTTTTACAAAACAAATCCAATTGAACTAAAATGTAAATTGAAGTTATTTGAGTGATTTATCACCTTCTATCAAAACATTGTAGATAAATTCACAACTATTTGTGAGATATAGCCAAATTACAAGATCTATGGTTTTTGACTTGATTATGGTCCAAATCAAAGCTCTAATACCACTTGTAATATATTAATTCAACACATAAGTAGAATAATAGAAATAAATCACAATGATATAGAAATATAATAGAAAATATGAATAATAGATAAGCCAATTTTGAGAGGACAACCTCCCAAATACTTGCAATAAGAAATTGTTAAGCATAGGATATACTGAGAGGGGGGTGAATCAGTATATCATATATATTATAAAACTTTCCCTTTATCAAATTCCACTTAATCAAACATTCAAGAGATGCAATAAAACTCAAACAATAAACATCACACAAGATAGAGAGAGACACCAGATATAACGTGGAAACCCAGTGTGGGAAAAAGAACAGAGAACAATCTCAAGTATATTCATGATAACAAACCCACAGGAGCACCATACCCCTTTGCTGAGTACCAACCCAGCTACAATTTGTGAGCACCAACCCATAGGAGCTTCAAACCCCTTTGTCGAGCACCAACCCAGAAACTATTCATGAGCACCAACCCATAGGAGCACCAACCTAGCAACAATTCGTGAGCACCAACCCACAGGAGCACTAACCCCTTTGTGTATTCCACACACCTATCTCTCAATGTTGTTATCTCAATAAAAGATAGTTCAATACAACATCTCTTTCATCTATCTCACCTTTTCTCTTCTAAGCTAGATAATACAAATCATATTCATCTCTCATAATTGCTCTTCTAAGCTAGATATTACAATATCAAATCAACCTCTCACTTCCATATTACAAATGGCTTTTCAAGCCTTTATTTATAGCTTTCCAAATGACCTTTGGCCTTCCCCCTTTGTGACCCTTCAATCCTCATGGAAAATGGCACCAAAATTGTATGACCCTTCATATTCTTGCCTTTGAAAAGTCATGTGGTGACCCTTCATGATCAAAAATGCCCTTCCCTCTTTTGTCCTCATCTTGGTGACTCTTCATATTCCTCAAAGTGTCCCTTCATGAGAAATTACACCCTTACTCTTTTGTCTTCACTTGGTGACTCTTGGAATTCCCCAAGATGACTCTTCGTGGGAAAATGTGTCCCATCGTTCTTTTGTCTTTACCTCGTGGCTCTTTGACTTCTTTATGGGCCCTTCTTTTGTCTCATATGCAACCAAAAATATATTCGTTAATATTAAATAAATATTAACTCACATTAGCCAAGATATATTTATTACAAATCACATTAAATGCAATGGGGCCTTTATCACCAATAATACTAGACCTTTGACATCAATGACAATATTTCCAACAATCTCCCCCTTTGTCATTGATGGCAACCTCAATCCTGAAACTACCACATCTTGTCACCTGCACATACTGTCATCTAAAAATATATAGTAACTCCCCCTTACTGTAGCAACCTGTACCTATTCCCTATACCTGTTTCTGCACCTATACTTGTACCTATTATTCTCCCCCTTTGACATCAATGGAAAAGGGCCTACCTGGAGCTAACACTTAGCTCCCCCTTAACTGATGCTAAACATCAATGGCAGGAAGTAATAGAAATTACTCCCAACTCCTCTTGTAAATCTTTTAATGTATCCTTTGATTGTGGCTTTGAGAAGATGTCTAAAAATACATATACATTGTTCCCTATCCCTTGAGCATTTGTAATCAACTCATTTGAATATTTTATTCTAACCTCACAACCTTTTGCATTAAACTTTAAGGTGTATCCTTGATCACATATTTGACTTATACTCAATAGATTATGCTTAAAAAAACATTTTTATCTTTGGTTCTACTAATATCCAAACTTAAAATACCTTTTTTGGCTATCCTGGTAGTGGTTTTATCTTCAAATTTCACTATGCCACCATTGATCTTCTTTACTCTTATCTCCTATCACATGCCTTAAAAATCTGCTATCAATGAACCATGGCTGATCTTTATTTATTACATGGAAAGCTATTTGCACCAACATAGAATCTTTAGGTTGTTTCTTCTGCCATGAACATGTCTGAACCTTCTTCCTGATGAATGGAACTTTGAAACTCTGATCCTTCTTCATTGAATCTGCATGAGTATCCTTTTCCTTCTTTCTAAAACTATTATCTCTTTTTCAACATTCTAATATCTTATGACCATAGTTATTTGAAACACTGCATATGCAAGAATCATTCTAATAGCCTCAAACCATAATACTGATAAAAAAATTTCTTCAAAAATCTATTCCCTCAAAATATATACAAATTAATCTGCCAACTCACCTTCTTGTCATGCAAGATAAACAAGACCCAAAAGAATCCACCATGCCTCAATTTTTCTTAAAAGTGTCTCCTTGAAGCCTAAAAGAGACACCCCACACAAAAGGGTCCTAGAAACAAATCTCAGGAGATTCCCACATCTCCTTTGTTTCTTTCTTGATCTTCTTGTGTTTTTCTTTTAGAATCCATTTAAGCATGTCTAACCTTTTTGACTTATTAACCTTAACATTTATGATGTTTTTCATCTTCTCAACTTTTGCAACTATCTTATCTTGACAAAGTTCATGCTCAAATGTAACAAGAGATTATTTACAATCCTTCTTATCTGATTCTTTATCTACTATAGCAAGTAATTTATTTTCACTCTTAAACTCAACCTGATCAACCTTTACTATTTTAGGTCTCCAAACCTAAATTTGTCTTTTCTCATATTTTCTAGGGTCTCTATATCCTTTGACATACCTTGAATATCTATTTACTTTATTTTGACATAATCTAGCAATGTGGCAAACCTCATGACAACAAAAGCAAACAATATTTCTCATACCTTTTTCATGAATGTGACTGAGATCTCCCTTTGACTCATTGCTTCTCCTCATACAGTCTCTTGCCCTATGACCAACATGATGACAAACAAAACAATGGCCATGAAAAGAATTTGAAAACTTGAAAGCATTGGGCTGCCTGATTGGCTTCTTTGATTTGCCTCCAAAACTTGCATCCTTCTTTCCTTGGACTAATATTTCATGATCTTTTTCAACCTTGATTATAAGCTTCTCATGATTATATTTTAAAGAACCTAACTCAACCTTCAACTGATTACACTCTTCTTCTTTTGATGTTAAAATTGAAGTTGCAACCTCTAACTGATTCTTAAGGTCTTGAATAAATATCTTATTTTCTTTTACTTCTATAGCCAACTTAGAATCAAAGATACAGACCTATTATTTAAGATCTTCAACCACAAATTTTAATTCTTGATTCTCCTTCTTTAGCTGCTTGGCCATCTTGTGCTTTTCCTTGATCTACCTTCAAGCTGTTAAACCCTTTCTGAAGGAACCTACTCTGATACCAATTGTTAAGCATGGGATATACTGAGAGGGGGGGTGAATCAGTATATCATATATCTTATAAAACTTTCCCTTTATCAAATTCCACTTAATCAAACATTCAAGATATGCAATAAAACTCAAACAATAAACATCACACAAGATAAAGAGAGACACCAGATATAATGTGGAAACCCAATGTGGGAAAAACCATGGAGAAAAATCTCGAGTATATTCATGAAAACAAACCCATAAGAGCACCATACCCCTTTGCTAAGTACCAACCCAGCTACAATTCATGAGCACCAACCCACATGAGCTTCAAACCCCTTTGTCGAGCACCAACCCAGCAACTATTCATGAGCACCAACCCACAAGAGCACCAACCCCTTTGTGTATTCCACACACCTATCTCTCAATGTTGCTATCTCAAAAAATGATAGTTCAATACAACATCTCTTTCCTCTCTCTCACCTTTGCTCTTCTAAGCTAGATAATACAAATCATATTCATCTCTCACAATTTCTCTTCTAAGCTAGATATTACAATATCAAATCAACCTCACTTCTATATTACAAATGGCCTCTCAAGCCTTTATTTATAGCTTTCCAAATGACCTTTGGCCTTCCCCCTTTGTGACCCTTCAATCCTCATGGAAAATGGTGCCAAACTTGTATGACCCTTCATATTCTTGCCTTTGAAAAGTCATGTGGTGACCCTTCATGATAAAAAACGCCCTTCCCTCTTTTGTAATCATCTTGGTGACTCTTCGTATTCCTCAAAGTGTCCCTTCATGAGAAATTGCACCCTTACTCTTTTGTCTTCACTTGGTGACTCTTGGAATTCCCCAAGATGACTCTTCATGGGAAAATGCATCCCATTCTTCTTTTGTCTTTACCCCATGGCTCTTTGACTTATTTATGGGCCCTTCTTTTGTCTCATATGCAACCAAAAATATATTCATTAATATTAAATAAATATTAACTCACATTAGCCAAGATATATTTATTACAAATAACATTAAATGCAATGGGGCCTTTATCACCAATAATACTAGACCTTTGACATCAATGACAATATTTCCAATGAAAATGAATACTCTAATATGATCATGAGTAACTAACCCTGCCTCCTATTTACAGCCTACCAAGGACATGGATAACCCATAGGCCAACCTACTAAGCATATGATTACATATAAAAATGTAAAATAATATGCAAAAGGTTTTATGCAATCCATAATTTGGCTACATATATCCCTAGACATGGTAACGGTTAAGGGCATAACAGACATCCTACTAACCCATAGTCTTAGGGCCATCCCTATAGCTCAAAAAAAACTCTAGGACTCTAGTTTATTAGGATGCTACTATTGTCACCAAATATTTCACCTTAGAATAGGGTGTTTAAGCCTCTTCCATAATTTGGAAACATGAGAACACTTCTAGGTATGTGGGTGTACCTATAGTGGAAGTGAGCCTCTAGATTTAAGGGCTAGCTCCATGAATGTATCTCGAAGTGCTTTCATATATGCTAATAATTTCTTGTGGGGAAATGAGTTAGAATTTGCATGAACTTAACCTATTATAATGGGGTGATACACAATATGTTTTCCATATGAACATCACTTTTCATTCACTAAGAAATAAAGCGTATTGACTAGTCTCAAAGTTCTAAAGGATTATAACATGAGTGTTTCAATATAGAGGTGACATGTATGAAGAAACACAAATAAAATGAACTAGAGGGAAAATTAAAAACTCCAAGAATATTCATACACTTTCAAAAATCCTAACACACTTGACTACACTCTATATGACCTATTATTATGATATTTTCTTGCAAAAGACAGATTCATTGACCTTAACCATTCTTCACTTTGCACACTCTAACAAGATATTATTGAAATCAAAACTAGATTGATATAATTATTCTAAGGCAAAATTATAAATAAAACTAGTAAGTTTTTACCATCCCAGGTGTGGTCTCTTTTACAAAGGTCAAAATGGTAGCTACTTATAGAATTTTAGAGAGAGGAGAAAGAATGAAGTTCAAAGGTCACTAGAACACATGTCCAATTGATAACCAATTATATTATAGGAGACTAGAGTATGAAATATACCATTAATGTATCCTAGGAAAAATTTACACACAATCATGACAAACTCTACAAAATGGTGCAGAGACTCTTCAATGAACCTATGTGAAACTACCTTCATCATGGTTAATCTCTTGAGCATTTGAAACCAAATTGGAGAGAGTTGACACATATGTATTGTTTAAGAGAGGTTAAAACATGATATGATAGTCATAATATGTTATCCTAACTATTAGCTACCTTTTAGACACCTATATTCACCATCTATAGCCATTTATTGATTTCTTAGACTTTATTCTTCACATTTGGTGATCACTATTTATCTCTAGTTATTGACTAGGCTTTCATGGTGGTGTATAAGTCTAAAGGAGTTTCATTGATATAAAACCATCAATCCTACTTATTTTCCCATGTGGAATTCCTTTTCCACATTATTTATTCCATTATAAACTATGCCTCTTGTCATTTAGACACATAACTTCATCTTATCTATATATAATCTAGTCAAATTCACTTTGTCGATCTTGTCTAGAGTCTCTTTGCTTCAACCTTCAATGCTGGTAATTGATCATTGATTCGAGGTCCCAATATTATGAAATTTGGTAATAGTTTGATTAATATGATCTCTTTAACCTTTAATTCTTGCTTTTACCATTGATCTACTTGGTATGATTAAATCCATACCATTAATTTTGCCTAGACCCACTAACTCTATCAAGTTTTCCTCACACTATCAGATCTAGATGTACGTACAAGTGCCAACCATTGGATATTCCCCCATTTGAATTCAAATTGATATTTTATGAGACTTTATTTAGACATCCACACACTTGTCATTGATGTTTATGTGACCATAATTCATGTTCATGCCCCCATCATAATTTGAACCCTAATGGTTAATTATCAAGGTTTATTATGACATTTGCATGACTGTCAATGATGTTCATGCTACCATCACTATCTAATTATTCAAATTTAAAGATTTATATCTTGATATAGAGAGATCTTCAAGATGACATAATTCTAGGGGATATTATTAGAACTAAGGGCATTTATCACATGTGATCATTTGGTCATGCGAGGCTTTTTGAGCACATTTATAATATGCACAAGTGAGTTGATCCATCTATGTTTGCCTTACGTCCCATGATGGTATGGTCTAGTTAGAGTTGTGTTATGATATTTTTATTAATCCTATATAGCTTTAATAAGTTCTTAAGGAATATTCAAACTTCATCCATGACTCTGAACTACTCAAATACCATGAAAACTTGTTACTTATATTTAATGTTCTAAAATGATCCTTAGGTGGCTCAAAATGACATATAGACTATTTATACTATGACCAAGGTTAAAAACATATGGAATAACATTAAATACAACCTATAAAATTATATAATACCCTTATACAATTTTTTTACTATAGGGGGGTTGACCCATTTTGACTTGTGGTAAAAATGGTCAATATTCTTGGCAATGTCCCAAAGGTGGTATACTTACTATTCCATGATCAATTTCCTAATCCTATCCATTGGGTTATGGAGCCACATGTGCATAATTTTGACATACGCATTTCCTTAAAAAACACATCAAATAATAGAAAACAACAAGAACAAAACACAAAGTAGAAACACACATGTGTTCAACTAGAACACTTAGGGAACACAACACACACAACTAAAACAAAACACACACCTAATTTACTATTTACAAAATTGGCCCTCAATACCTTAGTATCAAAGGCTTTAAATGTAGCCCATTCATGGGGATAGGTAGATCCTATCCATTCAAACTTTCTAATTGGAAATAATTGCTTTTATTGCACTTGATGATGACATATGGTCCACTCCATAGGGTATCAAATTTGGTATGCCTCCCTGATTTTTCTCTATCTTCATCCCATTTCAACACTATATCACCTTCTTAGAATGTTATTGAAGTTTCCTTCTTATTAAAAGACCTATTCATTATTTCTTGGTGATGTTTTATGGCTTGATGAGCCTTCTCTCTAGTCTCTTACAACTCCATTATTTTTTTCAATCTCACCTCCATTGGAGTGTTTTCAAGTATTTATAATTTATGTGCCAACTCTAAAGTAAGAAACTCTTGAAAAATAGACAACCTAGCCTCTCTTCCATAAACAATCACAACAAGAAAATTTCCTATTGACCTATTGTGAGTTATCCTATCAACCCATAAGGTTTTCTTCAATTTGGGGTGCTAAACCCTCTAGTTATGCTCTAAAGTTCTATTGATTATGATCTAATTCTTATTATTATATTCAACCAACAAATTACCTTGAGGGTAATAGTTGGATTAGGTACTCAAGAATATTCCATTACTACTTGCCCAATCAGTTGCCTTAGCACCCATAAAAGTAAGAGAAATATCTAAAATAATAATAGGAGTACTAAACCTTTTTATGATGATCTCATAGAACTCCAAAATAGCATTCTCATTATTTTCCTTCAATGATAATGCCTCAAACCACCTTCTAAAATAGTTAGTTTCCATGATTATCCATTTATGACCAATAATTGATGGGGGGTTTATCATGCTAATGAAATCAAGAACCCATTGCATGAAATGTTGAGCTACTTAGATAGGCTTCAAAGGGAGAGTTGAAAGATTTTACATTCCCACAAAAAAACCACATTGTACACACCTTATCACCCAAGCATAATAGTACTTGAAGAACCTAGGCCAATAATATCCTACCCTCATGATCTTAATAGCTATGGTTCATAGAGAGAAGTGACCACCTATTGTTCCATCATAAAACTTCTCAAGCAACACTCCAAATTGGTCATTGTCAATGAACCTTAATAATACACCATTAGTATCCCTTTTAAAAATCACACCATCCATAAGGTAAAAGGGAATAGTTTTTAGTCTAAAATATATCCTTTGAGATCTACTCATATAATTAGGGTACTCACACTTTGAAGGAATCTATTCACATCTTGTGTCTAACTTTGTATATGCAATGAACTAACTAGTTGGGAGCAATCATGATTGACTGCAGTCTCTTATTTTGACTCATGAAGATCTAAAGCTAGGTGTTCACAAAGGAATTTACCCCTTATCAAAATTTTCACCATGATATCAACATCATATTCCATTAATTCAGTGATCCACCCTACCCTCTTTTCACTAAAATCTTTGCTCAAAAGAAACTTCTTGATAGTAGGATGAGAGACCATTGTTGGAAATATTGTCATTAATGTCAAAGGTCTAGTATTATTGGTGATAAAGGCCCAATTGTATTTAATATTGTTTGTAATAAATATATCTTGGATAATATGAGTTACTATTTATTTAATATTAACAAATATATTTTTGGTTGCATATGAGACAAAAAAAGGGCCCATGGAGAAGTCGAAGAGCCACGGGGTAAAGACAAAAGAAGGATGGGACGCATTTTCCCATGAAGAGTCATCTTGGGGAATACCAAGAGTCACCAAGTGAAGACAAAAGAGTAAGGGCACAATTTCTCATGAAGGGAGACCTTAAGGAATACGAAGAGTCACCAAGATAAGGACAAAAGTGGGAAGGACATTTTTGGTCATGAAGGGTCACCACATGACTTTTCAAAGGCTTGAATATGAAGGGTCATCCAAGTTTGGCACCATTTTCCATGAGGATTGAAGGGTCACAAAGGGGGAAGGCCAAAGGTCATTTTGAAAACTATAAATAAAGGCTTGAGAAGCCATTTGTAATATGGATTAGAGAGGTTGATTTGATATTGTAATATCTAGCTTAGAAGAGCAATTATGAGAGATGAATATGATTTGTATTTGTTATATATAGCTTAGAAGAGTAAAGGTGAGAGAGAGGAAAGAGATGTTGTATTAAACTATCATTTGTTGAGATAGCAACATTGAGATATAGGTGTGTGGTATACACAAAGGGGTTAGTGCTCCTATGGGTTGGTGCTCATGAATAATTGTTGGGTTGGTGCTCAACAAAGGGGTTTGAAGCTCCTATGGGTTGGTGCTCATGAATTGTAGCTGGGTTGGTACTCGGCAAAGGGGTATGGTGCTCCTGTGGGTTTGTTCTCATGAATATACTTGAGATTGTTCTCTATGGTTTTTCCCACATTGGGTTTCCACGTTATATCTGGTGTCTCTCTCTTGTGTGATGTTTATTGTTTGATTTTTATTTCATATCTTGAATGTTTGATTAAGTGGAATTTGATAAAGGGAAAGTTTTAAAGATATATGATATATTGATTCACCCCCCATTTCAATATATTTCATGCTTAAAAATTGGTATTAGAGCAGGTTCTTTTTTGAAAACTTTTACAGCTTGAAGGTAGATCAGGAAAGCATGATGGCTAGGTCACACGAAAGATTTTCTACAAATAAGGCACCTTTGTTTGATGTGATGAATTATGCTTTTTGGAGCATGAGAATGAAGGTTTATTTGATTTCCATTGGATTTGGCATATGGAAAGCAGTGGTGGAGGAATATGAAGACCCACAAACATCTACAATTACTCCAGTAGAAAAGAAGGCAAGTGAATGTAATGCTAAAGCTTTAAATGCTATTTTATGTGGTTTATGTGAATCTAAATTTGTTAAAGTTATGAAATGTAAATTTGGTCATGAAACTTGGGTAAAACTTGAAAATATTTACAAAGGTGATGGAAAGGTTCAGCAAGCTAAGCTACAGACTTTTAGAAGGTAGTTTGAAAGTTTGAAGATGGATGAAGAAGAAGATATAGCAAGTTATCTCTTGCAAGTTGATCAGATAGTAAATTAGATTCAAGGTCTTGGAGAAACATTGGAAGAGTCAACAATGGTGCAAAAGGTTTTGAGATCTCTGCCAATGAGATATGATGCAAAGGTTTTGACAATTGAGGAAATGAAGAATTTAGCCAAGCTAAAGATGGATGAGCTTCATGGTATTCTCATAGCATATGAGATGCAGACAGAACAAGATAAACCCTCAAAGAGAGAAGTGGCTTTCAAGACATCAAGAAGGAGAAATATAAGATTAAAGAATCAAGTGATAGTTCCAGTGATGATGAAGATGACAATGGAGCACTTTTCATTCACAGGCCGAAAAGAAGAACAGGTAAATATCAAGGAAAATTACCTTTTAAATGTTTTAATTATGGAAAGATTGGACTTTTTTTAGCTAGATGACCAGATAAGGTTAATGATGATGAAGAAGAAAAGCCTACAAACAAGAATAATTTCAAAGGCAAATCTAAGAAGGGATTCGAGAAGAAGAGCCTGTATTCTAAGGATCCTAGCTTAGTCGAAGATAGTGGAGTTAGCGATTCAGAAGAAGAAGAGATTCTATTCATGGCCATACATGATGATGATCAAGAAGAAGAAGAAGAGGAAGCTGAAGTAGATATGGAAGGAGAACTCAATTGTGCCCTAGAAGAGTTAAAATATGTTGAGAAGAAGAATCAAAGATTAAAGTGCTAGATCAAGAAAAATGAACAGGAGTCAAAGGAAATGATTGAAGATCTACAAGCACACTTTGAAGAAGCCAAGAAGAATGAAGAAGATATCACAACATAGTTGGAAATAGAAATAAAAGAATGTGAAAGGTATGTTATTGAAATTTCCTCTTTAAAAGTAGATATTAAGAAAGCAGTCAATGATAAAGTAGTCAATGATTCAAAATTTGAGGATAGCACTAATATGATGAATAAGATATTGGAAATTCAAAAAGTAAATTTAGATAAGATAGGGATCAGATTTGAAAACAAAAAGAGCTATGTTGAAGCTCTTACAAAAGAGGAAACAAAAAGGGGAGAAGAGAAAAATACAGAGGACATTCCAAATAGAGAAGGCTGGAGAGAACAAAGCTACAAAAGGCAATCAGGTCAGAGATATACGGACATGTCATATTTTTATGGCTATTGTTTTATATTGTAATGGATATGGTCACAATAAATTAGAATGTAGAAAAAGAGATAACAATTTCAAAAATAAGGAGAAGGAAATTCAAGTAGAGTCAATTAGAAGCCACAACTCTTTTGCTCCTCTATCAAGCTTTGATGAAGAGACCATAGTGTGCTACAAGTACAATAACTTTGGACACATAGCTTGGTATTGAAGAAGTGTGTTCGAGTTAGTTCAAAAGAATCAAAGTTTCAAAGCTCCATTCATCAAGAAGAAGGATTAGAGTGTCAAAGCTCCATTCATCAGGAAGAAGGTTCAGAAATGTTCATGGCAAAAGAAACAACCTAAAGATTTTATGTTGATGCAAATAGCTCTGCATGTAAGAAGTAAAGATCAGCCATGGTTAATTGATAGCAGATGTTCGAGGCATATGACAGGAGATAAAAGTAAGTTCATATCTCTAAAGAAGATCGATGGTGGTACAGTGAGATTTGGAGATAAAACCACTGTCAGGATAGCTAGAAAAGGTACTTTGAGTTTGGATTATGGTATAACTAAGACTAAGAATGTTTTGTATGTAAAAGGTCTTAAGCATAATCTATTGAGTGTTAGTCAAATTTGTGATCAAGGATACACATTAAAGTTTCATGCTGAGGATTTTGAGATTAGAAGAAAAGATTCAAATGAGTTGATTGTAGATGCTCAAAGGACAGGGAAAAATGTATATGTATTGTCAGATATCTTCTCAAAGGCACGATCAAAGGACACATTCAAAGATTGACAAGAGGAGTTGGGAGTAATTTCTATTACTTCCTGCCATTGATGTTCAGCATCAATTGAGGGGGAGCTAAGTGTTAGCTCTAAGTAGGCCCTTTGCCATTGATGTCAAAGGGGGAGAATAATGGGTTTAGGTACAGGTGTAGAAATAGATACAGGGAACATGTACATGTTGCTATAGTAAGGGGGAGTTACTGTATGTTTTTAGATGATAGGATTTATAGGTGATAGGTTGTGGTAGTTTTAGGATTGAGGTTGCCATCAATGACAAAGGAGGAGATTGTTGGAAATATTGTCATTGATGTCAAAGGTCTAGTATTATTGGTGATAAAGGCCCAATTGCATTTAATATTGTTTGTAATAAATATATCTTGGATAATATGATTTAATATTTATTTAATATTAACGAATATATTTTTGGTTGCATATGAGATAAAAGAAGGGCCCATGGAGAAGTCAAAGAGCCACGGGATAAAGACAAAAGAAGGATGGGACACATTTTCCCATGAAGAGTCATCTTGGGGAATACCAAGAGTCACCAAGTGAAGACAAAAGAGTAAGGGCACAATTTCTCATGAAGGGACACCTTAAGGAATACAAAGAGTCACCAAGATAAGAACAAAAATGGGAAGGACGTTTTTGGTCATGAAGGGTCACCACATGACTTTTCAAAGGCTTGAATATGAAGGGTCATCCAAGTTTGGCACCATTTTCCATGAGGATTGAAGGGTCACAAAGGGGGAAGGCCAAAGGTCATTTAGAAAGCTATAAATAAAGGCTTGAGAAGCCATTTGTAATATGGATTAGAGAGGTTTATTTGATATTGTAATATCTAGCTTAGAAGAGCAATTGTGAGAGATGAATATGATTTATATTTTTTATATCTAGCTTAGAAGAGAAAAGGTGAGAGAGAGGAAAGAGATGTTGTATTGAACTATCATTTGTTGAGATAGAAACATTGAGAGATAGGTGTGTGGTATACACAAAGTGGTTGGTGCTCTTGTGGGTTTGTGCTCATGAATTATTACTGGGTTGGTGCTCGGCAAAGGGGTTGGTGCTCTTATGGGTTGATGCTCCTGTGGGTTGGTGCTTGACAAAGGGGTTTGAAGCTCCTGTGGGTTGGTGCTCACGAATTTTAGCTAGGTTGGTACTTGGCAAAGGGGTATGGTGCTCCTGTGGG
This sequence comes from Torreya grandis, assembly GCA_037957365.1. Classification (NCBI taxonomy): domain Eukaryota; kingdom Viridiplantae; phylum Streptophyta; class Pinopsida; order Cupressales; family Taxaceae; genus Torreya; species Torreya grandis. The sequence goes on from JARHVA010008397.1 coordinate 54,277, forward strand.
TTTGTTCTCACAAATATACTTGAGATTGTTGTTCATGGTTTTTTCCACATTGGGTTTCCACGTTATATCTAGTGTCTCTCTCTTGTGTGATGTTTATTGTTTGATTTTTATTTCATATCTTTAATGTTTGATTAAGTGGAATTTGATAAAGGGAAAGTTTTAAAGATATATGATATACTGATTCACCCCCCCTCTCAGTATATCTCATGCTTAACAACCATAACATGAATTTTATTATTTGAAACCATATTCCTGAACTTCTTTAGTCCCCTTACAATATAAAGGACTTGTTTATATATGAAGGTGTACTTGGATTCAAAATCTTCTAAACCTTTACTAAATAATGAAATTGGCTACTTCATACCCTCATCATTATTTGTCATTAACATGGATGAGATAGTATCAAGGTTAGAAAATGAATACAACATGAAGTCTTTGGTAAAATTAGGATCCACAAGAGTAGGAACTTATGCAATTACCTTCTTAATGGCCTCAAAACTATTCTTTCCTTCCTTAGTCCAAGAAAAGACCCAATTCTTTCTAAGTATGGCTATGATAGGTTTTACCAAATATGTAAAACCAGGTATGAATCACCTTACAAAATTTATCTTACCTAAGAAAATTTGGATACTTTTATTATGTAAGGGTAATTATAGGCCCAAAATAGCCTCTATCCTATTAGTATCAATAGCCAAACTGTCCTTAGAAACAATGTGTCCTAAGAGATTACCTTCATGGAAAACAAAGATGTATTGTTTTGGATTAAGAGATACTCCATACTACCTACATATTTCAAACACTTATCTCAAGTGTTTCATATGTTCATTAAAATATTTAGAAAACATTATTATATCATCTAGATAAACCAAGAATGTCTTATTAATCAAACCTTTGAAGTCCATGTCCATTACCATTTGAAAGGTAGCACCAACATTTAACAAACTAAATGGCATCTTTATATGAGCAAAATTTCACCATTTAGTAGTGAATGCTATCTTGAACTAATCACTCTCATTCACTAAAATATGATTATAACCTAAATATCCATCTAAGAGAGAGAAATGTTTAAAACCTAAAACCACTTGTAAAATATGCTCCATTAAAGGTGGAGGATAGTGATCTTTGAGTGACACCCTATTAAGATATCTGAAGTCTACACAAAGTCTTATCTCCTCATTATTATTTCTAACAGGTACAAGGATATCTACCCATGTTTAATGCTTGATAGAAGACATTATTTCATATTCAATAATTTTAGTGAGCTCTAACCTCATTAGTTGCTCAACCTTTGGATTTATGGGTATTTATTTCTACATAACCGGTTTAACTCTAGGTTCCAATTCAATGGTATGGTGTGCTAGGATAAGATCAAATACTTTGAGATGTTTATATTCCCAAGAAAATATATCATGAAACTATTTACACAACTCAATGAATGCTTGTTTTTTTAATGTAGAACAAACCTTGCCTATTTTCAGGAGTCTATCTTTGAAGATCAAGACTCTTTCATAATTATTATCTTTTGTAGACATAATAACTTTCTCCTTCTTATTTTGATCATTCTCATTGAATATACTTTTTAAGGACACCACACCCTTAGGTGTCTTATTTGTCCTTAGTTTCATAATATAATCACCAAATTATTCTTAGAGTCTCCTTTGATTCCTTAAAGAAAACTCAACCTCATTTTGCAAGAAGCATGTAATGTGTTTGTCACTATCAAACACTTACCAAGACATTTAATTATCAGGTAGAGAAGGTCTGATAATGATCTTAATGTGAGATTTATTCCCCTCTTCTTTTATGGTAGTTGGAGTATCAAATTAAGCTCCCATGGTAGCTAGTCTATTAGCATGATTATTATTCCCCCTTCAGACTGATTATATGTTGAATGAATTGAAATTTTCAATAAAATCCCATACCCTATGCTTATATGACTTAATCAAAGGGTTTTTGGTATCAACCACATTCCTAACCTGATGAACAACTAATTCACTATCTACATATACTTGCAAATTCTTGATTCATTTTTATCCGTACCAATTGAAGGCCATGAATCAAACCTTCATACTTAGCCACATTACAAGTACAACTGAAATGAAATCTATATGAAGCATATTATTATTGTTTATATGGGGAGACCAACATAACATTAGATCCTATACCAAGTCTACTTCTTGAACTATCAGAAATAATTTTCCACATCTAATCATCTTCACCTTATTTTTTGGCAAGTAGAGGTGTTGGTATTCCTTCTTCATGTATACAATATAGTCCTAGATCAGTTTCCTCCATAACTACATAAGGATTATTCTTATAAGTATTTTTACCATATTCATCAAGAAATAAATCAAAAATGACTTCAAGATTAGAAGAAGTGACTTCATCTACAATAGAATCATTCTCTTCATACATGACATAATTCAAATTAGAATTTGTCTCAATGTAGGGCTAAATATGTAACCTTTCAAGAGGTTGAGTCCTTATAGCCACCTTGGTTCCATATATTGTTTTAAAATCCAAGAAATACCAATTAGATGAGAGATAGTGACATATATTGGCTATAAATTCCCTTGATAGGTAAATTTCAAAGTGAGCTAGGAGGTTAATAACAACTATATCTTAAAGGATAGGGAAACTAGGACAATCATGCAAGAAACCTTTCAAGTTTTTGATTAGTCTTATCATCTTTGTAAGTTTACTATCTAGATGGAGAAATCCTTTGCTATGAAGCTCATACTTTAATCCCAATTTATTAGATACCACTTTGGGCATGACTGAAGTAAAAGCTTCATTATCAACTAAGTAGTTGTGGACCATTTTGTCACCCACTATAAGACTGAGATAGAATGGTGGAGGTTTCTCAACCCTAGTGGATGGTTGAACAATAGTGTTAGGATAATTTTTAAATGAAACATATCCATGACTTTTATTTTAAGGAGGGACACTAGTAGGGATAGTAGATAATTATTTTTGTAGGATCTCTTTTAGACCAGGCATATGAAGAACATCCCAAAGGGAAATGAATTTTTTTACTCTTTAATGAATATAAAATGTTTAAAGAATACATACCTAATTTATATTGGATTATTTAAGGCAATGAATTTATTTGAACCTGAGGAGTTGGAGTGGCTTGAACAATCTTTACAACATTTTGATTTGGAAGATGTGTAGAGTTATTTAAGGTTACCACACCTACAATAATACCTTGTTGCTTTGTATGAGGATTGAATGAGCTTTTAGGAACATTAATATTTCCACATAAAGCTTTTATTTTATATCTAGTGTTGTCTAAAATAGAGGTTCCTTGATTGAGCACAAAAGTGTCCTGAACTAGGAAGTTGGTGAAGATCTCTCCTTGAGGTTATCCACATTCACTTGTCTGCATCATGACTTTCTCAGATGATAAGAGAGGAGTAACTCCTCCTTGAGAAATAAGATCTTTCTCTCCACCTTCACTAGCATCCATGAATTGGACTTGTTGCCAATTTTCACCTTGTATCAAGTTGATGTGAACTAGTATCATCTCTCTTGTATTGGTGATGAAGTTAGGGTTATCTACCCTTGACCTCTTCCTCTCCCATACTGATAACCATATTGTTGTTGATAGGGGTATGTATTTTGATATTCACTTTTTTTGATATTCCCTCTCCCAATATTACTTTTTAACCATTGAATATATGTATCTTTTTCCATGGAATTATCTTCCTTCTTAGGAACAACTCTAGACTTGGTGTTAACATTGAGAATTTGGACCACATCTATAGTGTTAGTATAAGTATGAGACAATGGAGGCATAGACACCTTAGGAAGCAATCTTCTATCTTAGATAAGACCATTATCATCTCTGATATCAATTTAATATGCTTTGGGGAGAGGGGAACCCCCCATGGATTGAAGCATGATAGAAATTTCAATACCAATGGCTCTCAAGTAGGTGTGGAACACAAAAATAGGAGGTGGCCTTATGGGAGGAGACAATCTAAACCAGTTCTTTTAAAACCTCTCATTGAAATCATGCATCATTTCTTTGGATCCACTTTTGATCACATTTAGTTGATGTATGAGAGAGGTATGATCACTTTCATTTCCAAATCTTGAGGTTAGCAATACTCTAAAATCATCCCATGATGTAATGCATCCACCTTCTATAGTCCTAGACCAATCAAGAGATTTCCTCTTAAGGGACATGGAAAGGAGTATAATATAAATGCTCTTTTGAGTGATATTATGGAAGCTATAAAAATTGGAGACATCCCTAATGTGTTCATTAGGTGTAGCATGAATATCACCATTGAATATGGGCACACCTTTAATGAAATTAGGAGGAATAACATCATATTCTTGAATGTGAATTGGATTTTCATTTTTGAAGGTAGGGCAGGCATGAGGTCTACCCATATACTCTTTAAAATCTTTGAAATCTTCAATTTTTTCAACCTCTTACTCTCTATTAAAATCTACTAGTTCTCTAAATGGTAGATTAGGGAGATGATATAGAACTTCAAGGGGAAGTTCAAGATGAATAGGTGGATTAATGGGGTTAAGCACTCTACTAAAGGATGACCTAGCGAGAACCATGAATTATGAGATAAATTTTATAATAGGAAAATGGTCTTAAACTAGATCATACCTTGATGGAATCACCAAATGATGAGTAACACACTGATTAGCAACTGATGTTATCAAGACCAACATTTACCTTGATAAGTTGCCTTAAAGGTAATGGTCCCACTAGGTGTGTCAAAACTATTATCACTAAATATTTCACCCTAGGAGAGGGTTTTCAAGTATTTTATAGATTTGAGAAATATGGGAACACTTATAGGTATGTGGGTATGCCTATAGTAGAAGTGATCCTCTAGATTTAAGGGCTAGCTCTTTGAATGTATCTTGAAATGCTTTCACCTATGATAATGCTTGATTGTAGGTAAAAGAGTTAAAATTTTCATGAATTGAACCTATTATAATGGGGTGATACACAAAGATGTTTTCCACAAGACCATCACATTTCACTCATTAATAAATAAAGCATATTGACTAGTCTCAAAGTCCTAAAGGATCCTAACATGAGTGTTTCAATATAGAGTTGAGATGTAGGAAGCAACACAAGGTAAATGAACTAGAGGTAAAAATTCACACTCCAAGGACAATCATACACTTGAAATGATATTAACACACTTTAATACACTCTATATGACCTGTTATAATGAGATATTTTTGTAAAAGACATGAAAGGACAAGGAAAAGTAAAGGATATAATCACTAAACTTAACCATTCATCACTTTGCACAATCAAACAATATATTATTGAGCTCAAAACCAAATTTATTGAATTATTATAAGGTAAAATGTAACATAAAAATATCATGGCTTTGCCATTCTAGGTGTGGTCTCTTTTACAAAGGCTAAAATGGCAACTAATTATAGAATTTAAGAGAGGAGAAAGAATGAAGTTCAAAGGTCACTAGAACAATGTCCTATTGATAACCAGTTACATTATAGGAGACTAGAGTGTGAAACATACCATTAATGCCTCCTATGAAAAATGTCCATATGATCATGAAAAACTCTCCAAAATGGTGTAGAGACTTTTCAAGTAACCTTTGTTAAATTGCCTTCTTCATGGATCATCTCTCGAGCATTTGAAACTAAATTGGAGAGACTCGACACATATGTACTATCTGAGGGAGGTTAAAACATGATATGATAGTCATAATACATTATATTAACTAATATTTATCTTTTAGACACCTATATTCACCATCTATAGTCATTCATTAATTTTTTGGACTTCATTCTTCACATTTGGTGATCATTATTCATCTCATGTCTTTGACTGAGCTTTCATGGTGGTGTATGAGTCTAAAATACTTTATTTACTATAAAACACTCCATCCTACATAGTTTCCCATTTGGAATTCATTTTCCACATTGTTTATTCCATTATAAACTGTCTTTTGTCATTTGGACACATAACTTCATCTTGTCTATATGGAATTCGGCCGAATTTGGTTTGTCGATTTCATCTAGCATTTCTTTACTTTGACCTTAAATGATGGCCATTGATCATTGATTTTAGGTCCCAAGATTATGAAATTTGGTAGCATACACTCAATCTAATCTACTTGACCTTTGATTCTCACTTTTACTATTTATTTGCTTGGTATGATTGAACATGTACCATTGATTTTGCCTAGACCCGCTAACTCTGTTAGGTTGTCCTCACACCATCATATCTAGATGTACCTTCAAATGCCAAACATTAGATCTTCCCCCATTAAAATTCAAATGTATATTTTACAATAATTTATTTTGATATCCATGTGCCTATAATTGACATTTTCATGACCATAATTGGCATCCATGTGTCTATCATAATTTGAACCCTGATGGTTAATTATTGAGCTTTATTTTGACATCCATATGACTATCATTGTCTACTTATTCAAATTTAAAGATTTATATATTAAGATAGAGAGATTTTCAATATTCCATATTTGCAAGGGATGTTATTATCACTAAGGGCATTGATTGCATGTGATCTTTTGACCACTTGAGGCTTTTTGAGCACATTTATAATATGCACAAGTGTGTTGACCCATCTATTTTTACCTGATGGCCCATGATAGTCTTGTCTAGTTAGAGTTGTGTTATGAGATTTTTCTTAATCCTATATAGCTTTAATAAGTTCTTGAGGAATATGAAAAGTGTGTCCATGACTTTAAACTACTTGGACATCATGAAAACCTATTAATTTCATTTAATGCTCTAAAATGACCCCTAGGTGACTCAAAATGACATATGGACTAACTAGACTATGACCAAGGTTAAAAACATATGGAATAACATTAAATACACCCTATAGTATTGTATAAAATCCCTATACAATTTTTTTACTATAGGGGGTTGACCCATTTTGACTTGTGGTAAAAATGGTCAACAATCACCACATGAAAAAATATTACTACTTTTTAGTACTATATCCATCCATATAACTCAAAAAACCTTTAGAGCCTTTGGGTTAATGAGATGTCACCACATGGTAACATCCCACAACTCTATAGTCCTAAGGTTGTCTATATAGCTTAGCAAACCATTTAGACATCTAGGTTAGTGGGATTGCATCACATGGAAACATCCCACTACTCCACATTCTTGGGGATGTCTATGTAGTTCTAAGCTTCTAGGTTATTAGGATTGTGCCACATGACATCATCCCATGAGCCCAATACCAATATGGCTTAGCTAGATGGCGGTTCATAGAGAAAAAAAATGATAGGTTACCATGTGGCAATGATGTTACTGAGAACATAAATGCATAGTTAAGGGCTGACCAAAAAGAACATTGGCCAAAGGAGGATAAGTAGGACTTGATGGATGAATTGACATACCAAGTCAATAAAAGAGCATAGGGCATGAATATGATGGTCATATAGCCTATTAAGCCATCAAAATCTAGAAGAATAGGTGGTCCTCCTCTAATTATTTGACATGTCATGGAAGTAGGCTGAGTGGAAGCATCTTTTATGTTATGCCAAGTTGTAATTGGTTAAGATTTATTACTCATGTATTAAGGCCATGAGCACATTGAATTATCTATTTAAGCAAACTACATTTCCATTATAAAGGGTCAAAAAATATGGTCCCAAAAATTATTGAAATCATGTTAGGATTACACCTGATTTTACCACATGCTTCAGGGATTTGAATGTCTACTATGGTTGAGACTTTTGGGGTTGAAACAATGGTGGAATTTTGCTAAGATTGGATTTTCCATTCTTAACATTTTTATTTGATATTTTTCTTGGAGAAATGGATTGTAATAAAATGTTTTTAGAATGTTAAATATAGATTTTACTATGATTTATTCACTTGAAATGCCTCCAATATTTGATTTAGCTAGTTAATTGGTGTTAAGATCATTACTATGCTTGTTTTCTGATGATTATCTTAATTATGCTATTGAGTAGCTATCATAAATAGTTTATTAAATTTTTTATGTTTTTTTAAGACTTATTTTAGTCATTGTGTGCAATAATTATAGGCTAATAGTAGTATTCTTCAGAATGGATTCAATAAGTAAATGGATTTTACACTTGTCCTTATAATCTTGCCCACTGAGTGGCTAAATTTTGTCCAATTGATAGACCAAGAACATAATGATATAACTATTGTTAGGGATAATTTCATTACCTTTGCATCAAGAAACATGTTTAACTCAAAGATGAACCTCTCTATTTTGCCCTACTTTCTCTCTATTTTTCTTTATTTTTTGATTATATCCTCGCTTAGATTATATTGAAATGAATTGTAGTGAATTAGACTTTATTTTATTTATTAGTTGAATTATAAAGACAATAGTAATTAGACAATTGATTAGAAAACAAGTAAATAAACATGAATTCTATTCAAACATGAATGCTCATAACAATTTAACCTTTGGTGGTAGTAGTTGCTAGTCTCATAATACACTAGGTATAATGTTAGCCCTTAGATTGACTATTATAATCCTAAAAACAAGGGTACTATTAGAGTATATTATTTCTCATGCTTGCTAGGTTCAAGATAGATTATTTGTGTTTTCATAATTTTTTCTTATGTATGGATTTATCCCACATTGCTTGGATTAGCTTGCATATTTTTTATCCTTGCCTATTTAAGCAAGGGCTCTACATCATAATATAAAAACTTTGCAATGATTTTCGTATCTCTTTTATGAATAAAAATTGGTTTTGTTCACAGTTGGTTTATTCTTTATGTGTATGTTGAAGCATCTATGGTTGTATTAATGAGCTCTTGGAGAGATCTTGGTTGAAGAGTTTTGATAACACTTTCATGGTATCAAATCCACCCTCTAATAACCATTTCTTAGTTTTAAGTTTCTCCCATTGAAAATCCACCATTATTTCATTGATTGAGCCCTTTTTCTAGCTATTTTCATAGAATTTTGAGCCACTTTTTGTATTTAACCATATTCTAGTGCATTTTTAAGTCTTCCAACCTATGCCATTGAGTCCATAAGGCCTCAAAACTATAGGATTACCTATAAGTTTGTCAAAAATAGAGAAATTTTCAAAAACTCATTTTAAGGGTTTTTTTGTGTTAGTCACTTATAAATCCATATGACGTATTTATTCATTATTTTTATAAAAAACAAATTTGGTATTTTTTGGGTTTTCAGATATCTTTCTAGATTTTTTCAAAAATAAATGAGGTATTTCTGGATCTACATGTTTTGTGTCTATTTGATAGATATGAGGCACTAAAGAGGTGGTGTTGGCATTAGATATATGTACTTATAGGATGATTTACACTACCCACATTGAATAGTCCATTTTTTAGCAATGCTCAACTTTGTTTACTACCATGAAGCCTCTAAATGATCTATATTGTTTCAATCGCTGCTTGCATTACCTATCTCTCTATGATGTTGATGTTTATCACCAGTATTCAAAATCTTTGATTCCAACATTGATATTACATTTATGTGTCAATGTAGTTCATCTAAAACATGCCTTCGATCCCACAACCCTCTATTATTTCAACAACAGTTCTATGGCCCATATTATTCTCTAGTTTTGGTAGTAGATATGTGGATTTTGTTTAGGTTTTATCCAAGACCTTTCTTTGGGTGAGAAAGAAGCTTACTTGGGTATGAGGCATCTAGTTTCCTACACCACGAGATACTCTCCATGGGCCATCCACCCTTCCCCTTACCATTGTTTAGAACCTAGGGATAGTTTTCCTTCAGCCATTACCAAGCCATCTATATAACTGCTCATCCTCTCTACTCACCTCTAGTCTTTCCCACTATCCCTTGCATGCTAGATATTCCTTACTCATTGTTTTATTTATTCAAGCCTCCTAAACCACCAATTCATGGTTTTCTACATTTGTAAGTGGTTTTGGTGATAGTTTCCATGTGAAAGTGCCTTTTTAAAAACACCATAAAGATTTCAACTTACTTTGCCATTTTTATATCTTTCAAATATTGATATTATTATATTGGTTTTAAAAAAGGGACTTTTTGAATTTTATTTGGTGGTAATTTTTATTAAGTGGTGGACATATTTTGGGATGTGAGAATTTTAGAGGAAGAAGCCTTTTTTGATCAAGGGGTCAATTCTTGTTTCCTTTTCATCTAGAAGTCGATTTTATCACTTAGTAGGATATGAAAAAACAAATTATTGTTTTTTATTTAAAAATAATATAGTGTAAAGGAAATTTTTTTTATTGTATTGGTAATTTACCTTGTATTTTCACCTATTTAAGATGAAGGGTTAGTCACAGGTTGGAAGGAGGCCAATTCCCCCCTAAAATCTAAACCATTACATTCTACACTCCATGTTAGTTCTAATGAGTGGATGGAAAGCTACCTTACCTTTTTTTTGGTCATGCATTTAAACTACTTATGAAAATTTAATTAAAATGGGCCATTAACTGATGGGAAATTGATTATGCCATAAATTTTGTTTGGTAACTTAGATTTGAGTGCCACTTTTTGCAAAAGTGCTTTATTTTTTATTCCCATTCCATTGGTCCTATTTTTATTATAAGTGAGCCAAAGTTATAGTGTCATATTCAAGGTGGGTTACCTATGCTATGGGCCCTACTACGTTTTCCATTGTACTTAGTGCATGCACTATCTTAGATGCATTTTTGGCTGAGCTTGATGTCATTTTACATGTATTTTAATTTTTTTTTTGTTGCTGATATTTTTTTGATGTGTTTTTGCATACATGATGGCTCTTTTTTGACATTTACCACACTCTTCAATTAGTCCAAAACATGCATTGGTACTTTGACACACTGATAGCTTGTGTCATGTCTCCATCGAGTCCCGTTCCTTAGCACCTTACCTTATTCTATGGAGACACTTTTTTGATCCCTTTTTTTGGAACATTTCTCATCATTATGATGAATTTTTAGATAGCTTGATAGTCTCATTATTTGGATCTATTTTGGTGAAGCCCAGTGTCTTCCTTGTTTTCATATAGTGTTTTTGTGTATGGGTTATATTGTACTCCCACTATATTATAAAGTGATATGGGGGGGTATTGATTTAGCCTTGTCTACCTTCATGCATTTGTGTGCTTTATTTTAGGCACCTTTCCTCTTCTTTAGTTTATTATCTCTTCCATCACCACCATGGGCCATCATCTTTGAGATACCATATCTTTATTTTTGACACCACTTTATTTGAAAGTTTGAAAGTCTCTTTCAGTGTGATATGGAACTATTCTGGTGTATACAGTGTTAGCTTATTCAGTATTTGAGTAGTGGATTTAGACCACTCGTGCAGACATTTTTTCTCTACTCCACCCATTCTACAATATGGGGGGTTGGTGTACATTTTACTTTTTAGGTGTTGAGTGTTCCTTACATATGTAATAATATTTTGTATTTTCATCACCACTAACAATTTTATTAATTGAAGTTATTTTGGTGAAGCCCAATGTCAGTTGTTTTGTGATTGAGTAGTGGATTTAGACCAATCATGTAGATTTATTTCCTTTATAAATTATGAGTACTTGGAGTGCAAACTACTTTAGCATAATCTTTGTGGGGATTTCTAGCTCCCTCTTCTTATTTTCTCTCTTTTAGGGGGGAGTTTTACCTAGAGGTTTTCTCTCTTTTCTCTACTTTATGGGAGTTATATGTTTATTTTGCACTTTTATGAGTGTTTTATGGATTATTTATTTGTACATGGGTATCTTATTCAGGTAATTTATTTTTTGAAACCCATATGAGGATTTTTTGCTTGACTCCATGGCCTTCTTTGTGATTATTATACTGACACCAATGTGGTATCCCCACCAGTGAAACCAGTGTGGCAGCCCCACTAGTCTTTGTGCTCAATTATCACCATCATGTTGGAGGGTTTTCAATCAATTCTTCATCAAATTTATCATTATACCTAGTAATTTGGATTGTAGTGTTCATATTTAGTGATTCTCATATTCAACACCATTCCTAATTTAACTTGGTATTTAAAATGACTCGATATCCATGTACTTCAGTAAGATGGATTGACATCCATAGGGACACATGAATTTACACTACATCCTTTATTGTTAGCCTCTAGCTTCACTTGAGGGGTGGTGGTGGTGGTGTTAGCATATATTATTACTCATGCTTTCTAGGTTTTAGATAGGTTATTTGTCTTTTCCTAATTTTGTCCTATGTGTGGATTTATCCCACATTACTTAGATTAGCTTGCATCTTATTTTTACTTACCTATTTAAGCAAGGGATCTACATTATAATATGCATCCTTTTAAATAATTTTCATATATCTTATGTGACTAAAATTTGGTTTTATTCACAATTGAATTATTTCTTGTGTGTATTCTAAAGCATCTTTGGCTATAGTAATGAGCTCTTGGAGAGATCTTGGCTGAAGAGTTTTGATAACTCTTTTAGGGATATTATGTCCCATGTACTATTATCTCCCTTTGTCTCTCTCATAATGGTTAATCTAATAGTAATTTTTTGGTTTGGCGAGTTAGAGAAATGAACATAAATTGGCACTAAAAGGAGGTCCTTGCTTGTTAGTTGACTTTTACTTGTTGTTTGTTTGAGAGTAACCTATAATCCATTGTAAGGATAATAAGGTCCATATTTAAGTTCTTACCCTTCTTGTTTCACTTGTTGAGGCATGGTATGAATAGAAATCAAGGGATAATCTTGTTGCATGTAATATTTCATATCTTTTATAACCTATCCCCAATTTATTAAAACTAAGGGTTATCACCATGTCTTGGCTTGGTGAGTTAGCAAAAAAAATATCGGATATTCAACACAAATTCCTTAAGGATGCCTTTGTGTTCCTTCTTGAATTTTAGGATGAAATCATAAGGACTATTGAAGAGTATTTTATGGAATACAAGTTTGTTATGCATGTTTTAAATGTCAAATTTGAGGATATGGCTTGTAGGTTATTTACTTTTATTTTATAGGAAGAAGCATATGATTAGTTTTTATATTTGTAAAATAATTCTATTAACATTTATTTTTTCTTCAGTTTGGTCTGATAATCAACCCTCATGCTTTATTTAAATAATCTATTATGATAAGAAAAGAACCTCTTGAGTTAACGAGATATTTTAACTATAGGTTTCAAAAAAGTCATAACATGGTTCCTATCAGCCTTAAACCTTCTAAAGTAATTATTTTATATCTATATTTTCATGCTTTAGACCCCCTGACTGCCACATTTGTAAATAATTATACATCAAATATCTTGGCAATGGCTTTCATAGAATCAATTAAAGTTAACAATAAATTACTATGCCTAAACATAAGCCAAGTAAAATATTGTTTCCTTTTCTATATGTTACACCCAATCATCCAAATATCCAATATTGTAATAGAAACCTTTTTTTATAAGCAATTAGATCCTATAACTATTAGTTTTATCTATCATGGTATGCTTGAAGAGGAGGGTGGCTTTTATGATAATGATGAGTCCAAAAAGATTCTACATTTAGAATAACTCAACCAACGTTTACTTGTAGAAGAAGATGATAGTTTTGATGATGATGAAGTCATTTAGATTTCATATTTACAAGAGCACATTCAGTTAGTGCTTGAAAGACAATGATGATGTTCATCAACAAGTGGTTCTTGTCCCAAAACATTGGTATGCCTTGAATCTCTTTCCCAAGAAATGATATCCATTGAGCTTCAAGTAATTGAATCTCTCATTTATACTTGGAAAGATTTTGAGGTAAATACTTCCAATTCTAATGCTCCAATTGATTTTAGTTCTAAGAAGCATGATTATTTTGAACATATGATTATTGATGGCCTTGGACTTATAGGGAATAAATTAAAATATTGGTGTAATGAATACAAGCACACCCTTAAATTCCTAAGGACCATGAATTGAATGTCCTTGCTACTACTAGTAAGTGGAAATCATGTTGCATTGGGTTTTTAGACCCACCCTCCCAATTTTATTGGGCTTGTTTTTTTTTTTTTAATTTAGTGTACATAGTCTCCTATTTTATGCATTTTATTTCTAAGTTAGGCCCTACTTTTTAAATTTTGGTTCTTTAGAGTAGGTTTCCTATTTTATCTTTTCTTACTTTGGTTTGGTCTTGTTTCATGTGGGGCTATTCTTACCCTATTTTGCTTCAACAATATAGCTTGTTCCTTATCGTTAGCATCCCATTGAAATAGTTAGCCTCATTCTAGAGATAAAATAATTGAGTATAAGAGGAGACATTTTGGATTCCATTTTCCTTATGTTAGTGGGATAAGGAACCTCAAATGGTGGATGTATAATTGAGATGGTCATTTGAGCCTTAAAATTTAGAAGTGCAGAGTCATACTTGAACAATTACATAGGTTGCTTCAATTTTATTTTATATATTTTATAAGTTTTGGAGGCCTATGATTCTAAACATAACATGTTTATTTTAGAAATGTTTATTTTCTTTCATAAAGCCATCAATTTCACTTAATTGAATATCTTAAAGCATAGAGGAAACACTAAACTAGCTTATGCTTGTATTGGTAATCTAAATTTTTTGAGTCTATTATTATACCCATGGATTGGTTCGCAAACCTTAATGAAATGAACATATAAATATTTTAAAAAGAAATAAATAAAATGAATTTGAATACAATTCAAAATCCAAAGTCTTCCTTGAAAGGGTGATCAGATAATTTACATTGCAAGCATTTTGGCCTAATTGGCAGTGGATCAAGGCCTTAACCAAGACCAAAGGCATCTTTATTACCTAGGGATATGGATGCTTAAATAGTAGTATATCAATGCCCATGCCATTCTCTCCAAGCTAAATTTCCAAATATTTTCCCTCTCAGAAGTTTTGGTTATTTAAGCAGGTCTAAATTATTTTATGTGAATTCAAGAGCTATAAGGAATTAATCACTTTGCACACATCGATGGCCTAAAGCTACATTAAAACCTAGTATACCACAATTTGAATTAAACTTTGAGTGACTTCAAATTTTTAATCTTGTATAAGGAATTATTTGTAGTTTATGCTTATGTTTAGGTGTGAAAAGTTGTAGTCTAACTTTTGGAGTGATGTAACTGGAAATTATGGATTTTGAATGTTTTTGTAGCATTATCCCTATGGAATTCACCATTTTTTATGTCCCAACATGCCCCATATTTAAATAATTTCATATGGGGATCCTCTTATTATAGTTCGGTCTTTATTTTGTAGGTTTCTAGATGTGAAGTTTTGCCTTCCAAGTGCTCCATTGATATTAACCAAGTCTGAATAATATAGTCTGCATTACAAATGCTTAGCCTAAATAAAACATCTAAAAATGATCCTTGATATGAATATTTAAATTTTCATAAGATTAAAAGAGTCTTGATCATTTTAAAATCACATCCTAAATCATTTAAAAACCCCCTTTTGGGTAAAATTTGACTTGGACTTGGGAAACCAATATGACTTTATTTAGAGTTATGTCCAAATTACCTTGACAATTTGGTCTATAGTTGTATGGTCTTTATGAAAAAATTGACTAAGAATTCTAAATGTTTATTAGGCTTTCTTATAATTGCATAAGTTGAAATTTGAGTTTTTAGGCCTTTTTAATGAAAATATTTGAGCTTTCATTATGGATTTAGTCAGTTATTAGCTTTTTCCTTAGTCATTTAATTTTAAAATTTTAAAAATGCTAACTATTATATTGTATTTTTTGTAAGAGTTTCTTGCTTGAGCCCTCTAGGTTAGAGAGTTCACACCATGTGGCACAATCCCATTCACCCAAGCACCATGGGGATTTTGGACTTATCTATTTTGTTGAAAAGTGTCAAGCACTCAAGGTTCTAAGATCATAACATATAACATCATCCTAAGGAATTAGGGACTCAGGTGGAGTAGTACATCAATAAACCCTTCAAGTTGGATTTCTCCATGTGGTAACATCCCATTACTTGATAGTCCCAAGGTAGTTCATATAGCTCAAAAACATTTATAACTCCGCATTAGGAGGATGTCACTACTTTACAAATTATTGATACTCCATAGTCCCAGGGCCATCCATAAAATTCATAAAATCTTTTAGACCTCTAGGTTAGTGGGATTGCACCATGTGGTGACATCCCACTACTCTATAGTCTTGAGGTGGTCCATCTAATTTTAGGCCTCCATATTAGTGGGATTTCACCATGTGAAATCATACTATGATCCCATGGCTAAATGGGCAAGGCTAGATGATGGTTGGTAGAGTGGTAAAATGATAGGTTTCCTTGTGGAAATGATGGGATAGAGAATATAAAGACAAAGGTGAGGTCTGACCAAATCAATGAGGAAAATCCAATCAAAAAATCGTTATCCAAATGAGTATAAGTAGGATCCAATGGATGAGTCAACATGACAAGCCAATAGAAGATTATAGGGAATGAATTTGATAGTCATTAGGCCCATCAAGCCACTAAAACCTGGAAGAATAGGTGGGTGTCATCTAGTTCTTCAACACATCACATAAGTGGGTTGAGTGGAAACATATTTTCTAATATATTAAACTATAATGTGTTATGATTTATTGATTGTTCATAAAGGCCATGACCTCATCAAATTGCCTATTTAAATAACCTAAATTTCCATTTTAAAAATTTGGCAAATTTGGTTCCAAACACTATTGGAATTATGTCAAGATTACTCCAATTATTTCCTCATGCTTTGGTGTTTTAACTATTTACCATGTTTGAGACTTTTGGGATCAAAATGTTAGTGGAATTATTTTAAAATTACACCTTTGTTCCTTATGTTTTGCTTTGATTGTCTGCATGGAGAAATGGATTGTAATATAATGTTGAATACAAATTTTGTTATGTTTTATTAACTTGAAATGCCTCCATTATTTTTATTTAGTTGGCCATTTGGTGTTAAGACTGTTATTATGTTTTTTTGTAGATGATTATCTTAGTTATGTTGTGTAGTAGCTACCATAACTAGTTTATTTAGTTCTTTCTTGTTTTATTTAGACTTCTCTCAATCATTGTGTGCAATAGCTACAAACTACCAATAGTTTTATTTAGAATAGAATCAATAAATAAATGGATTTCAAACTTGTCCTTATAATCTTTCCCACTGAGTGGCTAACATTTGTGCAATTGATAGACCATGCACAAATTGATATAACTATGGTTAGGAATAATTTCAACTCCTTTTCATCAAGAAGTCTACTTAACTCAAGGATTACCCTCTCTTTTTATTTATTTTTTGATGATATTATACCTTAGATTAGCTTTAATTGAATTTTAGTGAAGAATAATTTATTTAATTTGTTAGTTAAATTAGATAGGAGATAGTAATTAGATAATTAATTAGAAATAAAGTAAATTAAAATTAATTCTATTCATACATGAATTCTCATATAAATTGAAACTCTAGTGGTAGCAATTTTTGATCTCAGAGTACACTTGTGATAATATTGACCCTTATATTGACCAGTGCAATCCTAAAATTAAGGGAACATTCAATCCCATGTACTATTATCTCCCTTTGTCCCTCTCAAAATGATTAATCCATTATCCCTTTTCTCAGTTGGTTAGTTGGAGAGACCAACACTTTTATTTCTTTCAATGTTTTTATATGACATAAGATCCACCAAGTTTATAGTTTTCAGGCCATTGTGTCCTAATCTATCCTCAGTATTCAAACTATATGGATTCCTTCTAAACATATAGAGTAATCACCTGAATCCACTATTTTATCCACTTAAATTTAGTGATTTCTCAATGTTATTATTAGTGTTTCAATGACCTCTTAATTTTCAAGTAATACTTTATGTATTCCACTCCTTTGGTTTTGACAACCCTTATTGTTAAATATATTATTCAGACAACTCAAGTGATGATTGTGACTACACATCATTTTAATACAGTTCCTATTTTAGTCCCCACCATACTAAAGATGAGTCTTATAATACCTACTATTTCTCCCATATCATAACCATTAGAGATAATTGTGAATACTCCAAAATCATCTTTACTTTCATACCCACTATTTCTATTTCACATATTCCCACTATCCCTACCACTTCAATACCACTAATCACCATTTCCCTTAAGATAATTCCCATTCCAATCACACCCATAGATTCATGTATATCCCCTAAAACACCTATAGTGATAGAAAAATATATATGGGAGGATTATCAAGGTAAGTGGATTCAAAACATGCAACTTATAAAATTATATAGACCATAAAAGATCATTTAAGACCAACCTAAGGTCAATCTAAATTTTTAAAATGCCACAAATAAAATCAAGAGAATAAAAACAAGAAAATCACACAAGTTAGTACCCATAATCTGTATGAAATAGATGAATAATAATTATCTATAACAAAAAAGAGGAACAAACATGAAAAGATGTGGCTAGATCTCTAGATTATTCTAGTAGTGGAAAATATTGTGAAGAGGACCCTAGACATGTGGTAAAATCCACTAATAATATCATAAGGAAATATTCTAGGGCATTAATTAAAAAATCATAAGACTATAGAAAAAATCAAAGGTAAAGATACCAAAAATCATTATGAATAAAGTTGAGAATGCATTAATTTCACTTTTCACTTCACTCATTGAGGTTCACCATGCCAATATTATGTGCAACCTTTTTCTACGCAACGTCCAAAATTATTTCACATAAATCACTAGGATGGATAAAAAATGGATGCAACTACAACTATGGGTAAGAAATATCTCCTTCCAAATATTAGACTCATGACTATGTTTGACATAACATTGTGTCAAAATATCAATATTCATACCTAGGCTTCATATAATTTTAAGACCACCATGTCACCATTGATTGGATTTATAAAGGAAATTATTTATATTCAGTGAATCTAATATTCCAAAATTATTCACAGAGGACAATAATTTTATAAATACCATTGATTTATTAGGGATTCTCAACAACTTCATGGTTGCAATCATGAGAAAAAGGGAAGAGATAAAAAATTGTGGTAACCAAGATATTATCACACATGAAATGTAGAAGATAGAAAAGGCCATAATTTTTATGTTATATATTATTAATCCCTTTCATCACCATGCATGTTGGTGATTAAAGCAGAACTATTTTCAAAAGAATAAAAGGATCTTTTGATACATAAAAATAATCTTTCATAATTTTGGCATAAAGTTTCACTCTGCCATATATTTTGAGCAAAACTTATATCTTTATGAATATGTTTAAGATACCTAAAACTTTGTTTAAATACAATTTTATTGATTATATATGTATTTTTACATATTTCCAAAATAATGAACAATAATCTTTTGATGTATGTCAAAATATTATTTACTATTATTTTGAAAATCTAAAAAATCCCATAGGGAATCATAAAAATTGTACCAATTCAAATTTTTAGGTCTCTTTAAAATATTTCAAATGGAATGAGTTTTGATCAAAATCAAGGTTTGGTGAACATTGTGCCAACATTAATAATGATTCATTTTTGTGTCAAAAGATTCTTTTTTATCCATTTATAAAATTGTTAAAAATATGTAGAATTGCCAAAAACATATCATAGTAAAGTTGCATATCTCTTTAGTATATTTCTAATGGTTTAAATAATTCATAAAAATAGAGGTAGGGGTGAAAGGTTTTGTTAAAAATATGAAATATTCCTCAATAGGAGATATTTTGGTCATGGAAAAATGTTACTGAATCATAAATGTGTCTCAAATAGATGAAGACTATCAATTTTGTGCACGAACGTTGAAGGGAAGTAAAATGGCCAGTTGGAGACTAGATCACACCCATATAGACTTGGAAAATGAAATTTTTATTTTTAGCTCTATGTTTTTAAAACAACAAAATTTTGTTTATAATATTTAGTTTATATTTTAGATTATAAATAAAATTTATAGAATTTAATAACCATGATCACATCTAAGAATTTTATAAGTGGTGGTAGCCTATCTTTGTTAAAAATATATTAATTGAGACCTTTTGTATGGGGGATATTTTTGGAGACTTTTGAAAGCTTAAGAAATCATTGAATTTTTTTAATTTCATCATTTTTCATGCTTTCACAATCCAAATTAATAGTTTATATGTTTGATTTATCATTGAATGAGATTTATTTGTTTTATTATGAATTGGTTAGGTTAAGTGTTCATTAATCCAACTTTTTCCATGGTTTAACTATGATTTTAGTTCAAATTTTGTGGATGAATTCCATTTTTAAATTTAACTATGGTTAATTTATATAAAAAAATTATGTTATATAGATATATTCGTAACTAATTAATTCTTCTACTCCATGTTGTGTTTATTAAAATTTGAGTAAACGCTATATTTTCTCAACATTAGCTTATATGTGATAGATATTAGAAAGCATTTTATTTATTAAAGAGTATCATAGTGAATGATACAAAGCCATGGATATGGAATTCCAAGACCCTCTTAACAAGTTTGTACTTGTTTATTTGGATGATATAATAGTGTTTTCAAAGAGTGCAATTGATCACATGGTTCATCTCAAGCAAGTGTTATAAAGGTGTAGGCAATTTGGGGTATCTCTAAATCCCAAAAAGTGTGTCTTCTCAGTTCATAAAGGTAAGCTTCTTGGACATGTGGTTTCAAAGTATGGTTTAAGCATAGATCCTAAAAGGGTAGAATCCATTCTTGCATGCTCCTTGCCTAAGCACAAAAAGGCTTTGCAAACCTTATTAGGGAAAATCAATTTCATAAGGAGATATATTTCAGATTTTGTCATTTAAACTAAGCCACTTGTAGCCATGCTTAAGAAGAATCAGAGTTTCAACTAGTCCAAATAAGGAGTAAAGAGTTTTGAGGAGATTAAGAAGGCCATAGCTAGTGTTCCTACACTTATAAATTCATATTTCATAAAGGATATTATCTTGATACATATGATAACATGGACACCATTCCAAGAATTCTTATCCAACAAAATCATGAAGCTTTGGAGAAGCCAATAACCTTTTTTAATCAAGGCTTTGAAGAGTATGAAACAAGGTACTCTTTTTTTGAAAAACATGTACTTTTATTTATAATTTCTCTCAAAAAGTTTAGATACTTGTTGTCTAATAATAAGATATACCTAATGGTTTCCCATCCAAGCATCAAGGAGTTCCTTTTGAATAAAGATATAAATGAGAAGAGATCTAGTTGGATAACCAAAGTAATAGAGTATGATGTGGAAATTAAGGTCAAAAAGCTGATTAGAGGCAAAATACTTTATGAGCATCTAGCTCAAGACTTACAAGAGACTAATAAGGTTGTTTTCATGTCAAATGATGAAGAGGTTGTAGTTGGTCATACCTCACCTTCTAGCTAGTTTCATGACTTGGTAAGCTATCTCCAAGATGCTATTTATCCCTTTCATATAAGTTCTTCAAAAAGAATATATTTCAGGTTTCAATCAATTCCATTTTTGCTTATTGATGGTGTTTTGTTCAAGAAAGATATCAATGGTATGTTGCTAAGGTGTACTGAGCCAAGCCAAAATCAGAGATTGCTTGAAGAATTCCATGATGAACATGGTGGAAGACATTTTTTGGCAAGAATAACAGCCCTTAAGATCATGAGAGGTGGGTACTATTGGCCAAGTATTTTTGGTGATTATCATGCATGGGTTAGGAAATGCAAACATTATGTTATGTTTGTAGGAAAAGTGAAACTTGTAACCTTACCTCTTCAACCAATTGTGGTGGATTAGACCTTTGTCCAATGGGGATTGGTATTTATTGGTCTCATAAATCATCCTTCAAGGTTAGGACACAAATGGATTCTAACTAGTACAAAATAATTCACACATTAGATAGAAGCACTGGCATTGAAAGAAGCAAATGAAACCAATATTCTAGATTTATATGAAGGTTTGCTTACTAGATTTGGATCTCATTCAACTATTATTTTTGATAATGTAATGGATTTTGTGGGAACTAGGATCAGCCAATGGGCTATCCAACATGGGATTTATCTTAGCACTTCATCAAACTATTATCTACAAGGTAATGGCATTTCTAAATATATGAATAAGAACCTATTAAAGATCATAAAAAGGACTATTGAAGAAAATCAGAGGTCATGGCATCTCAAATTGAAGTCAACTCTATGATCTAATAGGATCACCTATAAAATATCGATAGCTAACTCTCCATATAAGATAATATATGGTAAAGAAGAAAGATTTCCTACTTCTCTTGAGTTTCATGCTTTAGAACTAATGTATCAACTTGAGTGGTTGGATAATGAGCCTATAGAGATTAGGTATGCTAAGCTTATGGAGTTGGAAGAGATAATAAATTATTCCATGCTAGCCATGGGAATTCATCAAGCACAAGTGAAGAGATATTTTGACAAGGGAGCTTCTTCACAAAGTTTCAAAGAAGGATATTTTATCCTCAAGTGGGATGAGGATAGAGCTAAACTAGGAAGGCACGCAAATTTTGATTCCCTTTTGAGTGGCCCATACACAATCTCTAACTACAAATCACACATTTTCTTCCACCTTGCAAAGATGGATGGTGAGGAGCTTTCAATCCCAGTCAATGGGATACATTTAAAACATTGCTACTGAAGAGCTAAGGTCCTTGTGCATGGTTTATTTATTTATTTTCCTCCAAGTGCTATTCAAGCACATTAATTTAGTTCCATTTTGTCCCAAATAAGTGTTTGTTTGCACATTTGCTTTGTTTAGTTAGTTTTCATACTTTATGTGTTTTCCTTCTTGTTTTGGAGGATGAAATTTGTCTTATTTCAAATCAAAAGTTGTTATTTTTTCATGTATCAGATTTGTCATTACTTTGTGAGTCTAAATGTCATGTATATGGTCTAGTTCTCAAACATAGTAGGCATGATTCCCAGTTGAGTTACCAAAATGTTGAAATTTTTGACCCTATAGGTTAAATTGTCATGCCTACCATTCGAAACATTGCATATTATGCTAGTTTGTCTTGTGAGTCAGTTATTGGTCCTAAATAGTCATTGAAATAATCCATGATTCATAGGCCTTTTTGAGTCATTCAATTTGATTATAAAATTAGTTTTGTGAGAAAATCATATTAGAGTCTTATTTAGGTCTAAAAAGGGCCATTTTCATAAAGTTTGAAAGGTTAATTCTTTTGGGAATGTCCATCTTCAAGAAACCCAAAGGACTTTTTTTTCACAATTATAGAGGGACCATTTGTAAAATTCTTTCAGAGAGAGGAATTTTTAAAAAAGTATGAAGAATTCTTTTAGAAAAAGGAATTTTCAAAAAAGTCAGAAAAAACACAAACTCAAAGGCCCATTCAAAATGTTCGAAGGGTCCATTTCAAAAATTTTGAAGGGTTCTTTGAAAATTTCTGAAGGGTTCTTTTCAAAAAAATTTAAGGGTTCTTTTCAAAAGATATTGAAGGGTTCTTTCAAAAATTCTAAAGGGTTATTTTTAAAAAAATTGAAGGGTTCTTTGTAAAACATTCTGAAGGGTTCTTTCAAAAAATTAAAAGGGTTCTTTTAATATTTTTGAAGGGTTCTTTTCAAAAATTCTGAAGGGTTCTTTTCAAAAAATTTGAAAATATATTTTCAAGGTTTCCAAAATACTATTTCATAAAAGTCGAAGGGTCCATTGTAAAAAATCTGAGGGGCACTTCTCTAAAAAGGGGTCATTTTAAAGAAAGTTGAAGGGTAATTTCCTTTACAAAAGGGAATTTCAAGTGGAAAATAGGGCATTTTTCAAAAATCTAAGGATCCATTTTTTAAGAAAAGTCTAAAGGAGTTATTCAAGTCTGAAAGGTTAATTCTTTTAGAAGAATTGTCTACTGGGGAAAATCCCAAAGACACGATTTCCTATAGACATTTTTTTGTGGCAATTGTTCATGGAAAAAAGTTAAAGAATGAATTATTTTGGGAAAATAGCTCAAGGAAATTATTTTAGAAGAATTATCCATCGAAAAGTGGCCAAAGTAATTAATGACAGTTGCATGGACATCAACTTCAACCTCTAAAAATAGCCACTGGGATTTAAATATCAAATTATGGGCCTACACACATCAAGTTTGAGCCCCTACAAATAGCCATTTACATTTGGTCAATTTTTAAATGGTTCATCAATATTTTATTTAGCTTGATACTTGTCAAGATCTCATGATCAAAGATTGACAATTCATAGGAGTCCAAACTCAAGCAGATCAATGGGAGAGAAAAGGCTAGGTTTCCAAAGGGTCTTAGTGGGATTTCGATAGCCAATCATTGGAAAAGTATGAGGATTTATCCTTTTGAATGTGATGACATGGTCTATAGCTCACATACCAAACATGTAAACGTAAATAAGGATATTATTTTTTGATCTCTAGAAGATCTATAGTCCAAGACTATAGTTTGGAGCACAACAAGTTTTAAATATAAGGATCAAATTATTCACACTTGGTAGGTACATGTAGATACCTTTGACATGGCACTATCAGTTCTATAAAAGGGACTTGAATGCATGAGGGGATTGAGGATATTTTCATTGATTTTGGATGGTTGATCTTAGGATCAAAGTAATTACATGCTTTCAATGTTGAGGATCTTGAGAAAAACAAGGAGGGATCCATAGTTATTGGTAACTTCTCTTAGTTACTAGATCTAACATGGAAGTCCCTCTTCTCTCTTATATTTTAATCTACATGTACAAGATTTCAAGGCATTGTAAAGATTGGTTTTTACATGTTTGAAGAACATATGTATTTTTCCTCTTTTGATGAATAAGATAGAGTTCATATCTCCTCAAAATCTTGTGTTTTAATGTATTTTCATGGCCTATTAGGAGATAAAAGTGATAGCTGAGGATTCCTCTCATCTTATCCTTTCAATTATACCTATTTTTAGGTGTTAATCATCCTTACAGGTCACATATTATGTTTCCTATCATCTTATTTGTATGGCAAGTGCAAACTCTCTCTAGTGTCTTTGACAGACCTATTGAATAATTACCTTAGATCATGCAAAATATTGAGCCCCTATACAAAATATTGATGCTTAAAGGCTACCATTTGAGTAGTGTAATTAGATTCACATACTTGTTCATCTTATTAGTGCATGTCAAGTAGATGAAGGTCATATTTTTGGTGTATCATCATCATAGATAGGATTTCCCTTCAGGTTTCTTTCTTACCTTTTCCATCTTCCCTTTTCCTCAGCAATTTATGGTATAGACTAAGGATCCTAAGTGATATGCCAAAGGGAGCTAGCCCTTAAAATATAGAGATTTAATTAATTTATTAGGTCACCCATAGAATAGGATTATTTCCATGTTTTAATAGACTGTGAAGGCTTGAAACTACCTTCACAAGGGTGAGAGTCTGATTGACAAAACCTTTTTGCTTATTCCCAGTCATCTAGAGCTTTCTAAATGGTCATTCCACCTCAACTAGGTAGCATTTCATAGACCAATCCTATCCCCTAGGTCCCACACCTATAAGATAGGATCACCTAACTTGGACTATAACACCAAACCCTAGGGTGTCCTATTTTACCACTCATGTCCAATTACATTTTGAACTCTAAAAGTTATTTTCTTTCAGTTCCTATCCTTCATCTTGTCAACCTAGAAAAAATACATTTGACCCATAACCAATCATTCTCTATAAAATCCCATTCAAAATTCATTTATAAGGAGGTTTGAAACTATTACAAAGCAAGCAAGAATACAAGAAAAACCACTAAAGTAATTTTCCCTATTATCTACATACAACCATCTAATACAACTACAAATATATCCAAATCCTCACACTAGTCCTTAGCCACCTCAAGCACACCCAATTTAGAATTTTTGAATCTATATTACACTATTTCATAAAGCACATTAAGTGGGAGAACCACATATGGCTTAATCTCTCTTCAGAGTATTGGTATGTAGGTAGTGTGCCCATATAAGGGGTATGGATATAGGTTCAGTGTATCTTACACACACTAACCCCACATTATTTCTCAAGTTTTATCAAATCAAAATTAAATATAGGGGTTTAATATTAAACCATATTTACAGGGAGTTTCATAAAATTTTAGTAGTTGAGGTTTCACAGAAAAGATCACATAGGGATAGCAAACAAAACCCAAAAAACTTAGGTATTTGTGAGTAGTTTGGATAATAGTGGTAGAAGATGAAAATAACATTAGACTTTAGGGTGTCCTATTTTTATGGTCCTATATTTTTATAAAATGAAATATATATCATGATTTGTAACACTATACTAGTCCTACACAACCAATATTAGACCCTACAATAGCCATTTCAATTTGTTTTAAGCTGTCTTATTTTCTCCATATTTTTTGCTATTTATAGAAAGGTTGAAAACATAAATAAATTATAAAAATTAGTGGTTGAATTATTGTAATATTATTTACTAATTTAATCAACTCAGACCTTTAACTAAAATAGGAATAAGACACCAATATTCCTAAAATAGTAAAATCACTAAGCATATTTTAGTAGATATACTTACATCATAATTTGAATTTTCAATAATTGTTGCATGGTGCAAACTTTGGGTACGTCTAAGAAATAATTTATAAGGTGATCATAGTTCAATGCGAGTACATTAAAAATCATAAATGGATTTAGTATGATCCATAGATACATAATTCTAAAGAAAAGTAATAATGAATAGAGAATACTTTGTAAATTCATGATAGTCTATATATTATAATGGATATTCCCATGGGTCCATGGGTAAATACTTGGTTCACGTTGAGTGTTTTATCCTCTTATCAAAGGGCACATGATCATGGTACATGGCACAATCATGTGAAATGATGATCATAATTACAAATTGGCCACAATACATTGCCATGACATAACATATTTTAAGAGGCCATAGCTTCCATTTGGGATTATTATTTTCAACATTCTTGGTATCATTAGAGATTTGGAAACGAGATATTTTAATTAGTAGATGCCATAACTCATAAAATCTCTTGTGAATAAAACTAGTCATAGGGGAAATATAAAGAAGTTATTTATGTGACAGTTCAACTATAACTTAATTTTATGAGATAGTTACAAAGAAGTTGGAGATTTGGGGACTAGAGTGATAAAAAGGTTCACAAACATAAAGAAGAGGAAGGTTCCAATTATTATGCAAAAAGATACAAAATAAAGGAAGGATACTACATGAAGAAGGAAAGAGACCAAATATTAGAAAAGGGATACCATAGAACTAGAGAGAGGTCTCAAAGAGGATATGGGGAGTCTAAAATAGAGAATGGGATTGTAAATCCAAGAAGGATTAGAGACATAGAAGATATAATAATTGATAGAGAGTCATTATGAATGTGGATGTCATTAAATCTTATTTTTATATTAAACAATTAATGTTATATGATACATGAATCTAGGTACACAAAAAATGAATTCCCTTCACTGGGATTCCACACCATTAACTTCACCAAAAAATATCTACCAAGATGTCCCCAGTGTAGGCATACCTCTAATGTAAAAATGTATCCCCTTGGTGTAAGTAATGTCCCGCATATAATTTTTCATTCATCACATGTATGTTCTAAATCCCACTCATGTTTATGGTCAAAATCATGTGACTAGGGAGTGGATATTCAATCTATAATGTATATGTTAATTAACATACATCATTCATGTAATTATCAAATCAATTCATCCATAAGTATTGATTTTTATTTTTTGAATATTTTTTTATACTTTAAACATTTTAATTTTTGAACTTAAAATATTCTCGTGCTAAAAATAGATCCCTTTAATGAGCTGCTCAAATCTAGGTATTAGATCAATCTATGTTAATGTCATATGCCATGGGAAAGTAGTAATATATGTATCTATATCCAAATTTGAGATGTGATCACATTCTATAGTATATCCATAACTATCATTATAGTCAACATGACCCTGTATACCCTGTGTTGATCTAGAATCTATAATAACCTATGATATGGTATGTATATGAGAAGTATGACCTAGTGTTTGATGTTGAACATAAAAATTACCATGTAAAACTATCTTTGGATGTGAACAACTAGGTAATATATATTTTTAAACATGAATAGACCCTATATGTAATTTATTCCAAAGCATTGCTCTACAATGAAGATCAATTACATGTCTCTAAATTGCCTTTAAAGAATAATTTTTTATAGGTTGTATACCAAGTTTTAGGGGAGGCTTCAAGTCAAATGTCTTTATTGAATATGATACCGATATAAAATACATGGAAAGGTAGCCACTCGATTTATATAGATATACTTCACACATTGATGTACTAAATATGGTACACAAATTCTTATGTATTCATGAATGTCCTAGTAACATGTTAAATGCCTCGCTATTGAGCAACACTAAGAACAAATAAGAAATTGTTGAAAGACTTACCATAAGTGATAACACAATGATATTATTGATGAAATTTTGTGAACAAACTCTAAAAGGTGTCGGGTTTCCATCCTCTCATTTTAGGATTAAAAACTTCCTTAGTGCATGAGTTATAGGTATGCAGTTTTATAGATAATATAAAATTACTTTAATATTCAATGTGATTTTTATTTTCCCAAGAAATTTATCCCTATGATCAAATTATCTTCACCTAACTAAAAATAAAAACTAAACTAGAGATATATATTTACAATGATTCTATTATACAAAGTTTGAATTTGATTTAAAAAATAAGGAGAGATGGAAAGGGTAGGGTGGAACATAAGGTTTGTACTTCACTGATGCTAGAACATCACAGTTGTTAGAATATAAACATGTTCTATGAGATTGTTTGTAACCATTTTAGCCCTGATTAGTGTGTAAGGGGTCTTATATAGTACCTGTAATGTTTTAGAGTCATTATTAGTCATTGGAGTATGAATTTTTATCTCATTTTGTGTTTCCCACCAAAAACCTTTATTTGAAAATTAAAATTGTCAACTAGACTTTATAATGGGTTTTGGAGTCTTTAATGAGATTTAATTAATGGTTTATGTTTATTAAAGATCCTATATGATCCATATGGGTGTCTTAGAGTGTGTGCATGTTTATAGGGTAGTAAACAAGAAAGTCATCTCAAAATAGTAAACTAATAACCCTTTTGCAACATATGGTTGGTACCATGGAGTTGATTTTGTGTATTTTGATATGATAAAATAAATGAAATGTTTTGGAGAGGAGTTAGGGTTATTATTATAACAATTAATACAAGGAATAGGGAAAAAAACCTCAAAAAAATGATATAGGTCAAGGGATAAATAAAACAAGAATGAACTCTACATCCTTACTAAAATTCTATACATACCATGTTATGAATCAATAGTATGAATGAATTAGATAATGCATCAGTTAAATTTATTATAAATGTAATTTTTTGGTCCTATTATTATATATATTATTTTATGGATTTATTTTTATCATTTTTTAGTTAGCATGATAATGTTTTTCTACACAGTCCCAAGAAAGATAATTTTATGTTTCTCAGTTCAAAATTAAAATTAACTAGGTGTTGATAAGATGGGTAAAGATTGAAGAGATTTGTATGACATGTATTCAAGACTATAAAATTATTATTTATATTTTAAAATAATTGAAGGATCCAAATATTATTTACAACAAGAAGACACAAGGTTTACTTTCATATACAGTCAAATAAATGCACTCAGAACTCTATTTTTTGGTTAAGTGAGAACTTATTGAGGTGGATTTAGTAAGACCAGATATTGGAGTAGCTGAGGGAAGGTTAAAAAGACATAATAATAATAGTGTTATAAGTGAGGATAATTGTAAATAAATCATTTGAGTCCATTTTGATACCTCTTGAACTGATACAGTCCTAGTATACACCCAAGTTTCTTAAAATATTGTATTTTGGGGAAATTTCATGAATATTTATGCCGAAATCATATTTTCAAAAGTTTAGAAAAGTTTTGACATACCATAATAAGGTAATAAGGGATTTTTAATATTCAATTATTTAGTGTAAGTTCAATAAATTACACAAACTATGACATAGTTTAGTAAAGAACCCTTAAACACTATGTTTAGATTCCAAAAAGAAGTTTAAAGGTTATTAAAAAGAAACTAATGATTGGAAAAGGTAAAATAAGCCTAGGTATACATATTAAAATATTTATATGTCATTAAATTTATTTATAAGACACAATAATCATTTTTTTAACCTCTCAGCCACTTATAGGATTGGTAAAACTAACGTAGGTTTTTGGACTTGAAACCACTATAACTTTACTTCAAAGACTTAGAATTTATCAAAACTTGGTAATAATAGGTTATATAACATTATTAAAAGGATTATGGAAGTTTTGGTTTTATACCATATGCCTAGTATAGAATCCATGACTGAGGGGTGGTTTTAGGCCTAGAGAAACCTAATGTTGAGAAGTGTTGTCATTGATGTCAAGGTCAAGGTGGATGTCATTGATGTCAAGGTGCATCTAGTATAGATGCATGATGAAGTGGTATGTGAAAATGAATCCATGTGACATGAGATAAAATTTTAATACAATTGTATTATTCTTTTGAGGTTGATTCCAAGGTTCAATACAAGTTAAGCATGTTTGTGTACCGGTCCTTGAGCATAAGGTTCTTGAGAAGCCTCATCATAATAAGCATAGTCATATAATGAGAAAGTGCATGATAAAATGAAGAGGTGTGTAAATATGTATTTTATTATCTAAGGAGAATTAAAGGTTTGTGAGAAAGGTATAGAAGCATCAAATAATATTTCAAGATGAGTTACCAAGTCTTTGAACCTAGCAGGAGACTTGAGAAGGCTTCAGTATAGGATGCCTAGTATTGTGCATGAAAAATAATAATCACTTAGTAAAATTTATTAAAAGAGGAATAAGATGATATTTTATGAAATTTTATAATTTATATAAATCATTTAATAACTTATGAGAAGTTCAAAGTATTCATACAATTGTAAGATCGACACACCTAACATACAAGTAGACTAGTTCTAGACCCTGGCTAACAAAATAAAGTACCATGAAGTATTTATAAGACCCAATAAGGGTTAAAATTATTGTTAGAGAATGTTATAAGCTATTTTATAATGTTATTCAAGTGGAGAGTGCATGAATAGTGGCTAGAAGGTCAGTTTCAAGGCCTAATAAGACTTGCAGATCAAAAGCTTAAAGAGAAAAGAGAGAGTTGGTGGTCTAATGGGGTATAAGGATCAGTTTCCAAGGTAATCATAAAAAATGAGAATTTAAAAATTTATTTGATGTTTTTTTAGGTATGTTTACTAATTTTGAGGTCAAATTATGCAAGGAAAGGCATGGAATGTGGTTTTGAGGTTTCCTATGTGCACAGAATAAAGGATTCTCAACTTGAGAAGAACTTTCATGTACTCATTTTCATGTGTAACCTATTCATTAAAACATTAAAAATTAATGGTAGATGGGGAAGGGTCTTATCTCAAAGTTAAAATAATTATTTTTTGGATTAATGGCCTAAGATGTATGAATGATTGTTAAGACTATAGGTGGTTTAAACCTCTCTAAAACCCTAACTTTAACTTGATATGGAAGATCTTGATATAAATGGATTATATGACATATTTTTATTATTGGATCATGTATTTGACTCTCCTAAGTATCTCTAGGTGACATTGGTTTATCATTTGAGTGAGCGGACTCTACAAGAAAAGCCTTTTTTCTTAAAACATTTCTATAGCAATTAGGGTTGACCAAACCAAAGTTACTAAATGTATGGAGGTTAAAGCTTAGACTCACATATTATATCCATGGTGTTTTATAATAAAATTATAGACCTCATATGTTCTAATATGGTCATGAAATTTGACCTATCATTAAAATGTCTATTGGTACATATAGTGAGAAAAATCAAGCTGAAGTGGAAATGAGATTAGGGATGTTTTGTCAAGGATTAGGGATAGATACTAATGAATGAGATTTTTTTTCAATACTTATAATACATGTTCATGTTGGTTTTCATTTTTTTAGGTAAGTAGATATGTTGAGAATGTTGATTATAAGTTGACCTCTCTTATGCAAATGTGATAGTGAAGATGTAAGGTTGTGAGATTGGTCTGCAAGACCAATATTGTCACTTTACCATGGTATATTTCTATATTAAAGTTACATAATTATCTCATATGATCATACACATGCATTATGAGTCTTTTAAAGTGTCTACATAATAATTAAAAGTCATTCTCACCATGATTGTGTTTGAAGGTTAATTGACAAATTTGAGTAAGTTGCAGTAATGAGTTGGAGGATCTATATTCTTATATGAAGCATAAAGTGCACATTATACTGATATTTTTAACTTAAATTAACTATCAATTCTTATTATAATCATGAAATTTAGTTAAAGAGGCTGGAACATTAAAGCCAAAATGGCTTATCTGACTGAGTAAGGTATATGAGAAAGAAGGTCAATAGATCGGTCTGTAAGACCAATAGTCATCATTTATGATTATGATATTTTTGATATAAGTTGATATAAGGATTATTTAAGATCATATTAATTTATTTTAATACCTTAATAGTGTTCTTATATGTTTTAAAAATTTAAGGATCCATGACTGCATTTTGAGACCAATTGGCAATTCTGTGTAAGCTACTTGCAAAGAAGGGTTTGAGCACTTTGCCCTAAGTTGTGAGGTATAACATACATGGTTATGGCCCTGAGGTAATAAGGATTATAAAAAAAAAAAAATCCATGTTTTTTTGGCAAATATATGTTTGTGCTTCAATTATTTTAGACAGACTTTATGGGTATACATAAGGGTAATATGAACTATTCTAATGATGTACTCCAAGTAGTGATTTGAGTTAAAGTGTTATGAATCCTAGATGATATTATTAGAGGTAAATTATGATGAAATATTATTTTATTATCCATTTAAATTTTTTGAATTTTATCCAATAATATCAAAGGGTAATGTGTGTTAATTAGGCCTAATGGGATCAAGTCTTCATGAGACCTAAAAGAGAGATAAGGCCTACTTGAGAAAATTCAGATGTAAATGGACTAAAATAGTGTTTGATACATCTATATGAAGTGTTATAATATACATTACATGGATGATATAATAGGATAAGAGTGCTTGGAAAACTAAGAAGGATATGAACAAGAAAAGTATTTTATATATATTAGGCATTTTTAGGTCCATTAAAAATGTTGATCGTGTAGATGTGAAGTGAAAAAAGAGATAATTGTGTGATCCTACATAGGTGGTGAAACATATAAAATAAATTAATGAATTAGTTATAGACATCTTTTGGGTTTCATGAGTGCTTTCATGATATTTTCAATCCATAGAAGGGTTAATTGAATGAAGAAGGTAAAGGACAAATTTTGATTATGTGAGAGGAATATTTGAGTGTGATAGAGAAAAATAAGAACATAATTAGTTGTGAAAGGGTAATAATATCAAGGTGGATTGTATCAAAGTGTGTATTGAGTGGGTGCTTGATCAACAAGGGGGTTGTAGCTTCCTAGTAAGTTGGTTCTTGCTAAAGTCAAGTTGGTGCTTGAAAATTTAGGGGTTAGTGTTTATTGTTGGGTTGGTGCTCAACTAAATTTGATTCATATTATTATAGGAAAAATTGTCCAAGATGTGTTTCAGTGGGTTTTATTCACCTTGAGTTTTTCTCATATACATATTTCATTCACGTGCTTCATGATCTTGTGGATTGGTGCTTATGCTTGTCTAAAAATATCTAAGATTGATTAAGTAAGATTGTTTAGAGTATTTAATACTTATTAAAACCCCCCTCTCGATCATTTTTCTTAAAAAAATTGGTATCATATCCTAATCCTTTGAAGCAGGTCTAAAGGCCTAAAGGGATATCCTAGAATAAATAATGGATAGTCAGCAAGCTCAAGGTGGTTTCTCTACCAGTAAGGTTCCATTTTTTAATGGATATAACTATGCATTTTTGAGTGTTAGAATGAAGATATATTTGATAAAAAAATGACATTATATTTGGTAGTTAGTTGTGGATGGTTATACTACTACTCCTATTCCACCAACTGATGTGGCATGTAAGAAAGCTAGTGAAAACAACTCCAAAGCAATGAATGTTATTATTTATGTCCTATAAGAGGTAGAGCTTATGAAGGTAATGCATTGTGAATATTCCAAAGATATATGGGATAAATTTAATACCATCTATGTAGGTGATACCAAGGTAAATATGGCCATGTTTTAGACCCCAAAAATATAGTTTGAATTCTTGAAAATGAATGAAGATGAAACCATTACATCTTACCTATTGAAGGTTAATTAAGTTTTTAATATCATTAGAGGATTGGGAGAAGATGTCAAAGAATCTACTATTGTTCAAATAGTGTTGAGATCACTAACATATAAGTTTGACTCTAAGGTATCTATAGTAGAATAGATGCAAGATTTGGATAAGATAGAGATGGATGGGATTCATGGAATCTTGACTACCTATGAGATGAGAACCAATAAAGGAAGACCTTCCAAAAAATAAGTAGCTTTCAAAGTTGAGAAGAAGTCAAAATCCAAGAAGGTCAATAATGAATAATGCTTGAATGTTAATGATGATCATCTAATAGCTATATTTTCAAGGAAGTTGAGGTTTGGATATGGTAAGTACAAAGGTAAGTTTCCATTCAAATGTTTCAACTATGGAAAGATTGGTCACTTTTCATTTAAGTGTCCCAACAAGGAAAAGTTTGAGCATGATGAAGAACATGATTAACATCATGGAGATGACAAGAATACCTATAAGCCTAATAAAAATAAGGAGTTTAGAAAGTATGAAGGTAGAAAAGTAAATTTAAAGAACAATAAAAGATTATATGCTAAGGATTATATCCTTCTAATGTAAGTGACTCAAGTTAGTTTTATAGTGATGATGGCAATCATGAACCTGAACATCACAATAATGAAACTTTTTTTATTTCCATAAAATCAAAAAATGAGGTTTGTTCAAGTGGGAAATGTATTATGGCTGATGTAGAATCAGATGAATAAGAAGATAAAGTATATATTGAGGTAAAATTGGTAAGTACACTAGAGGAATTGAAATTTCAAAGGGAAAAAATCACAAACTAAGAGCATTAGTCAAGGATTATGAAGAGTAGATTGGATTGTTTGGGATATTTTCATCAACACTTCCAAGGAGTATGATGATATCATCAATCAAGTTGAGGCACAAATAGAGGTAGTCAATACAATCCTAAAAGATAAAGAGGAAGAGTGCATCAAGTATGAAACTGAAGTGAAATCCTTGAAAGCTGATTTGAATCAATCATTTAGAAAGGTGAGGATATTTGTGAGTTTTGAAAAGAGAACTAAGGCATTAGATGATATATTTAGTTGTAAAAAGTACAAAAGTGATAAAATAGGTCTTGGTTTTAAAGAATACCAAAAGGAGGAACATCAATTGAAGGAGAATATTGTTGAAGACAAGAAGGTAAACATGAAAAGACCTATAAAACAACCTAATGTTATAATGTATGCCAATTCATTCAATGGTTACTATGTTATGTGTAATCTATTTGGTCATAAAGTAAGAAAATGGAAAATAACCTCCAAGAATGAGAAGTCATGGGACTATTAAAGGAGTCACAAATCACATAAGTTGAAAGGTATGTATAGGGTAGTCTACTATAATTTTCATGATGTAGGACAAATTGCAATATTATATCCTAACAAGGTTAGAAGGTCATCAAGTCAAAAGAGGAGGTTTTAAGCCTCTAGAGTGCTAGAGAGAAGACAAATGAATGTTTGGAAACCAAAGATAATGAAGATGAGTCATGATCAGTATACAAGATCAAGTGGAATACTTGATGTGATAGGTCATGCTTCAAATTTGAAAACAAAATCAAGAATGCCTATTGTCATCTCACATTATTGATCAAATAGATGATGAAGAGATCAAACCTATAATGCAAATCAAGCCTAAAATGGTATTGAAGGAAATTCAATCAGATGAGAGCATGTATATCTTTGAATCTCTTGAATTTGTAATGTATTAGTGTCCTATAATAAGTGGTGACTCCATTAGGCTTCATGGAGACACTATTCAAGAAATAGAAAAATAATGAATGCCTGGTTTGAGGGGGAGCTATTCAAGTTTATGACTAAGTTTGTTCTACATTGATAATTGGTCTTGTTATCATAATTCATATGAAGGAGGTATTCTTGTAGTAAGGGGGAACATGTTGCCTTAATGTTTCAAATTCTCTATGTTGAGCTCCTATAGAAATAAGGTATGGCCTTATATGATAACTATGTAGGACCCTTTATCATTAATGTCAAAGGGGGAGAAAATCCAAGAAGTGAGATTGACCAAACTTGGGGAGATGAAAGTGGGCATATTGAAGAATTATTTTCCATCAATGACAAATGTGTAGTTTGTTGAGAAGTGTTATCATTGATGTCAAGGTCAAAGTGGATGTCATTGATGTCGAGGTGCATCTAGTATAGATGCATGATGAAGTGGTATGTGACAAGGAAGCAATGTGAATGAGATAAAATTTTAAGGAAACCTAATTATTATTATCAAGTTTATTTCAAGTTTCACTACAAGGTAAGCATGTTTGTGTACCAATCATTGAGCATAAGGTTCTTGAGAAGCCTAGTCATAATAAGCATAATCATATCATGAGAATGCACATGATAAGTATGAATAGGTGTGTTTATGCTTATGTTAATATATAAGGAGCATTTAATTCATGTGATTAAGGTATATAATCATCAAATTATATTTCAAGATCAATTGTCAAGACTTTGAACCTAGAAGGAGACTTGAGAAGGCTTGTGCATGGGATGCCTATTCTCATGCATGAAGAAGCATGATGGATCATTAAGATAGATGAATATAGTCATAATATTATGTTTTAGGATAATTTATAATGTATATAAATCATTTATTCACTCATGGGAGCTTCAAAGTGTGCCTACAAGGGTAAGACATACATACCTAACATGAAACTAGGCTAGTTCTAGACCCTGACTCACCCAATAAGGTACCATGAAATGTTTAAAAGGCCCATGAAGGATGAAAAATATTGTAAAATCATGTTATAATTTTATTTATCATGTGAGTGAAGTTGAGAGTTCATGAATAGTGTCTAGAAGGTTAGTTTCAAGGCCTAATGAGACTTGCAGATCAAAAGCCTAAAGAACAAAGAGAGAGTTGGTGGCCTAATGGGGTATTAAGATAAATTTAAAAAGTAATCATGGAAAAATTAGAATTTATAGAGGTATTTAATGTTGTTTTAGGTATTTTTACCAAGTCTAAGGTCAAAGTATGCAAGAAAAGGCATGGAATGTGGTTTTAAGGTTTCTTGTGTGCACTGAATAAAGGATTCTCAACCTAAGAGGAACTTTCATGTACTATTTGGTGTGTTTAACATATAAATTTTAACTTAATACATTCATGGTAGAGTATTAATGTTCATAGATCAAAGTTACAATCATTGGTTTCTAGATTAATAGCCTAAGCTTTATGAATTATACTTAAGACTGCAAGGTGGTTTATAAAACCCTAACATTGAGCCAATATGGAAGATCTTGATGGAAGTGGGTAAAAATTGATTTTTTGACCTAATTTTATGATTTAAAAATGTATTTAACTCTCCCACATATCTCTAGGTGACATTGGTTTTTCATGTGAGTGAGTGGACCCTATAGTAAAAGCCTTATTTCTTGGAAATTTGCTATAGTAGGTAGGGTTGACCAAGTCAAATTTTCTAAATGGATGGATATTGAAGCCTGAGACTTATATAATATGTACATTGTGGTTTTTTAAAAATTTAAATATTTTATATGCTCTAAAATTATCATGAAATCTGACCCATCACTAAAAGGCCTATTGGTGCAAATAGTAAAAAAACCAAGTAGAAGTGGGAATGAGATTAGGGATGTGTTTTCAAGGATTAGGTATGGATCCAAATACATGGGATTTTTTTAAATACCTATAATAAATTTTAATTTTTTTATAAGTTTTTTAGGTTAGTATATATGTTGATAATTATGCTCATAAGTCGACCTCTCTTGTGTAGATGGGATAATGAAGATATAAGGTTGTGAGATTGGTATAAAAGATCAATATTGTCACTTTAACATTGTATATTTATATGTGAGAGTTAAATAATTATATAATAGGATAATAAAAATGAATCATGATTCTCTAAAAGTGTCTACACAAAATTTTAAAGTCATTTTCACCATGACTATGTTTGAAGGTAAATTGACAAATCTAAGTAACCAAGTTGTAATAATGAGTTGGAGGAATTATATCCTTAGAAAAAGAATTAAGTGAACATGATATTTTTATTTTTAAATTAAATTAATAATCCATGTTTTTAATAATAATAAAAAATATTAGAAAAGGTTGGAACATTGAAGCCAAAATGCCCTATCTGACTAAGTAAGGTCTATGAGAAAGGAGGTCGATAGATTGGTCTGTAAGACCAATAATGGCCATTTATGATTGTGATATTTTGATGTAAGTTGATATAAATATGTTTTAAGATCATATTAATGTATTTTAATATATTAGAGTGCTCATACAGGTGTCAAAATTTCAAGGTTCCATGATTATGTTTTTAGACCAATTGGTAGTTCTATGTAAGATACTTGTAGAGAAGGGCTTGAGCAATTTTGCCCTAAGCTGTGAGATATAATTTACATGGTGATGAACCTAAGTTAATAAAGATTATTTTAATATGTTATTTTCCATGTTTTTTTTTCAAATTTTTTTTGTGCTTCAATTGTTTTAGATAGACTTTCTAGGTATACACAGGGCTAATATGAACTATTCTAATGATGTGCTCCAAGTAGTGATTTGAGATAAAAGTGTTATGGAGTCTAGATGAGATTATAATAAGTATATTTGGATGAAATATTATGTGTTTATTTTGTGTAAATTGTTTGAATTTTATTCAAGAATATCAAAGGGTAACATGTGCTAATTAGGCCTAATGGGATTAAGTCTCCATGAGACCTAAAAGAGAGATAAGGCCTATTTGAGAAAGGTCAGATACAAAGGGACTCAAATAAAATTTTATCCATGTATATGAATTGTTATAATATCCATTCCATGGCCTACCTAATATAATAAGAGTGTTTGTCTGACTAATAAGGATATGAACAAGAAAAGTACTGTATATATACTGTGCATTTTTAGACCTAATAAAAAAGGTTGATCATGTAGATGTGAAGCAAAGAATAAGAGCATTGTGTGAGATTCATGAGTGCTGAAACATATCAAATAAATGATATGAATCATTCATAAACATATATAGGGTTTCATGAGTGCTTTAATGATAATTTGAAGCCATATATGAGCTAATTGAGAAAATAAGGTAAAGGATACTTTTTTCTTGTGTGAGAGGTAGATCTGAGTGGGATATAGAAAAATAAGACCATCATAAGTTGTGAGAGGGAAACAAGAGAAAGGTAGATAGTCTCAAAGTGTTGATTGAGTGGGTGCTTAATTAGGAAGGGGGATGTAGCCTCCTAACAAGTTGGTGCTTGTAAAATTTAGGGTTTGGTGCTCCTTATTGGATTGGTTATCAAATAAATTTGATTCATGGTCTTATAGGACAAGTTTTTTGATCAATTATTTAGTGGGTTGTATTCCCCTTAAGGGTTTTCCACATACATATTGTGTTCATGTGTTTCATGCTCTTATGGATTTGTTTTTATACTTGTTAAGATGAACATGCTTGTCTAAAATTATCTATGATTGCTTAAGTAATATTTTTAAAGGTATTTAATACTAATTCACCCCCCTCCTTAGTAATTTTTATTCTAACACCTAATTACAAGGAGATAAGAGTAAGAATAGGTACCTACACAATAAAAGGTGATATTTAACTTTAGGAGAAGATTGAATGAGGTAATTGGTATATAAAAATAGTTTAATTCTATTGATAAAATTTATATATGATTCAAACCTTGAATATTTATTTGTTTTGAGGGCTACAAGGTAGCCTGGTATTGTTTGAGCAACTAGATACAAAAAGAAACTACAGAATGAATAGAGCTTCTAAGGGAATAAATTCAAGTTTGTTTACACCTAAAAATGATATATATGATGTGTGGATATGTCCCTAAAGTTTGAATATTAAAATCAAATAAGTATTATTAGTTGATAAATATCTCCCAATCTTTGAGGTGAAGTCCCTTGAAAGGCACATAGCAAAGTAAGGAGGCAAGTCTACCACAACAACATCCTATTAAATAGTAACATTGAGATAAGAATGTAATGTCAATTTTATATCTTTGATGATTCCTAAAATATTTTTTGGTTACCCATATAATTTTAATACCCACTTAGTATTTGACTCATAAACAAGGCCAAGTTTGTCTGCAATCTGTTTAGGCATAACTGTGCTACTAGCTCCACTATCCACCATACAGTTATGAATCAAATTATCACCCAATATAAAAGAAATGTATAAAGGAGGAGTATTATTTTATTTTACCTCAATTTTTTCCACCTTTACCATCTTATTTACTTCATGTACTTGTTACTTAGTTGGCCGATCTAAATTAGTTAAGACAATGCCTTCTTTCTCAACCAGTTTTGGAGATAATTTGAGAGTTGAAAGCTCTTGGATGAGCATATATTTTTTTCCTAGGATGGAAATATAATATCACATGATAATACTAATATTATAATTCTTCATCTGATCGAATATACTGAATTGAGATCTATAACCCTTTGGTTTCACTTTTTGAAGCACTAGTTGCTCACGAACTAGAGGTATTCGATGAACTTTACTAACCTCTATATTATTATTTTTATAAGTAATAGGGGTAGAAAGTTATTATTTTTTACTATTAGAAACAAATTTAGGAGTACTTGAATCATTTTTCACCTCTTTTATCTCATCAATGGCTCCTATTTTAGCTCTAGTTACAACTACAACTTGACCACTTATATTGTTAGTTTCAACACCTTGAATGAAAGCAACATGATCATCCACTTGCCAATTCACATTAATTGCATTAGGCTACCCTTTAGCTTCTTTATTTTTTCCTTATGATTCCATAATTGTATCTTGGTACTAACCTTCTTAAAAATAAGAATATTCTTATGTCATTTGTGGCATAGTGATGTTTTGTGATACTAAGGCTTTGTTTTGAGCATCATTGAGATTTGAGGACTGCCAACTTGAATCATGCATCAATTTTTTTTGAGTTTGGGTGGTAAAAATGGCCTTTGAAGTGGAAGGATAATTAGGATCAAGGGTATTATATGGCTTAACTGGAGTTATGGCTCCTTGTGCTTGGTAAGGTGGTCTATTCTCTCTGAAACCCTAATAAAAAGGCCTTTGATCTCTAAAGGGATGATAGGTAGTTGGATTTTGTTGTTGATAAGGCCTATTAGCCTAAA
This sequence comes from Torreya grandis, assembly GCA_037957365.1. Lineage (NCBI taxonomy): Eukaryota > Viridiplantae > Streptophyta > Pinopsida > Cupressales > Taxaceae > Torreya > Torreya grandis. The sequence goes on from JARHVA010008397.1 coordinate 95,605, forward strand.
AAAATTTCCTCTTAAGTTGTATTATTTCATTCCTAAAGGACTAAATCAAGCTTTTCACTCTTCTATCTCACTAGCTTTACTAGTAGGGACTGCAATTTGAGCTTAAGGGGATGGTATAGGAGATAAAGATGGAATTTGAGGAATTTGAGGGGCTAGAATAGAATTAAATTATGGGAATATAGGAATTAGAGGTCTTGGAGAAATCTTACCAGCTTGTATCAAACTATTCTCTACCCTTATTTCAACCTTATAAGCATTTGGTAAAGTCATACCACCCATTGACTATATCATCACACTAATGTTAGAGTTAAGGGATTTTCAATCATATAGGAATGCATATTCAGGGGATGGCCTAATCAACATAAGTATCTTGGTACATTTTTATTGGAATCTGAGGTTAAAATTAGACATGAACTCATGAGGAGATATTTTTATGGTAGTTAACTGCTCAACCAAAGAGAGGTGATCAGATTTGTACTCAAATTGCTTGACTAAGGTGCCACACCCAATTCATCCCAAGTAGAAATGGAATTTATTGGGAAGTTTTTATAATAATACAATGATTTTACTATGAATGAAGAAGCAAGTAATCTAGTAGCAACATTATCCTGAATAACATTATGGAATGAACAAAGACTAGCTACATCCTGTATGTACTCAATAGGCTTGTTTGATTTTCTCCTAATAATAATGGGATATTACATAATTTGAAATATATGTTACCAATTTTTTGTTAATAAAAGTTTTGATGTAACTCTTGGATCATCTTCAGGAGAAAAAGAGCTTTAATAAAAGCTAAGAAGAATTGATATGAGAATTTATGATTCACTAAGATAACCAAAGGGTAGAATAAATAATAATTAATAATAATAACCCCATGGAGTTAGCCAAAGATAAATATTTATCAATAAATTATTTTTATTATTTTTAAGAAGCCAAATTAAAGGCCTCATTTAATGATAACTGAAAGTCTTTAATTCAACTTCTTCAAAATAATAGAAAGAATTTATTGATAAATCTTTAGCTTTGGCCGACTCCATGCGGTTATTATTATTAATTATTATTTATTATACCCTTTGGTTATCTTAGTGAATCATAAATTCTCATATAAATTCTTCTTATCTTTCATTAAAGCTCTTTTTCTCCTGAGCATGATCCAAGAATTGGATCAAAACATTAAGTAACAAAAATTTGGTAACATAGATTCTGAATTACCTAATATTATTTTTTGTGTAATCATGATTTTTAATAAAAATGAGATACTCTTGAGGGAATACATAAGAATGTCATCAGACTAGGATAAATTTAGTGGGCTACCTCTATTAAATAGAACAAACACTTGGTTTCTAATAGCCATTTAGATAGTGGGGATTAGAGGGTTTAAATTAGTAGGATAACCAAGAGTCAAATATTGATTTTGAGGATATAGATTTGTACTAATAAACCTTGATCTCTTATATGATTTAGAAATAAACTCAATAAATTCAAAAGGAATACCTTTACTAGTTGACCTTGTGATAATCTTTGGCATGAAAGAATTACTTGAATGAAGCTATGAACTTTATAACCTGAAGAATTTTTAACTTATGATGAAGATGGATATTGTCCTCTACTACAAATGCTTCTCCTCAGATCTAAACTTTAGCTATGCCAAATATAAATATGGTGCAATCGGGCATGCCAAAAACTATTGTCAATCAGACTCATCCCCTTGTGAAGGTAGTTTCAGGCCTTCACAGTCTACTGAAACATGGAAACAATCCTAGGATATGGGTAACTTAATCAATGGATTAAATATCTATATTATAAGGGCTATCTCCATTTGGCCTATCTCGTAGGATCCCTAGTCTATGCCACAAATTATTGAGGAAAAGGGAAGATGGAAAAGGTAAGAAAGAAACTTGAAGGGAAATCTTATCTATGATGGCGATACAAAAAAAATATCACCTTCATATACTTGACATGCATTGAGAAGATAAACAAGGATGTGAATCTAATTAAAATACTCAAATAGAAGCTTTTGAGCATCAATATTTTTCATAGGTGCTTAGGCTTGTGCATGATCTAAGGTAATTTTTTAATAGGTCTATCAAAGACACCAGAGAGAGCTTGCACTTGCCATACAAACAAGATGATAGAGTGCACTATGTGACCTGAAAGGATGATCTTAACACTTATAAATAGGTATGATCGAAACGATAATATGAGATTAATCCTTAGATATCACTTTCATCTCCAAAAAAACCATGAAAATACACTAAAACACAAGCTTTTGAGGGGATATGAACTCTATCTTATTCATCAAAAGAAGTAAAATAAAGATGTTCTCCGAACATGGAAAAATTGATCTTTAAAATAGATCAAAATATTGTACATATAAAATAAAAGACAAGAGAGAAGAGGGAATTTCATGTTAGGGTCAGGAATTAAGAGAAGAAGTTACTAATAACTATGGATCCCTCCTTGTTGTTCTCAAGCTCCTCAACATTGAAAGCATGCAATTACTTTGATTTTGAGATTAGCCATCCAAAATCACCAAAAATATCCTTTATTCCCTCATGAATTAAATTCACTTTTATAGAATTGATAGAGCCATGTTGAAGGTAGCGACATGTAACTACCAAGTGTGAATGATTTTATCCTTGCATTTAAAACTTGGCATGATCCAAACTGCATTCTTGGACTATAGATCTTCTAGAGATCAAAAAACAATATCCTTATTTTCTTTTACATGTTTGATATGTGAGTTTTAGACCATGTCATTAAAGTTGAAAGGAGAAATCCTCATCCTTTTCCACTGGTTGGCTATCAAAATCCCACTAAGACCCTTTGGAAACCTAGCTTTTTCTCACCCATTGATCTGCTTGAGCTTGGACTCCCATGAACCATCTATCTCTGATTGTGAGATCTTGACAAGTGTCAAGCTCACAATAATATTGATGAACCCTTTGAAAACTGACCAAATGCAAATGGCTATTTGTAGGGGTTTAAACTTGATGTTTGTGGGCCCATCATTTTATATTTGAATCCTGATGACTATTTGCAAAGGCTAAAGTTGACATCCATAAAACTATCATTAATTCCTTTGGATTAATTCCTTCGGCCACTTTTATTTGGACAATTCCTTTAGAATAATTTCCTCAGGCTATTTTCGTGAAAGAATTCATTCTTTGACTTTTTTCCTTGAACAATTTATGTGGACAAAATGTCTGACTGAAATCATGTCTTCAAGCTTTTCTCCCACAAATAATTCTACTAAAATAATTAACCTTTCAGACTTGAACAATTCCTTCAGACTTTTCTTAAAAAATAGATCCTTAGATTTTTGGAAAGTGCCTTCTTTTCTGCTTGAAATGGCCTTTTTGAAAGGAAAGTACCATTCAACTTTCTTGAAAATGACCCCTTTTTAGAAAAGTGCCCCTCAAATTTTTTGCAATGGACCCTTAAAATTTCTTGAAATGGTCTTTCGAAAACCTTGAAAATATATTTTCCAAAAGGAAAGTACCTTTTAGAGTTTTTGAAAATAACCCTTTGAAAATTTTGAAAAGAATCCTTCAATTTTTTTGAAAGAACCATTCAGACTTTTTAAAAGAACCAATAGGAATATTTTTCAAAGAACCCTTTAGAATTTTTGAAAATAACCCTTCAAGCTTTTTGAAGGAACCCTTTAAAATATTTTGCAAACCCTATAGAATATTTGAAAAGAACCCTTCAAAAAATTTGAAATGGACCCTTCAGACTTTTTGAAAAGGCCTTTGAGTTTGTGTTCTTCTCAAAGTTTTTTGAAAAGTCCTTTTTCTGAAATAATTCTTCAATTTTTTTTGAAAATTCATCTTTTTGAAAGAATTTTACAAATGGTCCCTCTGGAATTGTGAAAAAAAATTCCTTCGGGTTTCTTGAAGATGGACCTTCCTAAAAGAATTAACCTTTCAAAATTTTTGAAAATGACCCATTTTTAGACCCAAAGAAGACTCTATAATTATTTTCTCACAAAAATCCTTTGAAAATCAAAGTGAATACTCAAAAAGGCCTGTTAATCATGGATTATTTCAAGGACTTTTAAAGACCAATAAATTACTCACAAGACAAACTAGCATAATATGCAAGGTTTTGAATGTCAGGGGTGACAATTAGACCTACGGGGTCAAAATTGACAATAGGTGTCTATAAGGGTCATGATAATATGCAATAAATACTTATGGGATGGATTTCACAAACCAAACTCAAGCTACCAATTTTGACATTTGATATGACTACATTTGCTCCCTCTTTATTGTATTGATGCAACAAAGTGAAATACTAAGATAAAAGAAAAGTAGAAAGTATACTTAAACTTACCTATAGGGGTGAATATCATGAACCTATGTGATGCTAGGTGTATGTAGGGAGAAAACATCATGCAATATAAGTCTATTGTGATGTTGAGTGATGTTAGGTATGTACTGAATGATGCTATACCAAGAGTAATATCATGAATGGAGCTGAGTGCTCAATTTATTAAGAGTGGCTCAAAAATTCAAAGGCTAGCCCTTTGGATCCATAATCACCCACTAAGTGAATCTATGTAATCTTTTGTGTGTTAATTGATGTTTGGACTATGTGTCCAATCCCTCTGAGTAAGTGGTTCAAGAATACAAAGGCTAACTAGTCATTTGGCTCCATCCTTGCCCCGTGAAGTGAAACTATGAAATGATACTAGTATGAATGTATGTCATATGAGATGGCTCATAAATCCCATGAATGCTCTATAATATGACAATGTGGCATGGATAGACAATTGTGTGTTGGAAATTAGGCCACTAAAAAAAGATAGAGATTAGGCTTTTATGAAATCCACTCTAAAACTAGGCAATAGGCTTATGTAGAAGCCACTTGAGAATAATGTAAACCACCTATAAATGGAATAAGGATTGAAACCATCAAGAATGCCTGGGTAATGCCATAGAATATAAAGAAGATAAAGATAATGCCTGGTGTTTGTAACATGGAATTTGATTTGGAAGTTATACCAACTACCATATTTGAAACTATAAGTGACAGCCATCATGTCATGCATGATGCCCCCTATATTTAGATTCTCTAAGAAAAAATGTATTGAAACTATTGATTCTAAAATGAATTATTGTTGACAAAAATATAACTATACTTACCTTTATGTCTATTTCTAGAAAATCTAGTTTTTTTGCAATTTAGATAGGAGCACCAAAATAAGACACTCTACTATCTGACACTGTAGTTTGAAATTGGCACTCTTATCCTATGATAATTTTGAAGACTATTTTATTTTTGTCACTATCTATCTAGTCTATTTTTCCTAGTTTGAATTTTGGTTGTTGTTCTAAGTGTTCTAAAAATTGATTTTTGACTAGTTAGATGCTCTGATCTCTATGACAAGACCCTTTTTTGTTTCCCCCTCTTTTTAGGGTAGGAATGAAGACCCTATAATGAATACCCTTAGAATAAGGATCCATATAAGTTTGTTATGCTATGATAATCTATGATATATAATGATAATTGAAAAGATATCTCAAGATATAACATAGTTTTTAATGGAGATTGTTACATCAACAAGGGTATGCCTAGATAGATATAATAATGTAATAGCATGTGAAATATAGTGAACTAGAATTATAAGTCTAGTTAGTTTTTAGTTTTTATTTATCAATGAGGGATGGAACATTATTTTCATCATGACATCCAAAAAATCAAAACAATACATGATGTGGATCATGACATTGCAAATGATTGAGAAGCAAACAAGCAATAAGCATGTAAGGTAAGAAGCAAGAAGCATATAAGAGTGGCCAAGGGGAAAATAAAATAAGGGAAATGGGAACATCTCACTCAAAATATAAATAAATAATACAAGGCATATTAAAATGCCACATACACATACAATTGAAACAAGCAAGGTTGGCATGAGGGCTGCAATCACATAGAAGAGTAAAAGTAAAGGGCATTGGTAAATGTCCTAAGGCATACACAAGAGAAAAAATAGGAACTAAGAAATGTAATCACATCTAGATATGTAAATCAAGAAAGGAAGCCATGTAAATTCTAGAAACACAATCACATCTAATTAGTCAAAGAAAGAGGTGAAAGTATATGGAATATAGAGTACAAGACTAGGTATATGATAAGAAATATGTAAATGCTATATACTATCGAATGTTGATAGAGTAATCTATGTAAGCTAGTAAGTAAGGTAAATTAACATTATAACTAGAGTGTGTGGTATAGGAATGACATAACCTAGATGGTGTAGTTATGTAGAAGATGCCCCTAGTGGATAGGTATATAGATGCGTGTCTTGAATGTAGAAGTAGAATGCCCCCTCAATGGGTGGAGTGAAGCAATCAAAGATTTGGATGTAATTGTACACAATCAAAGAAGATAAAGTGAAGCATGGTAATATAGATAAATTGAAAAACAATAGCATAAAACAACAAATGTAAGTCTATCAAGGAAGTATAAATGTAAAGCATGGATAATACATATAATTGAATTTTTTTTGTGTTTTGAATTATTTGAATGTTTTTGTATTTTGAAATTTGTATTGTTTTCGATATTTTGAGTTATTTGAATGTTTTTAGAGTTTATTCAATAATATATATACAATAAAACATAAAGAGACTATGTACAATAAATATTAAGAAGAAATGATACTAACTGATGAGTCTCATGGAAGACTCCCTATCATGGTGTCCTATATCAAGGAGAGGGATTGTGTGTGATCATGAATCATGATGGAGAGGCTAAGGCTGTAACTCTAAAATTTGTGTATACTATAAATGATCTAAAATATCTAAAGTAGAAACCAACTATGGGGTCCCCCTATAACTCTAAGAATTGGATGCAACTGTGGGGTTCTTAGGGACCCATATGGTGGTAGGAGAAGATCTTTGAACATGTGATCTATGTGTAGAGGTATGAGAGCTCAATTATAATATCTTGGGTATGAATAATGTAGCTATAAGCTATCTAGAATTTTTAAACTATGGTTACTCTAAATGAGGCCACTATATAAAAGTGTGAACTCTTTGTGTTGATGATGGAGGCCTCGACTATGTCTGAATCTAAACTAGAGGAAGAACTATAACTGGTGGAGAAACTAAAACTAGTGTTGGAGATAAAAATGGTGATTGTAATTTAGTATATGGCTCTAAATTAGGGAGTGGTAACTCATACAAAACTCCACCAATTGTAAAAAACTAATTATCATGAATTAATTTCATGCATCTGTGAATTATAGAAGGTATTACTCAAAGTTTCTAAATCTAGGGTTGACCAAGCAACATATCAAAGACTCTTACACTATTAACTATAGTATATGGTGTGTCCATGTGTGTTGGAACAATATATATAGGAAGTATAATCTCACCTAATGAAATTTTTATGCATCCACTAAATCTACTGGTAACTATGTCCATTGGGGTAATATCCTACTCTGAATATCCCAAATACTATAATAATGTCATATTCCACATGTTCACATTGGATCCATTGTCTATGAGAACACTATGAATAGGATGATTATGAATCTAAGCTATGATAAAGAGAGCATGATAACTCTAAGACAGAGATCAAAGGTCTAGTTAGAACTCTAGAATTGTACACACCAATCATGTTACTCAAAGGATGTGAATCAACTTAAGGTGCCCTATATGTAGCTAGTGGTGGATGTGCATGATATGCATGGTAAACACTTGATGTTTCCCCTATCTCCTATTTATAATTTTGTGAAAATGGATGTGAGAAAATTTTTAGAGCCTTGTCTTATGTTTGCTTTGTGTGCATAGGTTCAACTGGAGTGCCAAGATAAATAAAATTTCCATCTATCAAGTCTCGTATCTTGTGTTTCAAATTGATGCATATGTTTGTTATGTGGCTTATTACCCTATGAAAGTTTCAAAATGCATTCAAATCATATCCCTATGGAAGAGGCTTTGTTGGATCAACTTCCTGAATAGGAGGGAGAGATATGATATTACATTCCAAAAGCTTCTATAAAACTCTAGCTAGAGAAACTAGTAGATTGGTAAAGGTTTGTCAATGAGGTGCTGATAAAACCACTCACTAAGATGGATTTGAAGCTACATTGACTATAAGTCGATTCTAAAATTTGTTATCATTGACCTTGACTTTGTATGGGACTTTGTTGGTACTCTTATTTTTTGTTTATGATATACTTGTGTACTTGAGTTTGCCCATTGAAATTAATTTGGCTTCCATTTTCTTTAGTGTATAACATAACTCAGTGATGGAAGAGAACCTTTTGAACATTATTGATTCATATAAAGCTACTAGAAGATTCCATTTGAAGAGATCTTGTAACTCTTGATCGACCATGGGGATAGTCATCTTAGCCAAGATAGTCTTATATAAAAGAACATAGTTTATGAGATGCTCATTTGACCATTGTTTTTGTTGAATAACTTGGGCATAAGAAACCTTATCACCAATTTTAATGGTGAAATGAGCTAGGAAAATGTTAGCTAAAAGATAGAATGCATTGACTAATTGATTTGGTAGACTATATAACCATTGTAAATCATAATCCTTTAGACTCCATGGAAATAGCTTAGTTAATAGCTAATAATTTTCCACATAGTCCAAGAATGATACATGAAAACCTCTCAAGTGTGTCTCTAGATCACCCTTGCCATCATATAGAGTGAGCTTGGGTTGAATAAAACCTGGTGGCAAGGGTGTAGAAGGAATATGATGTGCCAATGGTGTATGTAGTAAACCAAAAGAATCCAAAGCCTGCATTGGTCTAAAATCACCTTGCTCAAGATGTAGCACCTTAGATTGAAGAAATTTTATCTCTTATATAAGGGTAGCCACTTCAAGAGACAAAGATGTATTAGTTGTAGCTAGTGGTGACAGAGAGGAAGGTTGGGATACTATAGGGGGTTGTTGAGACATAGTTTCCCTTGTAGTGTCATCTATAACTAGTTGTTCTAAAGGAATGGAAGACTCAACTTATTTAGCCTTTTTAATTTCCATGAAATATTGTAAGATAAGGATATGATCTCGAGGATATTCCATGAGTCTTTCTCTAAACATTTATAGAATCAAGTCTTTGTTGAGTACAACATCATTATCAATAATAGGTAGAAGTGGATCAAGAACCTGATGTGGTGGGTCATGAACATCGATGTTTATATCATCATTTTTATTCTCATACTACTCATTATCAAAATTATCCTCATGAAAATTGGTGTAATATGGATGTGTAGGATCTATAATAGGAAGCCGAGATGGAGGTTTATCCATGGTATATGATCAGGTTAAAGGAATCTAGGTGAATTCAGGAGGGTTGTCACTAAGTGTTGCACTTCATCTCAAAGGAAGAGATGCAAGGATCTTAGATCGCATAATGAAAACAAATTAAAAAATGAAAGAATATTATATATATATATATATATATATATATATATATATATATATATATATATATATATATATATATATATATATGCAATAGGACCTAGTATATGCAGCTAGGGTTTTAAAAAATGATTTATTTTTGAAAAATACAAAGAATTTTAAAAATTAATATGAATTTTTTATTTAAATATGCTAATAAAAAATTTGAAAAATATTGTAAAAACTCTTGATTTAAAGGGACCTAGTATGTGCAACTAACGTTTTGAAAGAAAAATGTTTTTTTTTAAAATTAATAAGGAATTTTAAAAATTAATGTGAATTTATCATTAAATATGTAGGTAAAAAATCAAAAAAAATTGGAAAAACTTTGATTTAAAGGGACCTAGTATATGCAACTAGGGTTTGGAAGAAAATGATTTGTTTTATAATTACTATAGAATTTTTAAAATTAATGTGAATTTTTTTATTTAAATATGTAGGTTAAAAAATTAGAAAAATATTGGAAAAATTAGGAAGGAATTTTCCCTAAATTTTTTAGGGTTTTTATGCATAAATGAAGTAAGTCGGGTTCACCAAATGTTTTAACTAATTTGGGAATATTGGTGTCTTATTCATATTTTAGTTAAAGGTCTAGGTTGACAAAATTAGTAAATAATATTGCAATGATTTAACCACTTTGTATAGTTTATTTGTATTTTTAACCTTTCTATGAATAAAAATAAATATGGAGAAAATAAGACTTAACTTAAAACTAATTGAAACGACTATTGTAGGGTCTGATATTAGTTTTGTAAGACTAAGATAGTGTCACAAATTAGGATCTTGCTTTCATTTTTTGAAAGGATAGGACCCTCAAAATAGGACACACTGGAGTCTAGTATTATTGTCCTCTTCTACCACTATTGTCTAAACTACTCGTAGAGACCTGAGTTTTTTGGGTTTTGTTCATTATCCCTATGTGAGATTGCCTATGAAATCTTGACTACTGAAAAACTATGGAATTCTTTGTAGATATAATATAATATTCAAACCTTATACTTCATTATTATTTGATAAAAATTGAAAAATAAGGGAGGTTAGTGTGTGTAAGATGAACTAAACGTGTTTCCACACTCTTTGTGTGAGCATGCTTCCTACATACCAATACTTTGAAGAGGGATAAATCCATATGTAGTTCTCCCATTTAATGTGCTTTGTGAAATAGTGGAATGCAAATGCAATAATGCTAAACTAGGTGTACTTGAGGTGGCTAGGGACTGGTGTGAGGATTTGGATATATTTATAGTTATATTAGATGGTTGTATACAAAGAATAGGGAAATTTGACTTAGTGATTTTGCTTGTATTCTTGATTTCTTTATACATTTTTTCAACCTCCTTCTAAATTAACTTTGAATGGGATTTTATAGAGATCTATTGGTCATGGGTCGAATGTATTTGTGTTAGGCCGATAAGATGAATGCTAGGAACTAGAAGGAAAAAACCATTGCAGATCAAAATACAATTGGATAGGAGCACCAAAATATGACACCCTAGGGTCCAAAACTATAGTCCAATTCGGGCATTCCTATCCTATAAATGTGGGACCTCTGGGGATAGGATTGGCCTAAGAAATGCTTCCTAGATGAGTTGGAATGACTATTTGGAAAGCTCATGATGACTAGGAGTAATCAAAAAGCTGTCTAGAAGGGTCATGAGACCATGCAAGAAAGACATATGGGATGGGTGTCACAAACCAAGCTCAAGCTAAAAATTTTAACATTTTATATGACTATACTTAGACCTCTCTCTCTCTCTCTCTCTCTCTCTCTCTCTCTCTCTCTCTCTCTCTCTCTCTCTCTCTCTCTCTCTCTCTCTCTCTCTCTCTCTCTCTCTCTCTCTCTCTCTCTCTCTCATTCATTTTGATTTATATTTACCCATTTATTGGTCTTTTTATTTGTCAAATTATTCTTTTTATAATTATCTTGCTTAAATTTTTTAAAGTCTTCACTCCATGACAAAATCATTGTGACAATTCCATAAACTATCATGGGGAAGATTTAACTCCATTATGGTTATTTTAGTAATAACATTTTTTCTTAGAACCATTACAGTGGTTCTATCATAGTGTAAGTGTTTTTAAATTTAGTGTCCTAGAATCTAACTTTCACATGTTTTGTATGATTTCAATTGCATTTATTGATTGTTTTACTTTGTATTTACCTAAAATATTTCCTAGTTAACTCTTAGTCCTATTTTTATCAATCACATTTTACTCCAAAATCTCACAATCAAACTTTAGTCAACTCCCACATGCAACCTCCTTCCTTCCCTTACAAGTATATTAAATTTTCAAAGTTTTTAGATTCAAAAAATTATACTAGAGATTAAAGTTTTTAAGTTTTACATAACCCTAACCTAACTTTTATTGTTTTGGAAAGGATTTTCCTCAATCTACAGTAATCTTTGTGTCACTATACATAAGTATGAAAAAATAAATTCATTGAATTTGCAACCAGTTCTTGTTGTTCATGAATCGATCTAACAACAATCTAGTTGCTTTCTTATTCATAATTGTGTCCTATTTGGTTTTGTCTTCTTGGAATAATTCTTTTTTTATATTTACAAATGTTAATTTTGATAAAAGGATCTAGATACATGAGGATCTTATAATCACACCAATTACCTCTTCATCTTCACTTGATCTCACCATTGGTTAGGTTGGAGGATTTACTTTCAATTTTTATTTATTTATTAGAATATATTAGAATAGTTTTAATATTTTTTTCATTATTTATTATATATATTTATATTAATAAAATTATAAATTAAAATAAAATAAATCATTTTCCTCTCTTTCCTTTTGCAAAAATAAAAACCATTTTTAATTCTTTAGTTATATTAGCATATCAAAGATTTAAAGAATAATATTTTTACATAAAATCTAGGATAGATTTGGTGAATATTTTTAGTGATTAAATCCACATAAACCCATTATATTTTCATGTTTATCTCAACAAATATATAAAACAAACACATACACACCCAAAATCTATAAAAATCAAAGTTTGTATGTTATATCTAGTTTTTTTTCTTTTACATATTAAATAAAATTATACAAATATTTAAAAATAATATTTATAAAATTTCATTCACTCAAACATATAATCATTTATATATTTATAAAATTATTATAAATCCTAAAAGCTTACAATTTAGCGTACATACTAGACTATATCAAAAGAAAACCTAAAAATTTCATAGCATACAAGAAACTTTAGTTTCAAATTTTAGTGATTCATTTTCATGTTCAAAACCTCAATTGAATATTATCATTAAATTTTTTTAGTAAAAACTAACATTTAATTTAGTGCATGTAGGTAGAAACGTAGTATCAAATTAGGAATAACCAAAATCAACAATTACATCATTCCTCTAAAATTGAAATTTTAGCACTTACATTCATAAAAATCTTGAAAAAAAGAAAAAAGAAAAGCATTTAATTTATTTTATTTAATTTGTTCATTTCATCATTAGAAATAATTTATTTTTAGCAAGTAATATAGTTTACTTTATGTAAAATGAAAAACCTAGAGATACCTCCATTAAACCAATTCTTACTCTACATTAAGGCATTAATACCTCTAATTGATTTAAGAAGGAGAATTATGTCTTCACTTATCATGAATACCTCCTTATTTTGTATATTTTCTCACATTTTTTGGATTTTAGATGCCCAAATAGACTTGTGTATGAATTTTTGCAACATATATCTATGATTGATAATTGTTTGAGAGGATGATATGATGATATCAAGGATTTTTCACATAATTGGAATGATCTCATTAGGTAATCCAAGCTTTTTCTCATGCTTTAAATGAAGGGTTTAATTTATATATTTTGTATTGGGGAAATAAATGGTCAATATTGCTTAGAAATGGATGGATAATATTGATTCAACATTCTCATTAATGGAGAAGCTGAGGGAGTTGGAGGATTAAAGAGGTTAGGTGAGGAGGTTAAATTTGAATTGATAATGAATGGGCTTGACTAGATTTATTTTTTGACTTGGTATTTGGTGATTTTATTTGAGATTTGATTATTTGATATATTTATTTTAATTTTTTTTATTTAATTTTGTATGCATGGATTTTATTATTATGGCTAATCAAATAATTAATAATGATTAATTAGTTGATTAATCTAGAGAGTGATATTATGGGAATTAGATGGAATTTATATGTAATTTTCATGATTAATTAATTGGTAGGGGTGATAGTGGTGTTATTGGATTAGATGTGTTGATGGAAAGATTATAATGATGGATTGATTATTGATTAATTAGATGATGATTTAACTATGAACATGTTAATGATAGGATTAGGGTTATAATATAATGTGATTATATGATTAAGGTTTATTAGCAGATTGTGTGATGATAAGTTAGCAATGACACTAGAATGGTAAAATTAGGATGTCTACATTTCCCCCCTCTTTGAAAGGGTATTGTGACTAGAGGAAGTAATGAATTTTCATAGAATGAAGAAAAGTATAATAAATATGTGTGCACTAGGATTTCCATAGTGGCATGATTGGTTAAAGATATGGATGAAATCAATTGATAATTTGGTTAGATGTGAAGGTCCCTTGAGAGGGTATGTCAAGTTGAAATACATATGGGCTCTTGAAATGAGAATAGTGGATGGAATAGAAGGATCATGGGTTAAAAATAAAGTAGTTTAGGGTAAATAAATAAGGGTGGGGTTGATTGTATAATATAATGATTATAGATATAGATTTTTGTGTGGTGTTATGGATGTATGAGATTTATGGACTTGATCTAAGGCTTGTATGATTTGATTATTTTTGGTATGCCCCAAGAAATGATATATATGAACCTATGATTAGATTGGGAATGATATATTCTGATAAAGCTATGATATTTGGTGTACTCTAAATAATTGTGTATACAAGGGGGTTGGATTGAGAATGATATAAACCAATTAAAATGAGAGCTTAAACTAGAATGACCCAATTGATTATTTGGATGTTCAAATATAAAACAAAGAGTTAACTGATTGTGCGTTTTGATGATATAATTAAAAATGCTCATATTTATAGATATCATGGATTTTATATGTTATTGTAAATGTATGTGATGATATGATGGATGGATTAATGTTCATGTTATACACTTAATTAGTGAAAATGGATGTGAATTACGGATAGTTAATTAGAATAAATGTAAATTTACAAATGAATGTTGATGATGTGATGGTGCATGCTTATAATATTACTACATGATTTCAATTATTTGAGCAACTTGGTTTTGATATAACATAGGACAGGATGCACCATGACATATAAAACTATGATGACATTATTTCAATACGCTATAGGACTGACACAAACATAACAAATAATAAAAAAACATGCAAACAAATAAGCAATAACAATAACACACACCTAAATAAAATAAAATGTAATAATTATATTGTTGTCCCTTTTCAAGATAAAAATCCAATTTTTGGTGATTAATGATAATGATAGTTCCCCCCCCCCCCCCAAGAAATGATATATGTGATGGGATTGGATTGAGAACATATCCTAATGAAAGTTGTGATGATTTGTGAAAAGTATACCAAGGATTTTAATAGGATTTAAAATAAGATTTTTTTTTTCAATTTTTATATTATTTTTGGATTTTTTATAATTTTTTTGTTTTCATATTTTTTTATAAAGCATCAAACAAAGGGAAAACTAATTCTAGCATCAAGATGGTGATAGTGGTGATAATGGATGTAATGATTTAAGGAGTTTGTGATGGGATGACTGAAGGATTCATGATGGGATCTCCAAGTACCATGTTGCATAAGAACCATGTTCCCAATCCTTCTTGTACCATGTTGGCATTGTGTTGGTGTGTATTATACAGAAGATCTGATATACCAAGATATTTCAAAAATATATCTCAAGACTTTTTCCATGTACCTATCAAGGTCAAAGGTGGGAATAATGATGAGCATGATTGTATATTTTATGATGTCAATTGATTGGTGGAGTTAGTTTCCTCTAAGTGTAGGGTACTTGTAGAAAATAGATTTATTCATGATGCTAGAATCTAGTTTCATAATGGTACTTTCCCAAGATGCCATAAAATATGGTGTTCACCTTTGGATGGTTTTTATTATTTTACATTTTATTTTTGTTTATTTATTTATTTATATTTAGTTATTTATTTATTCTTTTCCCTTTTTTGATTTTTTGATTTTTGATTTTTTTTCTATTTTTTTATTTTTATTACAAAAACATATGAACCTTTAGGTATGGAAAAATTTGAGGTTAATTATATTCATGGGTTCATCAAGATATTTTCCATATTGTATGTCTATATTTAATGCTCCACTAATTTTGTTATGAATTTCTTTGATCGCTAGATCAACTTCTTCCAAACATCTTAGCCAAGTGTTATCATAGTCCCTAAAATATAGGGTGCCACAAAGTAAGGTAAAGTGGGATACATATTGGATGAAGGATTTGTATTTAGTTATGTGAAATATTTTGAGTGATGGTGTGGTCATGGAGATAAATTTAAATATTTGGATAACAAAGCAAATTAGGACCAAACAATCTCACATAATTTTTATAATTTTAGATCATATCTCTGGATATCCTATGTTGAGACCATTTCAATTTATGTTAGTTTATTGGTTATAGGAATAATTTTTAATGTATATTCATGAGAACAAGATTCACTTAAAGTTTAATGATATGGGTATTTTTATCTATGTCAATGTTAACATTGATAGTGTACTTGAAAAATAATTTAGATCCATCCTTAAATGGTGCTAGCACAGTAGGAATATTTAGTTCCTTATCTATTGCTAACCTTATAAAGGTTTTCACCAATAATTTTTTTTACCTTGTTGATTTTATCTATTTACATCCAATTACACCTTAGATAGGTTTTCACTAGGGGAATTTGATTTTTGATTTTTTTGATTTTTTTTTTTTTAATTTTTTTTGACTAAGGAAATACCTATTTATGATCCCTTAATGATATTCCATATCTAAGTCTCATGAAATCTATAATAGCCTCTTCATTCTATAATAAGTCAAATGGTACATGATCTTGTTGATCCCAATTGATGAGTTTAGGATATTAGATATCAAGGTGAGTGGTAAGGATAGTGATGTCATTGAAGGGGTTGATGGAAGTAATATACATGTAGAGGATGTGAGTGGAACCTATTTTTATGTTGGAATAAGCTTCCTCATAGATCATGGAAGTATCACTAACATCCTCATATGGCTCACCTAGGGTTTTGTATCCAATACCATGAAATTCCTTGTTTGTTTGAATTTGGATAGGATATTTGATTCCTTATTCATGTTTCTCAAGTCCTATTTTTTTGTAATTCATTATTTTACACATTTTTATTAGTGTGATATGTTATTTACTTTGGAAACATGAGGCTAATCCATTTTGACATAGTTAGCATTCATTGAAGCTTTCAATTCCTTTGTCTTCAAGAAGGTGGGTTTTGATAGCTGAGGTTGAACCAAACTAATGTTAGGGTGTGGAGCTAAAGGCTTCAACCCTTTGCAAACTAGGAACATGGTTGTTGAGATCCAGGAGCACCGGCGTCGGCAGCATGACTGACGTCAGTTGAGACCAGTGCAGAAGGCCACCGGTGACGGCAGCGAGTCAGCCGACGTCGGCAGAACCAGACAAGCAGGGACCGACGTCGGTCGCCTGTGTGTTCTTGAAGTGTTCATTTCACAGACAGTTAGTTAAGTGAACGATGAGTTTGCATGTTTAGACCAGTTAGAGTCTTGAGCTATGTGGATAATCATTCCATATTATGAGTCTAAGTTAGTGTTTGAGTTAGGGATCTATTTAGAGACCCATTGGCATGTATTGTATAATGCATTGTATGAGAAGGCAAGAAAGTTCTTTTTGTTGTAAGGTCATTTGAGTTGCAGGTTGTTGCAAGCTCATTGGAGATCTACATCTGAGTATGGTCTGTTGAATTGCAGGTTGCAGGTTCATGGGAGATCAACTTGAAGTGCTATAGAGTGCTTGATGTACTGGCAGGGTTATTACTGACCGGTTGGAGAGGTGAACACCAATTCTATTTGTGAGTTGGTTGTTGAGACCATTTTTTGTGTAGGAGAGTGTGTGTGAGAAGAATTACTGTACACTTGAGGTGTGGTAATCCTCTGTAAGGTGAAAGAGTATGGCGACTCTTTGTTGTATTCTTTTCTGTTAGTGTTAATACAAGATAGTGTATTGTCTCTCATATTCTGTGTTATTGGTGAATTCTAGTTACTTGTGTTTTTGGTTATTTCCGCATATTCAATTGCTTATATATTTGGTAATCATATTCTGCTCTTTCTGAGGAGCAAGATCCTAACAGGGGGAATCAGAACAGGTGTGTTGTTCTTGGATTTTCTCCCAACAAGTGGTATCATAGCCTTGGTTGTAGGCTCAAAATCTTGATACCAACAAGTGGTATCAGAGCTTTAGGTTGGGATACTAACAGATTGGTTTAGATCTGGTTAGTGTGTTTTGATTACAGGTTACTCACAGGGTTTCTGTTTGAGTGAGAGTTGAGCAATGGCAGAAGACAGCAAGCTACGAATGGACAAGTTTAATGGCAAGAACTACCAATTATGGAGGATGCAAATTGAGGACTATCTGTATCAGAAAGATTTGTACTTACCGTTGGGTGGGGTTGGTTGTAAACCCCAGAATATGAAAGATGAAGAATGGGAGGTTCTTGATCGGAAGACTCTGGGATCTATAAGATTGAGTCTTGCATCATCTGTGATTTCTAGCTTATCACAGTGTAAGACAACGGTGGAGTTGATGGAATCTTTGGCAAATTTGTATGAAAAACCCTCAGCTTCAAATAAGGTATTTCTTATGAAGCATTTATTTAATTTTCAAATGTTGGAAGGTGGATCTGTTCATAGCCATCTTAGTGATTTCCATGGTTTAGTAAACCAGTTAAGTTCAGTCAATATTACATTTGATGATGAAATTAGAGCTCTCTAAATCTTGTGTTCATTACCTAAAAGTTGGGAAGGTTTGGTAATGACAGTTTCTAATACTGTGTCTGCTTCAAAAGTCTTAAAAGTGGATGATGTTGTGGGTGTGATCTTGAATGAGGAGATACGTAGGAAAAGCACATGTGAGTCATCTGGAGATGCTTTGAGTGTTGAAGGCAGAGGAAGGAAAAGAGAGAAGATAGAGTGTGGGAGATCAAGGTCGAAGATAGACAGTAGATCCAAGTCCAGGTATGGCAGAATAACCTGCTGGAAATGTGAAAAGAGAGGGCACGTAAAGAGAGATTGCAGATCGGGTGAAGATCATCATGAAGGACATGGAGAAGATGCAGATGTTGTGGATTACATTACACAGGATGCTCTGGTATGTTCTTTGGATAAAGTAGAATCTTGGGTTTTAGATTCTGGTGCCTCTTTTCATGCATCCCCACATAGGGAATTTTTTCATGAGTATGTCCAGGGAGACTTTGGAGAAATTTGTGTAGGGGATGGTAGGCCTTGTTAGATTGTTGGCAAAGGGAAAGTGGAGCTGAAATCGTAGACAGGTGACACATGGGTGTTAAAGGAGGTCATGCACGTCCCAGTTCTTGAGCAGAATCTAATTTCTGTAAGAAGTTTGGGTGATGAGGGTTGCACAGTAACTCTCACAGTGGACTCTTGGAAGGTTTCCAAGGGTACACTTGTTATAGCTAGAGGTAAGAAAGTAGGTATGCTTTATCTATCTACTTGTATTACTGATTCTCTTTCTAGGTTATCTACTTCAGTTGTAGATTCGAAGTTGTGGCTTAATAGGCTTGGTCACATGAATAAGAAAGAGATTCATGTTCTTGAGTCAAAGGGTATGCTTCCAGATTTGGAAGGCATGGATCATGATTTCTGTATGCAGAAGAAGAAGGTGACGTTTCTTGAGGAATCTGATGTTAGTGACAAGATTAGGAAAGCCTTGGTTTTCAAGGAGAAGGTGATGGACAGAGTTCAGCACAAGGTACAGAGGAATTCTGAGCAGAGCAAGGGTGATTTGGACAAGGGTTTGATCCAAAAGGATCTCTCGGGAAAAAGTCAGGTCTCACTAGAAAAACACAGAGACCGACGTCGGCAGGAAAATCGACGTCAGTGTCCAGACAGGGACCGACGTCGGCTATGTGCAGTCTGACATCGGTGACTCAGGGCAGGGATAGACCGACGTCGGCCAGGGGAAACTGACATCGACAAGGGGGCAGTCGCAGGAAACTGACATCGATCGGCTGCATACTGAGATGTGACCAGCATCGGTCACTGAGACGAATTTGGGTGGACAGCAAGCTGTCATGGAGTCTCAAGCACCCATATGGAGGACTAAAGGCGTAAGTAAGTTCTTAAATTCGTCATTTCCCTTCTTTACACTACTTGTTGCTCACTGATGGTATAAAACTAGGAATTCATTAAAGAAGCAGAACAGGTAGATCCAGGAGACAGTGGGAGCTTGGCATGGATGAGGATGTGATTCCTTGGAGGAGAACCAAACAGGTGTTTTGGGTAGAGTTGCTAGCTAGAAGTATGCACTGATAGACGAATGGATGTTTAGGATGAAGAAGAGCGGAAATGGATACGTGAGATGGAAGATCAGGGTATATGATCTTGTTTGAGCTGTAAGGCAATGAGGTTTGATCATTGTGGTTCTCTTTATCAGGTTGGATGATATTAGCTACATTATCCTATTTCTGTATGATGTGCTTGTTGCAGGGTTACATATATAGGTATTGCTGAACTAAGGGTAAAGCTAGTTCAGGTGTGTGTCATGGAGAATCTGGGAGCAGTAAGATTCTTTGGCATGAGTGTGTTCTAGAGACATGGAAGGTCATGTGTTGACTTTGTTTCAGGATGATTGTGTGAAACTGGTTTGCACGCCGATGGTTAGACAGTTCACAAAATAGGTGTCTTGATTCACATAATGAGGTTGAGTACATGTGTACTAAACCTGAGTTTTCCCAAGCAGTGGGAGTTGTCACAAGTTTGGAGTCAATCTGGGTGAGAAGTACTGAAGGGCAGTTCAGTGGGACCAGCAACAGGTGCACATGCTATGCAGGGTCAAGTTATTTTCTACATGGTTGTAGATGCGGATGTGGCAGGTAATTTGGATGACAGGTTTTGCACTATAGGTTTTTTGTAGTGGTTGGTCTTCAAGAGTAATCTTGAGGAGGAATATGGTGCCAAGGGAACAAACTAGACTATGTACAGGTACAGGTACAGGTTGTAGCATTTTATCTCCAAGTGGGAGATTGTTAGGGTGTGGAGCTAAAGGCTTCAACCCTTTACAAACTAGGAACATGGTTGCTGAGATCCAGGAGCACCGGCATCGGCAGCATGACCGACGTCAGTTGAGACCAGTGTAGAAGGCCACCGGCGACGGCAGGGAGTCGGCCGACATCGGTAGAACCAGACAAGCAGGGACCGACGTCGGTCGCCTGTGTGTTCCTGAAGTGTTCATTTCATGGATAGTTAGTTAAGTGAACGATGAGTTTGCATGTTTAGACTAGTTAGAGTCTCGATCTGCGTGGATAATCATTCCATATTATGAGTCTAAGTTAGTGTTTGAGTTAGGGATCTATTTATAGACCCATTGGCATGTATTATATAATGCATTGTATGAGAAGGCAAGAAAGTTCCTTATGTTGTAAGGTCATTTGAGTTACAGGTTGTTGTAAGCTCATTGGAGATCTACATGTGAGTATGGTCTGTTGAATTGCAGGTTACAGGTTCATGGGAGATCAAATTGAAGTGCTATAGAGTGCTTGATGTACTGGCAGGGTTATTACTGACCGGTTGGAGAGGTGAACACCAATTCTATTTGTGAGTTGGTTGTTGGGACCGTTTTTTGTGTAGGAGAGTGTGTGTGAGAAGAATTACTGTACACTTGAGGTGTGGCAATCCTCTGTAAGGTGAAAGAGTGTGGCGACTCTTTGTTGTATTCTTTTCTATTAGTGTTAATACAAGATAGTGTATTGTCTCTCATATTCTGTGCTATTGGTGAATTCTAGTTACTTGTGTTTCTGGTTATTTCCGCATATTCAATTGCTTATATATTTGGTAATCATATTCTGCTCTTTCTGAGGAGCAAGATCCTAACAGGGGGAATCAGAACAGGTGTGTTGTTCTTGGATTTTCTCCCAACAACTAAAAGAGTAATCACTCTTTTTTTATACTTATGTTGGGCCTATCATAGCTTATAAGAGAGATAGGGAGTGTGACCACATGGAAGGCATCTCATATTTCACTATTTATAAGTACCCTCGTCACTTTAGGCTTGTGTTAGAGGCTTTGATATGTGAGGTGAGATTTGTGATAGGATAAAGGTGGGTTGTTGGTCAAGTATGGGTTGGTTAGGGATGGCTTGGTCAAGGATGGGTTGGTCAAATATGGGTTTGTGAGTCTAAAACAAGTGTCCAATGTGTTTGGAATTAGGAGGATGTTTTATAGTTGACATTATTGGATTGAATACCTTGAATTATCCATGGAGGAGTTTGATCATGAATTGAAAAGGGGTCTTGGTATATCCAAAATTATTTATTTCTAGACATGGATGCACTCCTCTCTTTTTGTAAATGATGTAACTTAGAGTGGTGATGATATGATATGGTTGTATTGTTGTGGCTCAATGTCTTGATTGGTAGGGGACTTATTAGGTGATTGTTGATCATGTGATTATTCTTGGGTTGTGCTTGATTTTGGGATTGTTCATTTTAGGATTATTTATTTTGATATTATTGCTCATAAAATTATTCCCTAAGTTAGGGAAAGTGTAATTTTTACAAGTTAAGAGATAGAGTTGGATGTGATGGTTGATGGTTATATCATGAAGTGTTGGATTAATTTTTATTGTATTTTTTTAATAAGGGTAGGATAAATTGGGATTTGCATGGATTAAGGGTCTAATGGGTATTGGATCTTTGATTGTTTTTATTATTATGGTATTGATTAGGTGATGAAGGTCTTGGTATCAAAGGACATATTTGGGATTTTTATGTCACTAAATATTGGCTTATATGTTGGATTTGGTTAGGTATGATTTGATTTGGAATTGGGGTGTAGAATTGGTTTTTGTTTTGTAGATTGCATGTGGGATATCATGATTGGGATTTTAACTAGTGGATGGGAATTTTACTAAACTTCAATAAATAAGGTTTTCATTATTAGAATATTGATCTAGTTGGGTTTAATATCTCATTTGGTATGTCATATATTTGTGTTTAATTTTATTTTAGTTTAGATCTGGTTTCATTTAAATGCATTTGGTTTGAAACTAGTTTGTCACAAAGGGGAAAAAATAACAATGTAGGAAAAAACATCCTACACTAGTTAAGTGGGATTGCAATGGATAGTAGCCCAAAAAAAATATTTTGAATATACGTTGTGGTGATTTTGGGGAATATTTTGTTGTCAACATCACTATTTGTTTATGGAAAAATAGATAATATGATAGGTTTAATGTAATGACTAGGGAGTCCTCAAAATACCTTGTGGTACACAAGACCTAACTCCATGAGACAAGGGTATTGTATGAGCCCAGGTATTGGTGGATAATGACCTAAATTCATGGAAACTAGGTAATAATAAATTTTTTCTTACCCAATAATGACATATCTTCCTTAAAATTTTTGTAGTCCAATAGAACACAAAATTTGACTAACATTTGGTGATGAAATCTAAGTCACTAGACCCTAAAAAGAAAAATAAAAATGTGAAAATTGTTTCTAGTTTCTAAGATTACCTTGTGACAAAAGGAAATGGCATATGTAATCTACCTTGGGATAAATGACCTAGACCATTTCTAATTTCTAAGGTTTACCTATGGTGTGAAGAAATATCATATGTGATCATAAGTTGATCACACATAAAAAAAAAAGGAAAAAAAAATTATTTGATCAAGATTAAATGATTAAAAATGATGTCGATTGATCACAAATATTTGTTGAGTGATCCTAAAAAGCATGTGTTAGTAGTTATATTACTCTAGGTCTTTGACATGCATGATGACCTACATGTTAGTAGACCTAGAACCATAGATTCCAATATACAAAACACATATGCCATTACTCAAGACACATACACCACATGGTTTTTTTAATGGTAAATCTTCATTAATTCATGAATATTCCATTTTTTGATGTTTGGATTTGGCTATTTTTTGGATACCATTAGCAACTAATTTCATAATTTTTAATATAAATCTCCATGTCATCAAAGGACATTATACACTATTTCATCGACATATATTATAAACTACATATCTAATATATTCCATAGACAAACAAGATCAAAAATTCAACCCATCCCTAAATAACTACATAGACTCAATGGTAGGGTTGTAAGCACAAGGCCAAAATAGCAAATAAAATTGAAAGGTGTCTATAGGTTTTGGATGACATCCAGTGGGGATGGATGATGATTAGGTAGACTTGATGATACCCACAAGATTTGGTCACCACCCATAGGTTTTGTATGGTACCTAAAAGCTCTAGATGATGTCTATAAAGTTTGGACAATATCTATGGGTTTTAGATGACATATGCATGATCTAAATAATTTCCATATAGTTTGAACACCATCCATAGATTCTAGACGCCACTCACAAACTCTAGATACTATCCACAAAGTCTAGATAGGGCCCACATGCCCTAGATAATGTATACAAGCCCTGAATGGTGTCCATAGGCCCTAGATGGCATCCACAAACTCTAGATGGTGTCTACAGAGTATGGATGCTATCCAAAGAGTTTGGACACCATCTATAGAGTCTAAATGCTACCCATAGAGTCTAGAAAACATCCTCAAACTCAAAATGTTGTTTACAGAGTTTGGACACCATCCATAAAGTCTAGATAAAGTTCATAAGCTCTAAATGGTGTCTATAGGATCTGACCACTCTGTTGAGACCCTAGAACCCATCTTTCAAATTTGGATGCTATCAAAAAGGTGATGCATATGATTTTCCTTCTTAAATAAACTTCTTTTCATTCAACTTGCTTCCATTTTGAAACTAAATTTTTAATATTTGCCAAAAAATTACATAGGGATTTTTCATAAGGGCCCTTTAAAAAAACCCCTGATACACTACTAAGTTGACACCTACACCTCAAGGTAAGATACAAATGCCAGTAGGTTGACACAAATTCTACTAGGGTGATACAAACACTATAGGTCAGGACATAGATGCAACTAGGGTGACACATACACCATAAATCAAGACATAGATGCCATAAGGGTGAAACATATACTATAAGTCAAGACATAAATGTCAAAATTCAACACAATGATCCCAATGATATAAAAATGCTATAAATCAGGATACATACATCATTCCCAAGGATGGAAATTCTAATACATAGGATGTAGATGATAATTTATATAAAATAGAGATAAATTCCTAAAAATGAAAAATTTGACTCAAATTTGAAGCTAATAAGACTCTAATTAATAGTCAACTAAGAATACACTTCAACACAAATAATAAATTTAAAATATATGGGGTGGACTCTCACTAAGCATGCCAAGAATGTAATATTTAAAACGTAGAGCTATACAATAAAAATAATAAATTAAACCAATTCCTACTTTAACCGAGCATAAATGCCTCAGATTGAGCTAATAAGGAAAATTAAACCTTCACTTGCCATGAAAACCTCAATTTTGCATATATTTTCTCATGCTCCTTAGATTGTGGATCTTAAAATGGACTTATGAAATAATTTCAGTAGCATGTCCATACAAGAGATGATTTCTTGATTGGATGATGTCAAGGATTATTCAAATAATGGGTGTGATTTCCTTATGCTATCCAAGATTTTTTTCATTCTTTAAATTAAGTGATGAAGGATTCAATTAAGGATTCTATATAGGGGAAATGGATGATAAAAATTGCTTAGAAATGGATGGATGAGATTGAGTCAAAATTATCATTAGGGGAAAGTTGATGGAGTTGGAGGATTAATGAGGCTATATGAGGAGTTTGGATTTGATTTTATGAGGAATGGGATATTTTATTTTGAATTGGAATTTGTTGATTTTATTTGAGACTTTTAATTTGATATATTTACTTTATTTTATTTTAATTTTATTTTGGGTGCATGGATTTTATTATTAGGGATAATAAAATATATAATAATGATTAGCTAGTTGATTAATCTAGAGGGTGATATTATGGTAATTAGATGGGATTTATATGTATTTTTTATGGTATTGCTAATTGGCTAGGGGTGATAGTGGTATTAGAGTGGATTAGATGTGTTAATGGAAATAATATAATGGTGAATTAATTATTGATTATTCAGATAATGATTTAGCTGGGAAATTTTTGACAATAAGATTAGGGTTGCAATAGAATGTAATGATAGGATTAAGGTTGATTAGTAGATTGGATAACAATGAACTAGTAATGACACTAGAGTGGTGGAATTGGGTTGTCTACACTGAAATTTATAAGTAATTACCATAAATATCAAAAATAAAATAAGACTTTATAAAATACTTAGAAGCCTAAACCTTTCTCCCATTCATTCAAAATAGTATATACATTATTTAAAATAATAATAAAGATAAGCTATAGGATTTAAACATTCAAAAAAACATTACCTTCCCCTTTAGATGACACTTATAGATTGACCATATCTCTATATATTAGCCATATTCCCTAAGGCTATATCTCTCATTTACATGTGTAACACCTTATGAGATTTTAGTTATGAGCTTGGAATTTAAGTCTTTCATTATAATCTCATTCTAAATATTATCATTATCCAACTTGAATCTCTTTATGAGCATGACCATCTAAAATAAACCCCATTCATTAGACCTCTTCATAGTTTAGATCGTCATCTTAACAACTTCCAAGTAAGAATTTTCCCCTCTTTCTTTTCTTTCTCCTCGAGACTAGTCTCTCCATATTTCATTTGATTAGAAGATGAAATTGATTAGAAATAGTCAACTAGATAGTGTCAACTAATTACCTAGGGTTATCCATCCCAATTATACCCAACTACCCATACTCGTATTAACCAATAATTTTAATATCTTACCCTCATTTACACTAAGGGTTCTTTAGATTTTGTCTCCTTTCAATTCACTTCTCTCAGTGAGTAATGTGATGTAGGTGAGCTATTTTTGTATCATCATGATAACCCTTTACCACATATCATCTAAAACCTTATCCTTACACCTCAACCTAATTATCCAAACCCATAAACATATCATCCTATCATATTTTCATTGGTTGTGTTGGAAAAACCTCATGAAGTAAAGTGCACAAAAGTTACCACATCTGTAGACACTATAATTTAATATACTATATATGATTTGTTAGGTATTATAGTGACTTGTTATTATTTGAATCTCCTAAATATCCCTATCCTAAAGTTTAGTTTATTTATCATTAGTTACCTAGCAATTTGCTTTTACAAATTACCTTTTTACCTCTCTAACCACCTAAATCTATTTAAACCTAGGGAATCCTAACCTTTTAACCAATCTACCCATGTACAACCTTGTCCCCAACAACCTCATACTCACAAAATTGAAATTTTCCCATTATTGGAATAAATCAACATGGATAAATTCTTGAGCTACCAAATTAGGTGAATCAGTTCTAATTCTCTTATGATCAGTGCCAATTATTTGGATTGGCATTGATCTATTAATACCTAGCCAACCTTTGGATTGAGGAGCATGAAATTTACACATCAAAATGCTGCTTAGATTTTGGAAGAATTGAGGATATTGTAACGCCACTTTACTAAAATTTTGTTGCATCTAAATCCATATCTATCATCTCAAGCTTGAAGAACTATTTGAACATGTAAGAAGGAAATTCATTATGCCTATAACTACGATCAAGGTAAGTATTATATTTCTATTATTGCATTTACTATTTAGTTCTCTACTTATATATTATTATGTCCATAGAAATATAACATACATCTCTCAATATTCATTTAGTATCCTCTATCCCCTGTAGTTATTAGTTTTTAAATAGGTGCAATTTAGTTAGAATCAATGCTAATTCATTTTGAATCAACACCAATTGTTCAAAATTAGCACTGATCCGATAGGATCAACATCAATCCACTGTATTTAGTTTTTAAAATCTGAGCATCTAATCTTAGATCCTTGTATTTTAAATAATTTTGATTTCCTATCCTCTTAAACATGGCCTTGTTATGTTGATGACTTTACCAGGCATTGTGCATGATGTCATTAACATCATTGATTTGCCTATAGTATCTCAACTCCATTTCATTGATCAGAGTGACATATCCTTTGAATTAACACATTATACCATTATCTACTCTCCCTATTTTGAAGCCACTTCTAACCAACTTAATGTTATACAAGATGATCTAAATGTTTCTACAATCTATTGAGATGAATAATTTTCTTACATTGATAGCGTAAACAAAAATTAAATCATAACCATTATTATTCTTGCATTTTTATCTTTTGTAATTTCAAGTGTTGATTTATCCACTTAATTATGAAAAAAATGAGTTCACATCCAATTGAGGAAGTTCACAACTTCTTGAGACTGGTTCCTAACTAGGTATCTCACCCATATATCTATTAATCCATTTTATCCAAGTTTTTTTTTTGTGAACATGTTATTCTTCCCAGCCAAAAAGAAGTTCCTTCAGTTGCTAGATTCAAGTGGTACACAACCATCTTCGTATCTCTAGGGAAAATGAATTAAAGGGAAAATGAATAACTACTATAACAACATCACTTTATTCATGTATAAATATTAGTGAACCCAATGTGAAAGGTTTATCCTTTTACATTATCTTATTTTATTTTATTTCTTCCACCTTCTTGCCTCTCTTCCATTTATTCTATGGGTATTTATATACCCTCCAAATATGTCTATATAATAATTTAAGAGATATTTTGACTTATAGAACTATATGAAGACTCAATATTTTTTTGGTGAGGCTTCTTTGTTTAGTTGGAATAATAAATCCACTCAAAATAAGGAGATTTGGTTTATAAACCTTTCATCCTTAACTAGCAAACAAGGACTGTGGTAGTGATTCAAGAAGTGTGTCACCCCTCTAAAACTGCTAATAACTACCAAGATTCTAGCAATATGAATTTCACTGCTAGAGGATGGATCTACCCTCATATTGTATCTAAACTACATATTATTTTACAAATCACAAATATGAAAATCATGAGGAGATTAGATCAATATATTGTTAGAATTCGCTATCTATAAGATGGTTTGAGTAAACTATAATCATCCTAACATCACTCTAATTATAAACAAAAAATCTCTATCCCACATGAGAAATTTGAAATGGCTCCTCCTAAGTCCTTTAACAAATAGTAATTCATTACTAGTTATAAATCTTTCCCTTCTAAATCTATCATGAAGGAAGTTATTAATTATGACATTTATTCTTCACCCAATGACCTCATCTCTACCTTGGCAAGTCACATTTAGGATTCAAAGAGAAACCATGTCTCTATAAATCAAGAGATGTCCTCTGACCCTTAAAACCAAGGTCATCCCCTTCCATTATTATCCTAATGATAACTTATCAACCATTATAGTACCAATCTATCCCACTTCCCACAAACTACACTTCAAACCAATATCTTGGGGATAACCTTACTCATTGAGTCCCAAACCATGTAGCCTCTAACATTCCTCCACCATATCAACCTCCCACTCAAACTCTTATTTGATGTGTCTTTTTTTACATTCCTCTTGATAATGTGGAAACTAATACACCACCACCCTTCATTCATCCAAGCTATATGTCATCCAATATGCCATCGACATACAATCTTGATTTACAAGTGCCAAATATTTATTTTTTGTTTAATTATCTTCCACCTTATTACCACATGTTTTCAAAATCTACCCAACCAGACAATTAATTTCCATCTTATTATACTCTACATTATTAACTTACATATTTTCCTCATAGTAGTTTCACATCCACCTCTTATCTAAACCCTCATCTTTAGTCTCATCCCATTATACTATTGGTAAAATTTAGTTATAGGGGGAACTATGTTGAGCATTTGAAAGAGCCCATCAATAAAAATATATGAGTAGTTTATTCTCCAAATCCCCTACCTAAGATTCCTATGTTTAAGTGGGAGGGAGATCTAAATGTGTATGTAAAGGCATACAAAACCACCATTAGAGAGATTCTACCTTGGGATGGGGTAGATGTAAAATATTTCTCTAAAACTCTCAAATTATTAGGCCTACATTAGTATTACCACTTTTCATAGGTTTTCATTCATTCCTTCCAACATATCATGGTGGCATTTTTCAAGGCCTTTGATATAAACAAGCTTGTCAAGACTATTAAAAGATAATTATTGCACATTTAGAAAGAACCCAATGAATATGCTACCTATTTCATCATAAGATGGTAGTGTTGGGAATTGAGGTATCTTAACCTTGACAAGTCAGGACACTATACATGAGACACTATTCATGAACTACTATTCGTAATCACTATTTATATGATGAGGTCAAAGTGTTGAGTTGGAAATGACTATGTAGGTGATGTGGTAGGTGATGCAGGTGATGATGTAGGTTTTGATGTGGCTTGTGATGAGTTGGCATGCCCCATAGAGGAATCTACATGATGTAAGTGCATATGAGTGGAAGTGGGGAATACAACTCCACTAAGGGGACATGTTTATTATCTATTTGATGCACATGATTTTACTTGAGAGATATGAAAAGGTACTAAAGCTCTATGTAACTAGTTCTTTTCTTATGTGTAGTATACTAGTGGTGCTCCTATAAAGGCTTGATATGCAATTGTGTTGTAATCTTGGTGATTTGTTTAATACATTGAGCTTCTTTAGAGTATGGGGTTTTTATCCCTGAATATTTTTCCCTATGTAATCAATTGTTATGGTATTTTATTACTTTTAGTCATATGTGTTTCTTTTAATTATTTTAAAAAAATCAAATTATTTTGCATATTCTCCTCTCTTGGTTAGTGTAAAAACTTATTTCCATGATCTCATATTCCTTTCAGGTAGAAATTCATATACTCATAATATTTCAACTCATATATAAAAAATATAACTATGTAATATTTATAAAATATTTAATGTTTTCATAGTCCATACAGTAACAAATAGATTTTTAGAGAAATTGTGTCACAATTTTGAGGAATAAATTTACATGTCACATCTAAAGAAATATGTGGTGAAAGGTACAATAAATTTGGTTTAAAAGTTAAAGAAATCCTTGTATGGTCTCAAACAAAGTCCTAGGATGTGGTGCCATAAATTTGATATGTGTGTGTGTGTGTGTGTGTGTGTGTGTGTGTGTGTGTGTGTGTGTGTGTTAATTTTGGGATTTGAGTGATCTAAATCTAATCATTGTGTTTATTATAAAACTGATGGTGATCATTTCCTAATTATTTCCTTATACATTGACGACATGTTATTTTTTGTAAATGGGAAAGTTTTGATTTTAGATCTTAAATAAAAACTCTCATAAAAATTTGAGATGAAATATCTTGGTGCTATGAGACACATTATTTAGATGGATATTAGAAGAAAGAGACAAAATAAAAAGCTATGGCTTAGCGAAAATAAGTATGTGAATTCAATTTTACAAAGGTTTAACATGCAGGATTGCAGACCATTGTGTGTTTCTTTTTTAGTGGGAACAAAGATATCTACACACAAAGTCTTAAATCCCCATCAAATATGGAAGACATGAGTAGAGTTCCTTACCAAAATATTGTTGGAAGTCTAATGTATGCTATGGTTTGTACTAGACTAGACATTACCCAAGCAATGGGTTATCTTTCCCATTATATGTCTATTCCTCATAAAGTGCATTGCAATTCATTAAAAAGGATCTTCAAATATTTGTGGGGTACCTTATACTATTCCTTATGTTATAATGGTAACATGACTAGAGATAGGCATCCTCTTGACATTCTTAGTTATGTGGATTTAGATTGGGCTGGTGATGTTGATAATAAAAGATCCACCAATGCTTATGTGTTCACTTTATTTGGTGGTGTAATAATTTGGATGATTAAGTGACAAGATATGGTTTCTTTGTCCACTATGGAGGTAGAGTACATGGTAGTTACTCATGATTGTATAGAAGCCATTTGGCTTAAGAGACTGTGTTCATATATTGGGTTGAAATAGGATGTGGTGATCATTCATTGTGATAGTCAGAGTGTTATTTTCCTAGAAAATAACCTATATTTTCATGATAGGACCAAACATATTGATGTATAATATGATTTTGTGAGATATATGGTCGAATATGGTAGGTTGAAGCTAATAAATGTAGATACTTTAATGAATATTGTATATTTATTGACTAAGCTCATGAGCACAAAGAAGTTTAGATGGTGTATAAAGTCTATGCACCTCTTGGCCCCTAAATATTAAGTTCATGTTTGTATAGTTATTATGTGTCTTAAAAGGCATTTGACAAGTGGGATAATGTTGATAATTATGGTTTATTAACCTAGATAGGTCAAGATACTATTCATGAGCTACTATTCACATGATGAGGTGGTAGTGGTGAGTTGGTAATGACTATGTAGGTGATGTGACAGGTGATGCAAGTGGTGATGTAAGTTTTTATGTGGCTTTTGATGAGTTGGTATGGCCCATGGAGGAATCTACATGATGTAAGTGCATGTGAATGGAAGTGGGGCATATCACTCCACTAAGGGGACATGTTTGTTGTTTTTTGTGATGCACACGATTTTACTTTAGGTACAAAATGAAAAATAATGTATATGGGGAGAATTTATTTGTTGGAATCATGATTTTGAGTGAAGGAAAATCCAAAAGTTTTTGGAGAATATTTTAAAAGCGTGTGGAGTCACATAGGATAGTGGGGAACAAATTACTATTCTAGATTGGAGGCACATGTGAGAGTGGGGCATAGTTTTGGAGGCTTGTGAGAGTGGAGGATGATGTGTCATAAGTTGAGGGTATATTTTTGACCAAAGAAAAAAATTAAAATCGTGTTAATATTGATGAATAGTGTTTCCACTAAAGGGTAGTGAATTTCCTTGCCTTACTCATAAAGTTTCCTTGTTTATCATCTTCTTCTTAAATTTCTATAAGTGTAATCCTTTATAATTAGTAAGACAAGTAGCAAAGATGTGAATCTTTGTAAGCTAAGTAATCTTGAGAGTTATGCAAAGGCACTAAATATCTATGGAACGAGTTCTTCTCTTGTGTGTAGTATATTGGTGGTGCTCAAATGAAGGCTTGTTCTACAAGTATGTTGTAATCTCGGTGATTTGTGTAATACATTGAGATACTTTGGAGCATGGGGTTTTTATTTCAAAATAAATTTCCTCACGTAATCACTTGTTATGATATGCTATTTTTTTAGTTGTATTTATTTCTTTTTATTATGTAATAATAATCAAATTAGTTTGCATATTCTCCTCTCTTGGTTAGTGTAAGGAATTTTTTTTGCGATCTAGTATTCCTTTCAAGTGGTATTAAAGCCAAGCCAATTTTGGTTATAGTTGTGGGTTTGTTGTATTATTTGAACTAATCTTATTTTTAATCAGAGCTTTGTGAAAGATATATTTGGAAGTTATTTATTACAGGAATTTTATGTGGAAAGCACATTAGGGAGAATGGAGTCTAAAATATTTTCATAGAGTAATTCCTAGGGGAGATCTGAATCTCCTAGAAAGTTTAAGGTGAGATGGTGAAATTGTGGAAATCTTGGTCACTTTCAAAAAAATTATACATAATGAAAGAAGGAAAAGAAGAAGTATGATTCTAATTATGAATTTGATAAGGAAGGTAGTGATACTTTCATTATAGCCTTGGTAACCCATGCAGGTAATGATGCATGGTTAATCTATTTAGGTGCATCTTATCAGATGACCTCTAATATAAATTGGTTTTCTAAGTATAAATATTTTGATGAAGGCAAGGTGTACTTGGGTGATGATTATTTTCTAACCATTGTTGGCCATGGTCGAGTTAAAATCATATTTTTAGATGGAAGGATTAAACACTTTGATGGTGTGTTGTGTATTCTAAGGCTAGCTCATAATTTATTATCTATGAGAAAAATAATAGATGTGGGTGTGCAAGTTGCATTTTCTCAACCAAGTTGTAAGATGGTTAGAGGTACTATGGTGATAGAGAAAGGTGTCTAAAATGGCACTTTGTATAATCTTGATGCATTCATAATTGAGTGTAATAGTAATTATTTGAAGACTACATCTGAGACTACTCCATTGGACAAAGAGATAATCACTATTTATGCAAATGGTGATGGTTTCTAGGTACCTAAGGGTGCTCATTATATAGATTTAAAATTTCCTAAAGAGAAGACTATGTTATGGCACTAGAGACTTGGCCACATTGATGAAAAAGGTCTTAGGAACTTGAAGAATAAAAACCTTGTTAAAGGTTTGATTGATTTCAATGTTGAATTTGATTTCTATGAGTATTATTTTTATGGTTGTATGCACCTAAAATCACTTGCTTCATTACAGTGGACTAATATTCCTATTAGGAAACACTAATTCTACTTAACCCATTTTATCCTGCTAATTTATCTTATTTCTAGCCATAAATCTAATATCCCCTTCCATTAATCTACATTTCACTAACATTATCGCCTCCCACTATTCCATTAATTTTCCTTAATCTCCCATTATCCTAACATAATCCTATTTATCTATTACATGGTAATTTTTATTCCCATAACCCCACCTAACCACCTACTAACCTACTCCCTAATCAACTAGCCAATTTAATAATCATATGTATTCACCTAACACTCTAGCTACCTTATCATCCTAGCTATTCCTACAACCCTATGAGCCCTAATATTCATTAATCACAAACTAACCTCCCTAATTATCTCCTAAACCCTATTTATAAACCTCTAAAATTAGAGAGGCTTATCTAACTCTCTATAATTCTCCAATTCTAGAGACTTCTACTAATTTCAAAATGTTTTTGAATTTCCTTCCATTGGCCTATTTAAACAACACTCCCTCCACTCTCAAATCCATCTAGAAAATTAGTAGGGAAAGCATGCTAAAATTATTATAGGAACTCTTGAATCCATACCAAAACTAGGCCAAAATCACTCTAGAAATCTTATTGCATGGCCATAATCAATCATCCAATCCATCATTCAAAATCCAACATCAAAAATCACTTTGTCAATCTAAGTCTAATCACATGCATTTGAATCCTAGAAGGAGGTAACGTGAAACAAGGGAATTGGTAAGCTTATTATTATTCTGATTTGTTTTGTGAATCCTTCCTATTGAGTAGTTTACATTTTGAGTTTAGGTTTAGCATTGTTTAAATTCATAGTGTACTCAAAATACATCTACATTTTGGTGACCATAGTGGGATCAACCTCCCTTATTTAGGCTAATATACTCACTAAAATATTTTCAAGTGATTACAAGACCAACTAGATGTAGAATCAAGTATAAATTTTTCATTTTCATGCATTCCAAGAAAGTCACGATATTACTCTATAAGTAGTGGTTTTATCTATCTAAGTAGGGGTATCATTGGCTAGACTGTTAGCAGTTAGGGGCTTTAGTAGGGTTTTAGGTTTGACAATACCATGACTCTACTAGTCATGAGATTGCCCTAATACTAATTGTATTGCTAATTCCAGTGGTAGTATTGTGTCCCTTGTTAATAATCTTGCATTTTTGACCATATTAAACTCATTATGTGCTTGTTGGTAGGTGTGTTTCTTTATTGTATGTAGGTCAGGGTGGTATTTTGTTGAAAGTAAGGTTGTTCAAACATTTTTGACAATATTTCCACTCTATAAGTAGTAGTATTGCCCTAATATTAGTGGTATTATAGATTCTAGTAGTGGTTCTATC
This sequence comes from Torreya grandis, assembly GCA_037957365.1. Lineage (NCBI taxonomy): Eukaryota > Viridiplantae > Streptophyta > Pinopsida > Cupressales > Taxaceae > Torreya > Torreya grandis. Next base: position 130,928 of record JARHVA010008397.1, read on the forward strand.
AGATTTAATAGGAGGGTTTATACTATCCCTTGTATTGGTCCATTTTATGCTTCCTTAGGTTGTTTACTTCCTGTTGTTGAGGCTATGTGAATAGTTTAAAGGGGGACATTATCTTGAGGTAAGGTTTTGCTTATTTTTGACAATCTTGTAACTCTATCAGTAGTGATATTTCCCTACTATTAATGGCATTGTCATTTGTAGTTTTGGTATTATTTGATCACATAGCACTAGTAATTTTCCTCTATTTTCATCTTTGCTTTGGTATTTATTGTTGAATAAAGGCTTTTGTTTCATAGGTATTAATCACAACCTAGCACACTAAACTAAAATAACATGACTCAAGGTGATAATCCCACTAGTTATAACAAAATCCCATGACTAATAAAGTAGTGGTATTTCCAAAGATATCCAAACCTTATAATTATATTAATCTAGAACTAGTCACTCAGGGCACTACTAGTCATTATTGATTGCATTAATCACAAAGTCCTATAATTATTTTATAGTTTTTTAGTCAATTTTAGGTCATCATCATCTATAGGACAAACTTAAGTAATTAAGATAAGTCTTGTAATACCACTATTTGAATCTATTTCCTAGTTATGGAGTTGTCAGTCTAAATCATGGTATTGTCTAACCACTACAGTCACTGTCACTGTTAATTGGAAATCCCACTACTTTAAACTCATAGCATTAAGGCCCACTAGTAGTATTGTACATTCTAGTTGTTGGATTTCCCTATGTACTTGTGGGGTTACAAATTTTAGTTGGCTAATCCTTTCTTGTAGGATTTGGAGAATTTTTGAGGTACCCCTTATATCTATTTAACCTTTGTGTTTGTAGGGAGGGGTTCCATTTTGAATAATTTTCTATAAATCTTGTCATTATCATTTTAATAGATCATTTGTATTTTTTAATATTACTTATTTTCTTATTGTGCGAGTGTATCTTATGTTTGTAAATAATTTATCATATTGTGTGAAGATCACATAGGTAAGTATCAATGTTAATTAATTATATCATGTACTTGATTGATTGTTGAGCCCTCTCTTAGGATAACACATGAAATGGATTTCATCACCATACACATGACTTAGTCTTTATGGGTTAGTGTCATGGAGTTAACCACTATTTTCTAACCAGAATCTATGTTTTGGTGGAGTATAACAATCAAGAGAGCTTGTCATTACAACATAACCATAATTCCCCATAAATGGTTCCATGGAGTGAGGGATGATTAAGTCTATATACCTAGCACAATAAAATATCCTCCTACACATACTTGGGTTCCAATGTACCATCATGTATTTAGGGGATACCCATAGAGAGCCCATTTAGCCTAGCATAGGACCTTTTGGCTATAATAGGTGTTCCACTACCAACATTAATAACAATTCCCAAGTGACCATCAAGTAAAATCAAGGTCAAAAGGGTTTGGGTGATTTTCTAATTGGTCACTAGCCTACATCCTTACTTGTGTAGCTATTAGATGGTGTGGACATTAGGTTACACACCCATCATTTTACTAATCATAATTTATGGTTTTCTTGTTTGGGTGTGTGTTATGTTAGACCTCTATTTTTTGTGATCCAAGTCAGCCTTTTACTTATTTGAGCCCATCTAGATCTTTTGCACATATAATATTATATATTATATCCACATCCTTCTATCATCTTATGCATATCCCACTATATTTTTCATATGCATTCCAAATCATCATCCTTGTCTTGATCCACATCCATAATCACCTATATAGTCTCTTTATATATCTTTATCTTTGTCATACCCACTCATCCTTATCCATACCCTTATCCTAATCACATCTTACATCCTTACCCAAATTCACATCATCACCCACTCACCATAGTCAACCCATCCTTTTCTAATCTCACCATATCCCATTATCCTTGGTCATCACCCCATTGTATTCTACATCCTTTCCTAATCACTATCTTTTCCATGCCCTCCTAATCTAACCATATCTACCCACCACCACATCCACTTGCACATCTTAATCACTATCTTATATCCATTATCTAATTATATGATCTCCATCACAATCTTACCCTAATCATATCCCCCTATCATTGATCATCCTAATCATCATTGTTGTATATCCTAATCTAATCCTCTTGTACATAATTTACTCTCTTGTACATTTTTACCTAAAGCCTTCATCACTAGTCACACCCCTTTCTATCACCTATATCTTATTTTATACATCTTCATCTAATCATCCTTTGTAATTATCATCTAGTGCATCTTTGATATCATACCATTGTGCATCATTTTTATTGTATTATCATATCCTCTATTATCACCTTATCTTCATCCCATTATTAGTCATACCCTCATAATCTATATACCCTAATCCATCTTATGTCCTTACCCAAGTCTGAATCATTAACTACCTATTTTCACCTTGTAAATATCATTATTCTCTTGTACATAAAACCACTCATCAGTAGTCATCCTTTCATCAATCATCATATTGTCAATCCAAGTCTCATCCCCTTATACATATCTTTGTTCTCTTGTATATCCTTTTAGTCACATCTTAATCAGACTTCATTATCTACACCTTGTCCTAAATCCACCTCATTATCCCATCTCATTATCTCATCACCTATTATTTATATCCCATCTATCATTTCATCCTAGTCAAACCATATACACCTATAATTAGTCAATCACTACTTCCTTATCACATCTTGTATATGATAAACTCATCCTCTTGTACATCATTTATTCTCTTGTAAATTCCACTAGAATCCCATAGTAGTCACATTCATCCATCATCCTAGTCACACCTTGTCATAAGACCACCTCATCTATAATCATTCACACCTCATTTTTACCTTGCCTTATCCATTAATCACACCATAATATTGACTATTGTCATATCATATTATATCTTAATTCCACCTCATTTATAGTCCTAATCATCCCCATATAATCTTGTTTCATTATCTCATCACCTACATTTCATCTTGCATATCCCTATCCCATCATATTTTTATACATATCACCTTGGACCCATATTTTATATACTTATCACATCATCCTTTTGTACATATCTTTTTCTTAATCTCCTCCTAGTCTAACCATCAACCCATCTCTCACATACATCATAATCATCATATTGTATATCCTAGTCTTATCTCCTTATATATATATCTTATCCTCTTGTAAATTATACTTGTCATATCCCATCCTAGTTCCACCTATCATTCATCTTTCCATCCATCACCTATAATAAACATATATTGTATCATTACCCATATCCTATCCTAAGTCCATCTCATCCATAGTCATCATCATATTATCTTGTCTTCATCTTGTCTTAGTCACACCCCATCATCTTATACATATTGGCTTAATAATTATCTTGTGTATATTTTTTACCATTTTATTGTATATCCTTTTCATTATCTCATCTCTTATCTTAAGTTCGTCACACCTTGTCATAAGACCATCTCATCCATAATCAATCACAACTCACTTTTACCTTGCCTTATCCATCAATCACACCATAGTCTTCATCATTCCCATATCATTTTTTTGACATCACCCCCTTGCTTATTTAATCATGACCCATAACCTATCCTAATCCCATCCTATCTCACCATCCACATTCAATCTTAAGTCCACCTCATTTATAGTCATAATCATCCCCATATCATCTTGTCTCATTATCCCATCACTTTGTATATTCATGTTTTCCTTATTATACATAACTCATTCACTTGTACATATTTTTAGTCACATATTATCATTAGATCCATACATCATCCCATAATAACATCCTAATCATACCTCATCATCCATAGCTTGTCTTAAATCTATACCTGATCACTTGTCTTAACCTTGCCTTCATCATCCATACAGTCATAACCTCATATTATCCTAGTGGTATTTTTGGTCACATACAAGTCTAAACCATCCACATTTCATTACCCCCTTATCATTTCATCATCACCTATCATCACACTTATCCTTACCCTATTGTCCTAATCATCTTCATCACATCATCCCCTACCATCCCATCTTGAGCAAATTTAGTCTAAGGTCTTGATCTAATCTTATCATCCTATCCCCATGTTATCACTCTAATCCACTTGGTCAAATATCATACCAATATAAATAAGTTTCTAGCATCTTGTCACTTTGTTGATTTCAATCTAGCAACCCATCAAATATCAATCATCCCTATTCCAAGTCATCTTTCCTTATTTATTACAAGCATTTATCATATCATCCTCTTACTAGTTTGAATCTAGGCACCCATCATATCCCCAATCATTTTACTAGCTTTGATGACTAGGCATTGTTGATAAGTTATTATCACTTATTGCACTATCAGTCTGATATTTGATCATAGTAATTAATCCATTAGTTTATTTCATCTCCATCATTACCTATCATACTAGCTTAATCATTTTAATCTATTTTGGTCAAAAACCTTATCCAATCTTTATCCTACCTACATCATCTAACACTTATCAACCAACACTATGAAACCAGACCTTGCCATCATTGACCAATACATACGTGACAACAAGGATGAGATACTTTTATGGCTAATTATGATGGGTGTACCACCTCCCAAATTTGTATATCCAATTTCACTCATTTCACATATTGTCTTAGCTCCATCATGTGAATCTTCCACCAATCCTCCATCTGCTAGCCATAAACCACCATCTACCCATTCCCATACTAGCAAATGGAATCTAATCTTGGCCACTTCAAATCCATCAACCCAATTATATCCACAACCATCTGATCATAAGTCCAATGATTCCATGTCTAAGTCACAACATGAAATGGGTCCTTATACTCGCCTTACCATAACATTGGAAGCCCTTTTTAAACAATTAGTCACCACCAACATGATGGTCTATCTACCTATTTGACATCTTGATCCTATTAATCCTACACCCTCTTGGTATAATGAAAACCAATATTGTCTATACCATTGAACCTAGGGGCATACTATTAATCGATGTTGACCTTTTCAATATTTTATCTAGGACCTCATTGGCCATGGTGACATAATAATTGATAATGAACTAGATGCTTTCACATCCTTGGGTGAACAAAAAGAGGAATGCCAAGATTCCCTTTTCAATCATGATCAAGCCCTTCCCTCTCCAAGCCAAGGTCAAGACACCACACCTATCCTCCATGATCCTTCCATCTCAGACAAATCATCTATCAAAGCCAAGTCCATCTCCCATGATCCTAGTCCTTCCATATCTCATAAACCCATCCATGAGCATATCTTTGTCAAACCTATCATCCACCCATCATCTCCCTCTCACCCATCACCTCAAATACCCCTTATTAAGAGGTTAATAATATACAATGCATCTATAAATAAAAACATTATATCTTGTGCATCAGATTCAATTTCAAAGTCAACATCAAATTCAACACAAGTATTATATTCCATGTGATCATGGTCAACACCTGCATCCACATTAGATTCCTCACTGAAACATCATCCTTCATTAATGCTAATAATTCCTATAATCTAGAGGATACATATATTTTGATCTCATTCTAGATGATGACATCATAAATGAGTTCTTGCAAGCTTTATCTATTAAATATTGTTAGAGTGAGTCTGATCCTCTTTTGGATGCAGCCAGTCCTAATGATCCTTTTGTTGATCTTGAAGAATTTCTCTCCAATGTAAAAACTAGGTATCTTAGGAACCCATATGAAGACTATGTTATCCCATCACCACCCATTGACCTCATTATACCATCTTCATCACCTTTATCCACTATTGGCCCTTTTCTCCCTATCAATGATCAATTAATCACTTCCTTTCATAAGTTTTTTAGTCTCTTTCTTCTACAGGTGTCATCCTCCACAACCAAAGAGGAGTCCCTACGTCGTCTGGATAATGGTGCACAGACCTCATCCGATTTTTGCTTTCACATTCAAAAAGGAAATGAGAAACTAAGAGAAATGGTCTAGGGTTAGAAGATACCCAGATGAGGTCTGCGCACCGTTATCTAGACGACGTAGGGACTCCTCTTTGGTTGTGGAGGATGACACCTGTAGAAGAAAGAGACTAAAACAAAGAAGGCATTAGATGAGGAGATGGTGGGCTGCCAAGCAAAAGCGTGATCCCAGAAGTACAAAGACATCCTTGAGGGATGTCAACCAACTGATTGATAAAAATAATGTCTGATAAAAGGCAGAATGATAAAAGACTAAAATGATTAAAAATTGAAACAGAAATAGAAGCAAATGCTTACCTGAATACTGCTGTCAGTCTGGTCACAGTCGCCGACATCGGTTAGTCTGTTGACGTCGGTTAGTCTGTCAACGTTGGTGGAGGCAATGCTCGATGTCGGTCAGGACAATGGTCCGGGATGGGGTCTGGGTGAGTTTTTGGACTGTGGATGGGTCTGAGAAGGGGTCTGGGACTCTGTGAATGGGTCTGAGAAGGGGTCTGGGTCTGTTTGAATGGTCTGAGAGTCTGTGCAGGGATGATGGATAGAGTGTATGGTCTGAAAAGGGACCAGATGGAGTGGACAGAGGAAACAGGGAAAATAAGGATGAGAGAAGGCTCCCAGAGAATAGGGTGGGTCTGGGCTAGTGATATTACTTAGAAGCAATAACCGAAAACATAATGAAAATAAAGAGGAAATACTTACCTAGTGCCTGTTGAAGAAGAGATGTTGCAGACTAGTTGCACCTGTTGCTGATGCTACTGGTGTGGAGGCCCTGTTGCTAGTGGAGTCGATGATGTAGAGTCCCTGCTTGCTGTGTGCCTAAGAGAGGAAGGGAGAGGTCTAGTACCTGAAGCCAAAGGATTAGCAGTCGGGAGAGAAGAGGATTGATTGATTCACTGATCAGTTTTGTGATTGTCATTTCGGCTGGGGAGAGAGATTGAGAGAGAGACCAAAAATCACCTTCAAGCTAGTCTTAAGCAATCGACATCAGTGATCCCATCGGCATTGGCTGACAGATAACTGACATCAATAGCTAGAATAATATCAAAAAGGCTAAAATTAGCCTTTTTCCCATTCTTCCAACTACCTGGGTCAATTGGTCATGCGAAAATGATCGAAGGTGGATAAATAAATGTGAGGATTAGTGGAGGGGAAGTTGGAATAGGTCATAGGGTGATAAATGAGGGTATCCAAGGGAAAGGAATCCAAGGAGAGGAGAGGTGGCAAAGGGGGTTTGTTATTAATTTAAAATAGATGATTATTCTAAATTAATAAGTGTGTGTTAGGAATGCTAGGAAGTGGACCAAGGGGACCAAGGGGGGAGTCGACCAAGGGTTAGACATGATTTCAGTGTCTACATTTACCCCTTTTTGTCTTATTGGTTGTTCTTGATGAACTGCAAGACAAAAATAGGAGTTGGTTCCCCCAGGTGTGGGATAAGGTATTCCCCCTCAAAGCAGGAGTCAAGGGAAGGGAACCTGAAGTCAGGTGCCAATTTGATAGAGAGTGGATGAAAATGGTGAAGGTGTGAGTGTGAACGCTGCAATATTCATGATTGTGCGTATACCATTTCATGGGATGGTCAGGTCAAATTGTCACAGGTCAAGGGTTGAGGAGTGCAAAAATTGAAATAACTGGGCCCCAGCATTTGGTCGTAGCTGATCGGGTTATTCAATCTAAGCTAAAGCTCCAATGGTAGTCATGTTCCAGGTATCCCAGGCTCAGGAAGTGCTCCTGGAAACATGAAAATGTTACAAGTAGTGGGGATCAACTAGCTTGCGATCCTATACTTGTGAGGGTCAAAATGTGGTCTGCAGACAATTTTGATAACCATTCATGAGGTAGCATACATGCAAAAACAATCAAGGCAACGTTTGTCTTGGAAGTGGTCAGAGTCTGAGGAGATAGTCATGATCTCCAAGGTTGTTGGTCGAGGCGGGTCGAGATAGATAACTGGTCGAATGAATGGACAGATAAAAGAATGTGGCTGAGCTAACCCTAGAAGATGCTATGTCAACTGAGTGCTGCCTACATATCCCTTGTTGGAAGGGCCTCAGGCCAATGTAGTTCTCCCAAAAAAGGGAGGAATGGTCAAAGTTATGGATTGGTCTTGGTCAAGGTCAAGTCATGGTCAAAAGGAGGATATGGTTTGTCCATCAGGTAGACGAACAAATGAGGGTGGTCGAGCTAACTCCAGAAGACATAATGTCATATGAGTGCTACCTACATAGCCCCGGTCTTAGGGCCTCAGACCAATGTAGTTCAGATGAGGATACAAAGTGGTTGATGTGATTGGTTTGGTCATGTGTTGAAATGATGAGGATAAGATGATGTTACAGCTTTTTCCATATTGTGTGATGGTGTATTCTATAACATTGGTGAGGGGTCTTTCATCCCTAGAAATTTTCCATATTCATGATGGATGTATGCTAAAAATGAATTGAGTCTATTTATGCTTCAACAAGTAATGGTTTATGCTTAACATAAATTGTGTGGTCGATAGTTTCCATGTGTATTGGTGTCCATAGAAACTAGTGTGAATAAGTTATGATAATGTGAGTGGTCTGAAAAGGGTTAGGTTGGGTTGGATGGCAAATGATTTGGTTGAATGTGACCAAAGGGTGAAAAAAAGGTGAAAGGCGCGTTGCTATTTCATTGATAAGGACCAAAATAATTGCATAGATAGGGATTGTTAGAACCAAGAGCCCCATTCATGCATTACACCGTTGACCATGGGTTGTGTTAGAGAGGTAATCGAATCACTTTGATGTTAAGTGAGATCGAAGTCCCTTGAGTATGTTGGGGTGATAGGAGGAGAGGGTAACCCCTTTTAGTAGGGATAACTTTGCCCATTTTTATAGGAGACCCTGAGATGACTACAAGCCAAGTCCATGACCCAAGTTTTTTTTTAAAGCAGACTGATCAATGCGGGAAGTCTACATAGAGATGTCATTTTGTTTTATGGTCATTTGTGAAGTTGATCGATGCGGGCAGCTTCTGAGAAAGTGTTATTTGTAGCAAGATTTAGTCATAGCCATCCTTCGAGGGAGTGGTCTATATTTTTGCTTTTTATATGTATGAGGGATTTGAATAGTTGTCCTTCGAGGGAGCAGTCTATTAGCTACAGCAATGATAGTACAGCTGTCCTTCGAGGGAGTAGTCTGTTTTTAGAGTTTATGACCTTTGATATTTTGACATCAATTTATTTTTTTGATAGAATTTTGAGTCATGGACAAGACTATAGAAGTTCAAGGGATCCCTTTTATTAGGACAAAGCATCCATACGTTATAAAAGGGTTATATAGGATTTGTTAAGGGGAATAGGGTTGAAAGGAATGAGGATTAAGAGGACAGGGATTGCTCAAGGGATGATCTCAAATTAAATGTCAAGTGGACGAGTACTCGACTAACGGTAGAATGGTAACATATGTAAGGCATTAAAGGGCTCAGGTTCTGATAAGTTCCTGATCCATGCTTATGCATTTATGATAAGGTCCGAGTCAATTAGGAGCAAATTTGCCCCATTTACCTCTTCGAGATTGGTCACGTGTTGATTGATGCTAGATGTAAGGATGATTAATAAGTTGGTCGATGCTTGGTCAAGGTTAGTTTGATGCTTGGTCGGGGTCATGATTAAAAGGTTGGTTGAAGGTTTGGTCAAGACTTGGTTGATGTTTGGTCGAGGCTTAGTCGAGGCTTGGTTGAGGTCGGTTGAGACTTGGTCGATGTGTGATTGATGTTTGGTCGAGGTCAGGTTGAATGTTTAGATGAAAAGGTTGGTTGATGTTTGGTTGAGGTCGGGTTGATGCTTGTTTGGTTGAGGTTGGGTTGAATGTTTGGTCGAAGATAGGTTGAATGTTTGGTCGAGGTCGGGTCGATGCTTTTTTGGTCAAGGTATGGTCGAGGCTTGGTTGAGGCCTAGTCATGTTTTAGGATTAAAAGAGTGATTGATATTTGGTCGAGACTGGGTTGAAAGGTTGGTCGAGGTTTGGATGAACATTGAATTCCCTCAGCGGCTAGGGAGAATGTTTAACAGATTGGTCAAGGTCGGTTGAGACTTAGTGGTCAGATTGACTGTGTTGATGTCGAATAAGGGGGTTAAAGGTGGTAAAGGGACCATAGTCTAGCATGGAGATCCCAATTTAGGTGATGAGGTTTGAGAAGCATGGGTCGGTGTTGATGATTTGTCAAAGGGGTGGTCAAGAGGATCCTTGATGAGAAGGGCATCCTTTTTCCAGTGTTGATGAATGACAGCTTTAAGAGTGCAACAACGCTCAGTGTCATGTCCCAGAGTGTGATGATAGTGGCAAAATTTAGAGTTGTCGAACCAAGATGGTCTTGATCCGAGAGTTGATGAGTGGGGTGGTGTTGAAGGTTTGTTGATAACATGTTCGAGAAGAAGGGTGTCTTTCTCCAAACATTGGTGAATAACAACCTTGAGGGCACAACAATGCTCAGTGTCATGCCCAAGTGTGTGATGATATGCACAAATATGAGTGTCATCGAACCAGGGCAGTTTTGGTCTGAGAGATTGATATGGTTTAAGAGGCAGGAGATTGATGTGAGAAGATTGCAACAATTGCCATAACAGGAAGGCATAAGAACCTGTTAATGGGTCTGTGTGTCTTGTTGCAGTGGGAGTTGATGACTTTGGTTTGAGAGGCATAAGAGGCATTGGTCGTACCATCATTTTTGTGGGTGGTGTAGCCACATGTGTAGATGGCACTTTGGTGGTGATAGGTGTTGGATGTTTTGGAGGAAATATATGTCTGATGGGTTGAGGGGATAATGGAGGTGACTTGCCTTTGTGAAGTATGGGAGTAGGAAGCACTCCTATTAAAGTGGACAGATGTGGGCCCAAGATTGAAGGTAATGATGAAGGTGGGGGAGGAGTCCTCCAGTGTGGTTTAGTGGCCTTCTTTGGTTTGGGTTGAGGGCCACCATTGTGCGAGGTGAGGTTAGATATGGGTTTGGGTTCATATATGGATGGACGTGAGTGAGATGTAGCAATCTGAGGCAAAAGACAAGAGGAAATCGTGGCTGGGTCTTCCTTGGTAGAAATGGGTGAAGAGACTGATTCTTGTCTTGGTGGAGAAGAAATAAGAGAGCGTGGCTCCTCAAGAGGGTAGAGGGTAGGGATGATTGTGCCTTCGACTTATGGTTGAGGAGTAGGCAAGGTAGGGTCCTCCATTGATAGGAGGAAAGATGAAGGTGGGGCTGATGGCATAGGTATGGTCAAGGCGTCCTCCAATATAAGAGAGGTGGATGGAGGACTAATAGGAGAACAAAGTTCTTCATCTTATGGAGGAGGTTGGTTAGGGACCAGAGGTGAGACAGTGTTGACCGTGTGTATGTCATGCTCTTGGGAGCTATCGGTCACGGTCTGCACATGGTTTTGATTAAGAGGATGGTTATGGAATGGTTGTCTGAAGATGTTGATATTTTGATTGGGTGGGGCATTTGGGTTGTCCAAGACAAGATCCCCCTTATCTAGCATGTCTTGAATGATGTTTTTGAAGGTTCAACAATTGTTGATGTCATGGCCATGGATGTGATGATAGTGACAGAAGTCAGCCTCCCTATACCATGTAGGGAGGGATTTTAAAGGGTCGAATTGAGGTGGTCAGATTGGAGGGAGATTGAGGACCCCCTGTTTGACATTTTTTTCTAAAATGGAAGCATATGATTCTCCAAGTGGAGTGTATGAACGCTGGATGTACCGTTGTTGGAATTGTTTGGTGATGCTTTGAGATGTTGAAGGTTGAGATTGATTAGTTGTTGTTGAATATGGTGATCTAATGACCATAGTGTTTGCCACTCCTTTGGACTTGGAGTGGGAAGAAGAAGGTCTGGAAGAAGAAGGGTCATCAGTTTTTGCATTGGTATTACGCAATTTGATCTTATCCTCTTCAATGGAGCGGAGTTCAAGATTTCAAGCCATGGTGAAAGCTTCGTCAAAAGTGTGGAATGTTTAAACCCACAAGGTGGATGAGATGTGTTTTGCACATGCTCGCAAAAAGATCTTGATGAGCTCAGGTTGAGGCAAAGAGAAGGAGAGCTGGTTGATCAAGTCTCTCCAACGGGCGACAAAATTGACTATTGATTCGTCATCAAATTGTTTGATAGAGTAGAGGTCTGTGATTGAGACTTTTTTGGTGATATTGATTGCAAAATGGTCAAGAAATAATTGGGTGAGTTGAGTGAAAGAAAAGATAGATTGACTGGTAAGAGAGCTATACTAATCAAGGGCAGGGCCAACAAGTGACATGGGGAACGTGCATAGCAATAACGCATCGTCATGGGCTATGAGATAAAAAGCATGTCTGAATGCTCGTAGGTGCTACTGTGGGTCTTCCTTACTCTAGAAGTGAGTAAATTTAAGAATCTTCCACTAGTTGGGGTATGGTCGGATCAGGACGGAGGGATGAATGGGTTCATTGCAAATTTGCTCATATGAAAGGGCATTGCGTGCACCAGAAATAGAGGTCTCGAGGCTGGACATTTTGTCAATCAGAATTTTGATTATGTCAGCTAATGAATTGGTAGGTGGAGTGCCCCCTAGGTTTTAGGGTGCTTGGAAGATGCTAGAAGGGGCATACGACGTAGTCAGTTGCGCTTGTAGGGGCGCAACGTACTAATAACTAGTCATTGGGATAGAAATGGAGGCCAAGGGTGGTTGGGTAGAAGGCATGACTAGGCTCGATGTTGCCACAAGAGGTTGTATAGTGGTAATATTAGCCAATGGATGAGTAGCCACCTTGGTGTTGATAGGGGCGAGGGTAGGCGGGATAGAGACAACCAGATTTTGGAAAGGGGTAGAAGTTGGTTGAATGGTCTGCAGTTGATGGGGGGCCAAAACCCCAGTGGAAGTGGGCCCAGAGAAGGAGGGAGAAGCCACACTTAGAAGGTTGGTCATGCGCTAGTCATTAGTCAAGGTGACAACTTGGGTGTCTATGGGTTGAACCACAGATGCTGTCGATACGGCCGTTGTCTCGACTAAAGAGGTCATCATCCCATAAATTAGGTTGCCTAAGGAGTCTCACATTCAGCTTCGCATGAGATAATGTTGTAGGGATTTGACATTGAGGTCTAAGAATATTTTGAAATCTTGGTCCCCTTCAGGGACAATGGGAGTCTGAGTCAGGGTCGGTCGAGTAGGAGTTCATTCGGTTTCTGAATGAAACTCCATTAGAGGACTGGTTATGGGTGGTGAAGGCAGAAGAAGTTGATGCCTCGCGTGGTCAAGAAGAGCCTTGGTTTGACTGCAAGTCAAAACCATTCAAGGCAAGGCAAAATGTCCTCACAAGCTCAAATAAGTAGATAAGAATAGAAAAGAAGAAGAGCACAAGCAAACCCTAAGCATTAAATTCCTAGGAACAAATTATTAGGATCGTGGTGGCTTATGCCTTAGAATGTGTTTAAGAAGTTGGATTTTGAGACGGGTCCTAGAAGAGGTAGTCTAAGGATGGTTTCAGGTTCATTTCAGTGCTCAATAGTCTATGTTAGGTTATGTACGTGTCCTAGTGCTAAGGAGCAAACTCCCCTCACTTCACGAACCCAGTGATAAGTTGGGCCCGCTTAGCCAGTATATACTTCCCCTAGAGATTATCCTCTATCAGAGAATAGAGTGGGCTTTCCCCTTAGTAGTGAAGTCCAAGTGGGATTGCTGGGATGGGTAAGGTATCCGCTGGGTGATGAAATCCCAGTCGGGCCTTTTCTCAAGTAAGTTTTGATGTTTGATTTGTGCAAGTGATTTGGTTGTGTAACATAAGTGGCCTACGCTTTATTCATGATGTGATTTTAATTACTAGATGTGGACTAAGTATGCAGTCAAGAAGAAATGAAATGCCAAAGATTTTAAGCCCAAAATGAAATGTGAGTTCAGATGAAAACAAGTTGAGAAAGGGTTGAAGAGTATGAGTTGACTAGTCTAAGATGCAAGAAAGAAAGAAGGGTTCTTTTTAACTTTGCTTATAGTGTCTTTTGGAAGAGATAGAAGAGAGAGATGTAAGGAGAGGCCTAATGCACCTACATGAAAAGATTGCTTAGAAGAAAAAAGGAATGAACCCAAGGAGAATTCCTAGTGTCCCACTGGGTGTGCTAGAATGTTTCTATATGATTTTCACTTTCACATTCAAAAAGGAAATGAGAAACTAAGAGAAATGGTATAGGGTTAGAAGATACCCGGATGAGATCTGTGCACTGTTATCCAGACGATGTAGGGACTCCTCTTTGGTTGTGGAGGATGACACCTGTAGAAGAAAGAGACTAAAACAAAGAAGGCGTTAGATGAGGAGATGGTGGGCTGCCAAGCAAAAGCTTGATCCCAGAAGTACAAAGACTTCCTTGAGGGATGTCAACCCACTGATTGATAAAAATAATGTCTGATAAAAGGTAGAATGATAAAAGACTAAAATGATTAAAAACTAAAATAGAAATAGAAATAAAAGCAAATGCTTACCTGAATGCTGCTATCAGTCTGGTCACAGTCACTGATGTCAGTTAGTCTGCCGACATCGGTTGAAGGTCTGCCGACATCGGTTAGTCTGCCGATGTTGGTGGAGGCAATGCTCAATGTCGGTCAGGACAATGGTCCAGGACGGGGTCTGGGTGAGCTTTTTGACTATGGACGGGTCTGAGAAGGGGTCTGGGACTCTGTGAACGGGTTTGAGAAGGGGTCTGGGTCTGTTTGAATGGTCTGAGAGTCTGTGCAGGGATGATGGATAGAGTGTATGGTCTGAAAAGGGACCAGATGGAGTGGACAAAGGAAACAGGGAAAATAAGGATGAGAGAAGGCTCCCAGAAAATAGGGTGGGTCTGGGCTGGTGATATTACTTAGAAGCAATAACTGAAAACATAATGAAAACACAGAGGAAATACTTACCTATTTCCTGCTAAAGAAGAGATGTTGTAGATTGGTTGCACCTGTTGCTGATGCTACTGGTGTGGAGGCCCTATTATTGGTGGAGTCGTTGATGCAGAGTCCCTGCTTGATGTGTGCCTGAGAGAGGAAGGGAGAGGTCTAGTACCTACAGCCAAAGGATTAGCAGTTGGGAGAGAAGAGGATTGATTGATTCACTGATCAGTTTTATGATTGTCTTTTTGGCCGGGGAGAGAGATTGAGAGAGAGACCAGAAATCACCTTTGGGCTAGTCTTAAGCAATTGACGTCGGTGATCCCACCGGCGTCGACCGATAGATAGTTGATGTTAGCAGCTAGAATAATGGAGAAAAGGCTAAAATTAGCCTTTCGCCCGTTCTTCCAATTACCTGAGTCAATTGGTCATGCAAAAATGGTCGAAGGTGGATAAATAAACATGAGGATTAGTGGAGGGGAAGTTGGAATAGGTCATAGGGTGATAAATGAGGGTATCCAAGGGAAAGGAATCCAAGGAGAGGATAGGTGGCAAAGGGGGTTTGTTATTAATTTAAAATAGATGATTATTCTAAATTAATAAGTGTGTGTTAGGAATGCTAGGAAGTGGACCAAGGGGACCAAGGGGGGAGTCGATCAAGGGTTAGACACGATTTCAGTGTCTACAATAAGATTGAATTGCAGCATGCATCATTGGACCCTTTCTCAAGTAATATAATATGCACCACAAATCCAAAGGTCTAATAAAATATTTGAAAATTCATAAATCATAATCAAATAATCTATTATACTATTATTAAAATTCAAGAAGAATCAAATCATCAGCCTAATCCAAAAGCATCTCTCCCTAGTGAAGCTTGTAAACTAGCACTAGGAGACTAATCAAGTCAAAATCATCATAATATTCCAAGTCAAGAATCAATCTCCTCTAGTGAAGCCCAAAATCAATCACTAGGGGGAAATCAAAATCAAATACAATCAAATGCTCAAAATAATATGGCTGATCATATGTCAAATAATCAAATCAAAGATGAACCATAAATTCAAAGTGTCTTGGATCTTATGAAGTCTTTTATCACTTGGCACTAATCAAATGAAGCATGTCCCACACATCCAATGATGTATGTGACTACTAGTACTAATCCTCCATCATGCATGACACCATCATATCCCAATCCTATCATCCATTTAAATCCATTACATCCCCATTAGCATATAATTACATCCATACCTCACATCACCTCCCTGAACATCATTGTCTCTAAAGTCAATGATGATACCTAGTGTATATATCTAGATGGGTCACCATCAAGAATCACTAAAGACCACTAAGACATCCAAGCATCTAACATCCATCATAGAACTGATGTTGGATAAATAATCCATCAAATTTCTATACCTTGCATCTCACCCATCATACCCAATAAATTGAGATGCCAAATAAAGTCAAAAAAATCATTCATCTAATGGTGAAAACTAGTATTCTGACACCTTGGGCAAGTACCATGATAAAAATTGGTTTCCAGCATCAAGGTAGAATAATCTATTGTCTACATTATTCCTCAACACTTCAGGGAAAATCTATCCATTTCATACCCTTATCCTTCCATCTCACTTGTCACATACCTTATCTACCTTGTCTATATCACCCATCATTTTATCCTTTGATCCATTGTTCTTATCGATCATCCACCATCATATCATTCATCTTATCTCTTATTAATTCATGTCTTGACCTTTATAATGAAGTAAAAGGTGTCTTACTAATTTTCCCTACACCATCTTGTCATATCCTCCAATAGACACTCAGGTAAATAACCATATTGTTCCTTCACGATGTGGTTAGTGGCTATCCCTAGTCCATTCATCCTTAACCCCTATTATCATCATCATTTGTCATCTCATCCATCATCCCTCCATCCTTCTCTTGGTTGTTAGGATTTCATATTCCCTTTGCTAGTAACCTCATTTGTACAGTGTATATACATATCCCAAAAATCCCTTAAAATTTGAAAATGCCAAAAACACTAAAAATCATAAAACTTGAAAAAGCCAAAATAGTCCACTGTCTTATCTTATCCCCAGTCCCCTAGTCTCATTCATCTCCATATATCTCTTATCTTCCTATCTATCCTATCTTTGATACCATATTCAATCTTCAAATCTGATCTAAGTAGTCACCCATAATTTCATCATCCTTTTGGCTAAGTATTGTTGGCATACATCACCTTGTCAAAGACCTTAATCTAGCACCCATCACTTCCTATTATTTATTTCTCACACCTATCATCCATCAATCATCACTTTGATAGTATGGAAGGTACTTGATTCCATCACTATCCTTATCATTGCCTCTTCATGTCTAGCACCCATCCAATCATTTTTACTACCATGAAAGGTATATGATCTCATCATTTCCTAGTCTCCTTGATAGATTAGATCCCTACAAGGCCTTAACTATTGGTAATCATTGGTCATCACTTTGTTTCATTCCCATCCTTGGCCACTTTTTAATCTAATTTTGAGGCTAAATCAGTATTCAAAGACCTTATCACCCTTTTCACATCATCCATCCTTATATCCTAAACTATAGGCAACACCTCAACTTCATCCTAATCATCATCATCCTATATAAATCCAAGTCTACCCTCCATCCCCATCACATCATGATTATCCTAATATAAACCATCACCCAATCCATCACATTATGACACTACATGTATATACTTATGTGTGTGTTACTTGTTTGTTTTATCTGTCTTGTTTACATCATGTATATATCTTATTTGTATTATGTTTTTATTGAATCATGTCTCCTTTTTTATATTGTGTGATGAACAAGGATGCTATTAGGACATGCAAAGTGCCCTTGAGGATGCAAAGTTCACTATTTTCCCATGCACTTTGGCACAATGTCCTCTTGGTCATAATTATATCATGGGGCATCTTGTTAAGTGTTATATTTTTGGATTAATTAGATTATGATGAGCTTTATGACATTTTTCATGGCTTTATCATCTCATTATCCTTCTTTCCATCACTAATCTAATACTTTTTACTCATCCAACTAACATCCCATATTTTTATCTTTATCATCTTAATCTCATCATCTAAATCATATCCTTAAAGCACTAATAACTTTAATCATCCTCATCTTCATCATTTTATAATCATTAATCATCATGATATTCATCCTCTAATCAATCATTTTCATCATCTCTTCATCATAAAAACATTAGCCTAAGGTCTGTTTAGACTATGTAGGCAACACTTGGCCACTTTTCCATGTCTAAGGATATCTTGGCCACTATATATATCATCCATACTCATCCCCCACTCATTTGGTCACTCAATAAAATAATGTATTCTCTCTTATCATCATCATAATATTGATCAACTTTAGCTTTTAGCTACACCCATCATCAATATTATCAAATCAGTCTTATCTTAGCCTAGAGCTCTCCCTTGCATGCATCCTTTCTTGTAATACATTTAAATATTATGGCCTTTTAATCTTATCATCATCCTATGATGGTTGATTTCCCCTTGGGATGTGTCAACAACCATGACACCCATCATCTCTATTCCCTGTGTATGTATCCTTGCCAAGGGCAACACCATCCATTTATATCTCATTACTCAAGTATAATATTTCTTCTTCATCTTATATCCCACATCTATCATCCCATACCCTTATCTTTCCATCATATCCCACCCCTCATTTCTTCTTTTGAGTGGCCATCTATCTCATTCTTCTCTGCATGTCCCCTTGAGGGGGAATTATATCCCCTAAAAACATCATTTAATAACATTCATCCATGACATGGTTTTTTCTTTGAAAGACCATTATTCCTTCCACTTCACCCTACTTGCAATGCCATTTTAAAGAGGGAAAAAATATATTCACCTAAAATTGCTCACTTCATTACAGTCAACTAATATTCCTATTAGTCAACACTAATTCTGCTTAACTCATTTTATCCCACTAATTGATCTTATTTATAGCCATAAATATAATATCCCCTTCCTTTAATCTACATTTCACTAACCTTATCCCCTCCCACTATTCTAATAATTTTTCCTAATCTCCCATTATCCTAACATAATCTTGTTTATCTATTATATGGGAATTTTTTATTCCCATAACCCCACCTAACCACCTACTAACCTACTCGCTAATCCACTATCCAATTTAAAAATCATATTTATTCACCTAATATTCTAGCTACCCTATCTCCTAGCTATTCTTACAACCTTATGATCCCTAAACTTCATTAATCACTAACTAACCTCCCTTATTATCTCCTAAAACCTATTTAGAAACCTCTAGAATTGAAGAGGCTTATATAAATCTCTATAAGTCTACAATTATAGATACTTATACTAATTTAAAAATATTTCTAAATTTCCCTCCATTGGCCTATTTAAACAACACTCCCTCTACTCTCAAATCCATCTAGAAAATTTGTAGGGAAACCATGCCAAAATCATTATAGGAGCTCTTAAATCCATACCAAAACTATGCTAAAATATCTCTAGAAATATTATTGCATATCCATAATCAATCATCCAATCCATCATCCAAAATCCAACATCAAGCATCACTTTGTCAATCTGAGTCTAATCACATGCATTCGAATCCTGGAAGGAGGTAATGTGAAATAAGGGAATTGGTAAGCTTATTATCATTTTGATTTGTTTTATAAATACTTCCTATTAAGTAGTTTGTATTTTTATTTTGGGTTTATAATTTTTTAAATTCATATTATACTTAAAATACATCTATAATGGTAAACAAAACTGCATTTAGTTTTACTCAAGTTCTCATAAATCATGTGTTGGATTTAATCTTATTTATTTTAATGTTTTTGGTCCTATTAATATTCCTTTTATTTAAAAATATAAATATTATGTTTCATTTATTGATGATCATAGTATAAGGACATGGGTTTATTTTATAAAAAGTAAATTTGAAGTTTTTTTATCACTTTAAAGAGTTTAAATGAATGGTTGAGTTGTATACTAGAAATAAAATTAAATGTTTGAGAACTAACAATGGAGGTGAGCTTTAATCTAATGATTTTGATATATTATATAAATATTATGGTATAAATAGATACAAGACAAATCCATATTCACCTCAGTAGAATGGAGTTTTAGAATATATGAACAAGACATTGATGGAGAAGGCTAGGAGTATGCTTAATGGTGTTGGACTGGAATAAAGTTTTTGGGCTAAAGATGTAGTCACTACTTGCAACCTGATCAACATGTCTCCTACATAAAATATTGTTGATAAAATGACTATGGAGGCATGGTCTTTCCATAAGCCTTCATTGATACATATTATAGTTTTTAGTTACAAGGCATATACATATGTGCCAAAGGAAAAGTGGAAAAAGTTGGACAACAAGGATATTAAATGTATCTTCATTGATTATAGTTATGGTGTGAAAGGATACAATATCTAGGATATATAAGCACAAAAGGTATTTCATTATAAAAATGTTATTTTTAGATAAATTAAGCCTTATTATATTATAATATAGATAGAAAAAATAGAAAATAAAGATGTGATTCAACTTTCTCCTAAACTTGAGAAAGTTGAGTTGAGGCCCCAAGAGAGACAAAAAGTTGAGAAGAACTAATCGATCTCTAAATATTTTTAAAAGGAGGTAGATGAAGAAGAACCTCCACCTTAGCTTGTTAAAAGGTATACAAGGTGTAAACAACAACCAAAAATTTATTCTCCTAATGATTGGAGATGTATATTTGCTTTCAGTACTAACATTGATGAACTGAGATCTACAGAATAAGTTTTAGGTATGAATGATGTAGAGTCTTAGAAGACTACCATGGAAGAAGAAATGATAGTTTTTAAAAATAATTATACATGAGACCTTATACCATTACCTAAAGGATGTAAGCCTATTAGATGTAAATGGGTGTTTAAGAAGAAGATTGGTTCATATGGTAGTGTTGAAAAGTACAAAGCTTGATTGGTTGAAAAGGGTTACTCTCAGATTGAGGGTGTTGATTATGATGAGATATTTTTTCTTGATAAAAAAATAAAATAAATTATATTATTTCTTTATATTGTAGTACCTCATGATTTACAGATTGAGCAAATGGATTTGAAGACTATGTTCCTTCATGGTGATTTGGAGGAGGAAATTTATATGTCACATCCAGAGCACTACATGGTGAAAGGTAAAATAAATTTGGTTTTCATGTTAAATAAATCCTTAAATGGCCTCAAATAGATTATTAGGATGTGGTACAATAAATTTGATACATATGTGTTGACTTTGGGGTTTGAGTGATCTAAATTTGATCATTTTGTTTATTATAAAATTGATGGTGATCATTTCTTGATTATTACCTTATACATTGATGATATGCTATTTGTTGGCAGTGGGAAAGTTTTGATTTTAGAGATTAAATAAAAAAATCTCATTAAAATTTGAGATGAAATATCTTGGTGATGCAAGACATATTCTTGTGATATATATTAGAAGAGAGAGAGAGAGAACAAAAAGCTATGTCTTGGCCATAGTAAGTATATGAATTATATTTTATAGAGGTTTAACATGCAAGATTATAGACCATTATGTGTTCATTTTTTAGTAGGAATAAAATTTATCTACTACACAATGTCCTACATACCCATAAAAGATGAAAGACATGAGTAGAGTGCCTTACCATGATGCATTTAGAAGTTTGATGTATGATATGGTCTATACTAGACTAGACATTGATCAAGTAGTGGGAGTTCTTTCTTGTTATATGTCTAATCCTCGTAGATTTAATTGGGATGCAATTAAAAGGATATTCATATATTTTTTGGTGTATCTCAGAGTATTCCTTATGTTATCATGGTAACATTATTGGATACTTGCATCCTCTTGACATTCTTGGTTATGTGAATTCAGATTGGGTAGGTGATGTTAATCGAAAAAATCCACCAGTGATTTTGTGTTCACTTTATTTGGTGGTGAAATAAGTTGGATGAGTAAGTGACATGTTGTGGTCACTTTATCCACTATGGAGGTATATTATATGGTAGATACTAATGCTTGTAAATAATCCATTTGGCTTAATAGACTATGTTTAGATATTGGGTTGAAATAGGGTATAGTGACAATTCATTGTGATAGTTAGAGTGATATTTTCCTAGAAAAGAACCTTTTCATGCCAGAACCAAACATATTGATGTATAATATCATTTTTTTAGAGACATGGTTGAGGATTATAGGGTGGATCTAATAAATTTAGAGACTTTGATGAATGTTGTAGATTCATGGACTAAACCTATGAGCACAAAAATGTTTAGATGGTGTTTAGAGTCTATGGGATTCTTGGCCCCTAGCTATTGAGTTCATGTTGGTACTATTCCATTGGGTCTTTCAAGGTAATCAAAAAGTGGGAGAATGTTATAATTTGAGGTGTCTCAACCTTAACAAGTTAGGCTACTATTCATAGTCACTATTCACATTCATTATTCATATGTGAGGTGGTGGTGGTGAGTTGGTAATGACTATGTAGATGATGTGGCAAGTGATGCAAGTGGTGATGTAGGTGTTGATGTGGATTGTGATGATTTGGCATATCCCATGGAGGAATCTACATCATGTAAGTGCATGTGAGTGGAATTGGGGTATACCACACCACTAAGGGGACATGTTTGTTATCTTTTATGATGCACATGATTTTAATTTAGGTGAAAAATTATAAAGAATGGATATGGGGAAAATTTATTTGTTAGCCTCATGATTTTGAGTGAAATAAAAGCCAAAAGTTAATGGAGAATCTCTTGGAAGCATGTGGAGTCACATGGGATAGTGATGAACAAGTTATTATTCCAAATTGGAGACACATGTGAGAGTGGGGTGCAGTTTTGGAGGCTTATAAGAGTGGAGGATGATGTGTCACAAATGGAGGATCTATTTTTGACAAGATAAAAGGACTAAACACATGTTATTATTGATGAATAGTGGTGACACTAAATAGTGGAAAATTTTCTTGCGTTACTCATGCAGTTTCCTTGTTTATCATATTCTTTGTATATTCTATAAGTAAGAAGTGTTCTCCTTTATAATTAGTAAGACAAGTAGCTAAGCTATGAAGCTTTATAATTTAGGTAAACTTGATAGTTTTGAAAAAGCACTGAAGCTCTATGAAACCAATTCTTCTCTGATGTGTAGTATAATTATGGTGCTCCAATGAAGGCACTCTACAAGTGTGTTGTAATCTTGGTGATTTGTTTAATACATTGAGATGCTTTAAAGTGTGTTTTTTCTCCCAAAAGGGTTTTCCCCAAGTAATCACTTGTTATGGTATGCTATTAATTTTAGTTGTATCTATTTAATTTAATTATGTAATAAGAATCAATTTAGTTTGCATATCATCCTCTCTTGGTTAGTGTAAGGAATTGTTTCTATGATCATGTATTCCTTTCAAGTGGTATCAGAGGCTAGCCAATTTTGGTTCTAGTTGTGGGTTTGTTGAATTTTTTGAACTAATAATGTTTTGAGTGGGAGTTTTGTGCAACATATATTTGGAAGTTATTTGTTGTAAGAATTTTAAGAAGGTAAGCACATTAGGGAGAATGGAGGTTGAAACATTTTCAAGGAGTAAGTCCCAGGGGAGATATGAATCTCCTAGAAAGTCCAAGGCAAGATGCTAGAATTGTGGAAAGCTTGGTCATTTTTGAACACATTATATAGAATAAATAAAGGAAAATAAGAAGTATGATTTTAATTTTAAATCTGAGATGGTAGGTAGTGATGATTTCATTGTAGCCTTGGCAACCCATGTAGGTAATTAAGCATGTTTAATTGATTTAAGGACTATTTCAAATAATTTTGACTTATACCCACTAAAGTGAAGTGGAGAAAATTTTATCCAAAAATAATTTTCTTATGTTCCAAATAAAATGGACTATTTCAATCCATTTTTACATAGATCATTTTGGATGACTTGGTCTATTCTTATACCCACTAAAGTGGATTGGAGAAATTTTTCTTCAAATTTTTTTTTCCTATATTACAAATAAATTGGAGTGTTTAAACCATTTGGGCATAGATCATTTCAAATAAATTGGGATATTTAAAATAAAATGGACTTGTACCTAGTAAAGTGGAGTGAAGAGAATTTTCTCCAAAAATAAATTTATTATATTTGAAATAAATTGGACTGTTTAAAAGCATTTGGGACAAAATCATTTTGAATAAATAGGGATATTTTGAATAATTTATACTTATACCTATAGTTAAGAATATTTTCTCCAAAAATTAATTTTGTTTATTCCAAATAAATTATATTGTTTCAAAACATTTGAGCATTATTAGATCATTTCGATTAAATTGGTCTATTTTAAATAATATAAAATTATACCCACTAAAGTGGATGGAGAATATTTAATCCATAAATATGTTTTATATATTCTAAATAAATTTAATTATTTTAAACCATTTAAGAGCATATTATTTTGAATATATTGGCCTGTTTGAATTTCTGGCACCCTTCTGGGCCTTCATACAAATCATTGATCCTTTGAAGTAGCTTCCATTATTGGGACACGTGGCACCATTTAACTGGCCAAATTATCGATGAAAAAATATTAAGCACTCTAGCTCATCTACATAATAAAATATCTTGACAATTATTATTTTTTCATTGGGAAGATCTTCATGAGCAAGTGTCAATATACTAATTCAGAATCTCCAACTATAAATCAAATTGCACTTAACTAGATAAAAGTAATTCTAAAATAGAATCGATTATTTTGAAATTAATTGAACTATATTTAAAATAATTTAGAATTGATTTATATGAAATTTATGATAATATTTATTACTATAATTATAGTTTATAATCAATAAATACACTTAAAATAATCAAGCGAAGTTGCATCTTTCTAAACATTGGTTCACAACTGTTGGCATGGATTTCTTGATTTATCCCAAGAATGTAATGATTGACATTTTTCTTATTCTCCAATCCTTTTAATCTTTATGAATTCCATTTCTATTATATTTAATTGATGTAACATAACTCATTTGGAATTTTTGATTTATAACACAATTATGAGAATTACAATCAATGAACAATGTGTTGGTAATTAAAAAATCATCTTTGAAGGTCCCTTTAAAAGTAAATTCATCCATTTTTTTTATGTTTTTATTGAATATCTTAGAATTTATTTTTCCCCAAACAAACATGAAATTTTAACTTGTGTAACCCATGGCTTGAATGATTATCCTCAAATGATTGTCCTTTAGCATTGACCAAATGCCAATGTGAGAAAAAGATTGCAGTGCCACCTTCAAAATTTATTTGGAATGATATTTAATGTAGTATGACATATTTTATAATATTATTTTCTTCTCATGTCATGCATTTTCATATATATATATATATATATATATATATATATATATATATATATATATATATATATATATATATATATATATATATATATATATATTGTGCATAATAAATAATATTAAGTCGTCCAACCCCAAAATCAATAGTTTTTTAGAAGTCAGTTTTAGCTTCTCCTTTGAAATGTCTACAATTTGTTAACAAAGAAATGAATCATTTATTAATAATATTTTATTATAAGAAATATAACATGAAAATTTTCTAATAAAATGCTTTAAATGTTACTAGACTGGTCGTTGATGTGATTTTGATTTGCATTTCCTATTGTAACACAAAAACATAATGCATTTCATTTGATTTTTTTTTATATTTCTTTAAATATTATAAAGATTTATATTTAAAACATATATAAAAATAAATACATGCTCAAGCACATTGTAACTATAAAACTCATTATACATGGATGTACCATTTCTATTGCCAGTTTTGTAGCATACATATGCATATAAAAATTCATATTGAATCCTTATAACTTGACCATGACTTTATCATATTTAAAAACAATGTTATTTTGCCATAAATCATTTCTCATAGACATTGATAGGAATTTGACATTGATCAACCAACATCTATATTCTCATAGTAATGAAAGTATCAGCTATTCTTATGTATACCAATACATATTTATATGTTTATGCATCCCATCACAATAAACAAGATAGGATTTACTCTTTTAAGCCATAGTTCACTATCACTAAATTAAAATGAATATACACCTTAATATTTGAACCCCCTTCATATACTTCCAATAAGACACATAAAATTAAAAATTGTTGATAAATTAAACATGTAAACAACATTTTAATGGGTAAATACAACCACAGTTAAGTCTACATAACACTAAAATGAACCCACACTTCCAAATCACAAGCTGATGCAAGTCTATATTTTATTATCTTCTACAATCTCCTGTCAATGTAAAAAAAATCAATTCTAATGTGTTTAGATAAATAAATATAATTAATATATTCTAGACTTGTATGCAATTTTATAATTATACATTTATTGGAAGTGGTTTTAACCTTTTTTTTTTGTTGCCTTTTTGTAGTTTATATGGGTGCACTCTTTTATTGAAACTTTGGTTGTTTATTAACTATAAGTTATTATATAATTTAGCAACTAAAAGTTCTCATCATCAATTGATTTGTTATTTATATTTTAAAAATGTGTTTTGTTGTAGAGTTTTACCTTGTGTTATTTTCATGGAGGCACCAACCTACAGAGCTGTGTTATGGGTGGTTGTGTTGGAGACACAAAGTTCTAGAGCTGCATTGTGAATTATTTTAATTCAGACATAAATAGATGAATAAATATTCTATCAGTAATGAATTGTTGATAAATAAAAAATTATATAATTGAAAAAATATGCATGATCTTATGTTACCTTCTACAGCGTGTGATGTATCATGTTTATTGATATGCTCTTTCATTATTATTATTTCTTAAATTGCATGGAATGCCAGTAGTGTTACACATCAAAATATTTCTAAGATTTTAGGTTTGAAAAATAAATCATACACCCTGAAAGATTATTGAGATGTTATATTTGGAAAATAAAGCATGATTGTAAAATAAATTAAAAAAGGTATGCACCTGGTGGTACTGATCGAAGTGGTTTTTCTTGTATTGGTTGCTCTAAATTTGTCAAATAATTTTGAAATTAAACATTAAAAATTGTTTTTTATTTAGTTTTTGTAATGCAAGATAAATTTCTTTCTAATTTTGTACAAGTATGCACCAATCCAACTCATGTATATACCCCTAGCATGTCACATGCATCTAAATCATTGAAAGTAGAGATAAGTTTCTCCCAAAATATGTTATCTAGTTCATTTTTAAATGGCCTTCCTATTTTATGCAAACCAATCATTTCAAATGTTGGTACATCTTTGTATATGTCAAAACCTTCATCTAATCTACTTTGTTGTGAATGGAGGCTAAAACTTTGTAGCTAAAAATGAGTGGGATCCTAAGAAAAATTGATACCTATAATATGTGTCCAATCAAATCCATAACTATCTAGACCCCATAGTATGACACTCGTATCTTTCATGGAATGAAAATCACTAATAGGTAGATTCTTGAGAGAGGTCTAAATGGTAGAATAATTTTCTAGTTTGTGGATGATGAATACATTGAAGGCCCTAACAATACATTTTTCAATCAATACTTGTATAAATAAGTGAATATGTTCTTCCTTCAAAAATTCAATGAGATTCAAAATATAAATAATTATCAAATCAACGTTCATACCAAGAATGAATGTTCACTAAAATCTTCTAAAATGGATGGCCAAAAACAAGGGAGCCCATAATGGCAACTGAATATTTTTGTATCTATTTTAGGAGGCTAGCATCCATAATTATGTAGTTGATTTTTCAATATGATTAATGAATCTTGAGATAATTATTCCAAACCTTTTTTATTTTTTGAAATACCTTCATTCAAGACACACAAATCATCAAACCTTTTCACAAAAATTTTATAATGTTCCATTACCTCTGTAGCTGTGATTGTTTGGTCTGGTCGTAGTGTCATATCATGGTTGCTAAAATAATCTATAATTTTTGATAATATTTTACTTTTTATATTCACCTTTTTTACACCAATCATCCATGTTATTGTACCTAGGGGTTTTCAAGAAGGAAATAGACCTTTTTTCCAATAAATTTTCTAGTTCTATTTTTTGTTTGTCTAAAAACTCTTAAATATTTATAAGTACTATTGTACCAATAAAATTTAAATCTTGTTTATCTAAACTAGGTAAATAACCAATTTCAAACAAATCAAATGCCTTATCAAAATAATCCCAAATGTGTTGTTCCATGAAAAGAAGGCATTTTCTCTCCTACAGTTGTGTTGAACACTTCATTTGTGTGAACAAGTGTCTATCTTGTTCATGTATTTATTCCATATTTTTATTTCCTATTTCAATATTCTTCCAACATCTTAGTTTGATAAGGTCACATGAAGATTGAACCCTTTCTACAAATGAAGCCTTACAAATTGTTTTATTGGCTTCATTATATTGGTTACATATTTTGTACACAATATGAAGCAGTGTACAAGTTTTCATAAATCTTGCCCTTCTAACATAACATTTATTTCTCAATAATTGTGAATTGTATTCCTCCTATAAAATAATTATATGTTGTGCTATAATTATATGATGACCATCTACAATTTTGAACTTTATGGTTTTTTTCTCCATTATATCTTCTAGGACTTCCTTTGATTCAATAATACATTCAGGGTTGCTTGGATCAAAAGGAATTAACAAAGCATCCTTCATCAGAACCTCATCATGTTTTATAAATGAATGAATTATATCATTCACCCCTCTTTCATTCATATTTTTTATTTTGATATTAGCATCCCCCAAATCATAGATCCTTATAGGAATGTTCAAGGTGTAATTGCTATAGGAAATATACCATGTAGACAATTCATTGTGTGTCTCATCAAAAGTTTGTGTCAATAGAAGTGTTCCAACATTTTATTTGATCTTATTTTTCTCCACTGATGTGAGTACTTGTATGGCCTCTGTCAAATCTAAATACAAATATGTTTCCCTTGCTTTTTTTTTGGAATTTTTTCTATCATGACTATAGGGTATTTTAAATACATATTTGCATGGTGGAAAATAGAATAAGTTTTTATCCTTTGTTCATGTTTTTATTTCAACATATGTTGTATTCTAATGACCAAATTATCTTTGTCTATCAAACTCAACATTTTAAGGTTTTCATAGTTATTCAAGAAACCCAAATGTTTCACAAGAAGGATAAAAATTAATTTTTATCAACTCTATTTTACTAGGTGTAAATTTACTAAAATTAGATATTGATCAACAGAGAATTCCCTTTTCTATATTCCATACTTCTATTTGTAATTTAAAGGCATCTTTAACTTCATCCTTATCACAGGAAAGGATTATTCCAATCAGAGAAGATTCTTTTCCCAATGTAGTGCTAAACAAGTATATATATGCATGCATGTATGGTGGATTAAACAATTCAAAATATTATTCAATAAGAAGAATTTTTTTGCTACCATAAAATGGAATATGTTGATGTGGATTCAATTTGAGTGTTGGTATTTAAATGATACTCTCTAAATTATCTTGAAATGAGGCCTTATTCTACCTTTTATCCACATTCTCTTTGAGTGAGGCCTTCTACCTTTTAAGTATGGGAATTCCTTTTTTGCCTAAAAACATTCTAAAAATCAATTGAAATGATTTAAATATTGATATTTTGTAAAATGAAACATGCATATTGCATCGGTTCATGAATTATTTTTGTGTTTAAGCAGTGATGACATGTATATCAACAAATGTTGATTTTAAACTACAATACAAAATACATATTAAATCTTCGTAATGTATACATTAAATAACACTTAAACTAATAAGGCATGAAAAAACCAAAAATAAATTATCTGCACCAGCCAATATAATTTGATGGGCAAAGGAATCCATAAACATTTGTTTCAAAAGAGAAAGATGAGGGAAAGTATGTTTCTAATATGTGCCAAAATTCCCATCAACAGGTATCTCCTAAGAGATACCTTTCAATCATGAAAAAGAGTGAATTTTTATTACAAGACATCTTAGAGGAGATACCTTCAAGTTAACCATGATGTTATTGAAAGTTTACTTCAATGCTTTTGAAGGAATCCCCCACTAGACACCTCAAAATCACTTTCTTTCACCTTGAATTTATCTCTCAGTAGAAATTTCCTTCACCTTGAAATCACTACAAGTTGATAACTTAATAACTTAAAGGGCCTTATAATACTTGGGACAACTCATATTTAGGTCCTCTTGTGCACATGATTTTTTCACCTTAATACAATTTAACAATTTTCCATATTACATTAATAGTTTTAGATCCAAATAATTACCTTGTTGTAACTCTAAAATTTTCCTTTACCTTAATGATCCTTTTAATATCTTCAAGGCATCTCTTAGGAGATACCTTTAAGTTACCCATGAAGGTATTACAAGGCCCTCAAAAGAATATCCTATTAGATACCTTGATATTGAACTTACCCAGTGTTATTGAGGTTTGTAATATCTTCAAAGTATCTCTGAAGAGATATCTTCAAGTTACCCACAAAGGAATATCCTAGTGGATACTATTGATGACTAAAACTATAGCTCTCAATGAATAATTTCCTATGGAAAGCTTTACAGATGTGGGATGTAATTGTGATCTGTGAAGCAACCTCCAGAATTACTATGGTGTTTATAAAAAGTTTTATGGTGATGTATTTCTCCCTCCCAACTACCTCTAGAATTATTGTTATAAATGGGGCCCACTTCCCTTAGCCAATAGTGTGTCTTTACTTAAATAAGAACTCCTTTTTTTACTAAGGAGTGCCATGATGACATGTGTCATTAGTAGAAGGGATTGATACTCGGCCAAAAAATGAATAAGGGGAACCTAAGAAAGAGGACGCTGATACACCACCCTCCAATCTTCATCAAGCATGTTGATAATGAAAAGGCTAACTAACCCAAAACTTCAAAACATCGATTATGATCCACATAAACCTTGAGGTTTAACTTGCCCAGTGTTATAGAGGTCTATAATGTATTCAATGAGAAATTTTTCAAACAATCAAAAGAGTGGATTTATCCTCCAAAGTATATTCTAAGAGCAACCTTTAGCCCTGATCTCTATGTTTTTCTATATCAAACGTTTCAAGACTATTTGACTATGTTTGTCTATATGACCATAGGGACTTTATTTTTTGTTCTACCCTTCCCCCTATTTTGGAAGCTTCCCAGAGTTAAACTTTTTGAAGGAGATAATTTCAAGTCACCCATTAAGATACCTTCATGTTTCCCTCAAATAAATATTTTCAACTCACCCATTAAGGTATTACAAGGAGTCTCATTGTACAATACCTTGAGATGGAACTTGCCAATCATTATTGTAGTGAAGAAAATATTTAATGAGTAAATAGGTGTTTCAATTAAAGAAAGTAGTTAACAATACATTGATTGTTATGTATAAGGTATTCTCTACCTTATCAAGGGGTAAATTATCTTAATTCCAAAATTTAATGTGAAACCATAAAAATTGTAGACCCTAAGGGATTTTTTTGAAAGACTCTTCTAACTTTTGTCACTTTGACCTTTATAAATGACCCTTCATAATTTCATCATCAAACACTTTATCTGAATCAAAAATCCCAAAACAATTCCTTGCGGTAATCGAATCACTTTGACAATTAAAGTGAGCTTGAAGTCCCTTGAGCAGGTGTTAGGATAGGAGGATAGGATAACCCGTTTTAAGAGTAGAGATAACTTTGCCCCTTTTTATACTTTTCATTGGATAATGATCAAAAGAGCACATACCCTTTGGGCTTTGTGTAACTTAACCTTTGACAATTTTGGCATGGACAACTACCCTATAGAATTGCCTTTTGGCCTTTTATAAAATGGTCCTTTTCCCTCTGTGATTACCCTTCAACATTTTTGGAATGACCCTTTGCCATTTAGACTTACGCTTTAGGACTTTTATCCCAGGCCCTTTCCTCGATGAGAAGTACCCTTTAGACCTTTTAAAAGTACCCTTTGATCATTTTTCAAGTACCCTTCAAGCATTTTTAAAGTACCCTTCAGGATTTTTGAAAGTACCCTTAAGCCTTTTTGAAAGTAGCATTTGACATTTTTGGAATGGCCCTTTTCCCTTTGGACTTACCCTTGGGAACTTTAGTCCTAGACCTTTCCCTAATGAGAAGTGCCCTTTGGACCTTTTAAAAGCGCCCTTCAGCCTTTTTTGCAAAGACCCTTTGGGTTTTTTGTCATCACCACTTTGGCCTAAAAAATAATTCACCCAAGACAATTTCCCTAAGACATTGATTTCTTTAGACTTTATTTGTGTTACGGCCATTTTATCACGTTGAAAAAATTAATATATGTCACTTGGTTTAAGCTTTTATATGTTCCTGAGCCCTAACTTTAATATGTCCTATTGTCTATAGGAACCAATATCGTTCACTACCAAGTGAAATTTCCAATTTAGAGATCATCCATGCTTATTTTAGTTATATATTGTTCCCAAATCTCATTTGGATTAATGGACATGTTTTTAGATGATCATGGTTTTACCCCGTCCAATGTTGTTATGAATTGTTGCTTGTGTTTCTAGATTGTAGGTTCAATGGAATTTTATCTGGAAATGAACATGATTAGGGTATTTTTTTGGTTTTACATTATTCCCAACTCTCATTTGGATTAATGGACATAATTTTAGATGATCATGGTTTTAGACCATCCAATGTTGCTCTGAATTACTGTTTGTGTTACCTAAAGTCTATTTTGTGGATTTATCCTTAAAGGAACAAGTGGAATTTTCCTTTACATAGAAGGAACCATTATGTTATATTTTGAAGGCCCTTGTAATACCTTAAATATATCTCCTAGGAGATACCTTTTTAACATGCATAAGAGTGGATTTCCCCTTCAAATATCTCTTAGGAGATACATTTCAAATAAGGATAAGAGTGGATTTCTCCTTCAAGAAACAAGTGAAATTTTTCTTTACATGGAAGGCACTACTGGGTGACATTTTGAAGACCCTTGTAATATTTTCAATGTTAAACATGCACAAGAGTGAATTTCCCTTTGAAGATATCTCCTAGTATATACCTTTCAAATAGGTGTAGGAGTGGATTTCTCCTTTAAAAAACAAGTGGAATTTTCCTTCACACAGAAATCACTAATGGTAGTTGTATAAACACATGGTGAACAAGTGAAATCTCCTATTTTGGCACTACTAGGTGATATTTTGAATGACCTTGTAATACCTTCAAGGTATCTCCTAGGAGATACCTTTCAAACATGAAAAAGAGAGGATTCCCCTTCAAGGTATCTCCTAAGAGATATTGTTCAAATAAGCACAAGAGTGGATTTTTACTTCAAGGAACAAGTGCGATTTTCCTTTACGTGGAAGGCACTACTATTTGATATTTTGAAGGACCCTATAATACCTTAAATGTATCTCCTAGGAGATATCTTTAAAACATGCACAAGAGTGGATTTCCCCTTCAATTTATCTCCTAGGAGATACATTTCAAATAGGGACAAGAGTGGATTTATCCTTCAAGGAACAAGTGCAATTTTTATTTACAATGAAGGCATAAGCTTTATAGGTGTGGGACCAAATTGTAGTATATAAAGCGACCTCAAGGATATTAGAAGCCATCTCTTTGTTTAAGTTTGAAGAAAGGAAAATAAATAACATGTAAAGTAAAGTTAACATAAGATGATGTGTTAAGAGATTTGAAACATTAATATATAATTGCATAAAATAGATTACATCCTTAAGCATTATAGACCATGAAGGAGAATAAAGCATGAGTTATAGTCTATTATGCAAGAAAAGACACAAATTATAGAAGCATAAGAAAAGAAATAGTAGACAGAGATAATTATCTATTCCAAATAACATAGAACATCATAGCCTCTTCATTATAGATGGAGAATACAATATAAAAAGCCATGAAAGGCAAATACAAAACATCCAATCACATCCATGAGGTG
The DNA here is from genome assembly GCA_037957365.1 of Torreya grandis. Taxonomy (NCBI): domain Eukaryota; kingdom Viridiplantae; phylum Streptophyta; class Pinopsida; order Cupressales; family Taxaceae; genus Torreya; species Torreya grandis. The sequence goes on from JARHVA010008397.1 coordinate 164,780, forward strand.
CACCTATTAAGTTTATAGAATATAAAAATACTAACTACTATTATCTTAGTCTATTACAATGGCTGATAATTAGGAATACCAAATATGATAACTAGCAAAAAAAATAACCAGCCCCCTCTAAAAGGGAAGACCATAGAATATACAACTAAGGGGCACCCCCTTGAAATGACACCTAGAGATTCTAACACTCATGCCCATGATGGTTATATGGTAATTGAAAGATGGTTTTGAGCTCATGAATGTAGTTAGCTTCTAGATATCAGATATGGCATAACTACATTATTTTATTATGGCCACTACACTTAGGAGAAGCAAGTTGGTGCCACTTGTATAATTCCAAAGTTATCCCACCTATGTTGCATTTAATGGCCTTAGTCCCCCTTTGAATAATTAGATTACACTTTAAGTTGCACTTAAAAATTTTTCAAAAGTTTTTATCAAAAGGAAGGACCCACACTCTCTTCTAATGGTGCTCTTTTAAGTTTTGACAAACTAACACCACTCTTAGACAAGTGTGGAGATGACACATGTCAAGTTGGTACTTCTCTGGAGGAGATAGTGACTTATTTAATGAGATTGAGTGTAGGGTTTTGATGTGTTAGAAGTGGATGAAGGATAGTACATAGGTAAAAAATTTAAAAAGGCCCCCAAAAAATTAAGGGACTAAAAGGGGAACCACTAAAAGGTGCTAAGGAATTGCTAACTATCAAGCGAGCCCAAAGATGAGTTGCTCCAAAATTGACAAACATGAATTTTTTATCCATAGTTCTTAGTAACTCACAAGGGTATCCACCTGTAGATGAGAGAACTCATAGGAAGGTTCACCTACAATGGCACCCATTCTTACTCCTTCAATTGGGTCTCCTTTTTTATAACCTCAAAGGCTCTATCTAGATCTATTATCTCCTTAGAGGAAATGTTCACCAAGCCTTTGACAACTACCAACATTTGGAACTCCAACTGAGAAAATGGGTACAAAATTTTCTCCACCTTGGAGACATGAGGCACTTGATTGAGAGTCATGAAGATGGTCTGGTCATTCTACTTTTACTCAAGAAGTGCCTTGATCTGGCCCTCAAGGAGGATGCTATTATCTACCAAAAAATAGGAGGGAAGTCCCAACTATACTAACTAATCGATCCATCCCTACCTATCTTGCACCACATGCTCTAAGGCATTAATGAATGCTTTAAACTTGTTCTCTACCTTACTATATCCAATAAACTCATTAACCTTGGCTACCACCTACATTTGGTCAATCACCCCTACTACTTGTAACATCTTGTGAGAAGTATTGTAGAGCTTTTGGATGAGGCTCTCTAACTCCAAGACCTTGGGGGAGATGAAGGTGATCACCTAATCAAAAAATGTGTTCACTTGAGAGGCTAGATTCTATGCATCTACAATGAAATTCAATGCTATCTCTAGGTTTTCCAACGTGACCTTAATCCTTTGCCAATAGGATTTATATAGTTGTTGCACCATAGATAGGATTTTTGAGGCCTATGGATGGGTGACAAGGTCATTTTTTAGCTTCTCATTTTCTTGGTCCTTGACTAAATATTCCTAATACAAATTTTACTATAATTATTGATATGATTGATAACAATCAAAGATCTCCTTGTGGACTTAGGCCAATTCAGTCTCTTTCTCATGTAGCTCATTTTTTATGGCCACTCATAGGTTAACTTCCAATTGGAAGATATAATTATAGATGTTTCTTTTTAGGTCATACCTTACTTTATTTAGCTCCACATCTTTGGCCTTAGCCTAAACACTGAAGTGTTTGATCATATATTTCACTATTATAAGCTCCATCTTGGTGTTTTCTAGCTATTGGGTCACCTTGAGGTAGTTTTTGGTAATGTAGTTTTGTGTCTCTTCTATTATCTTTAATATATTAGTGGGCCTAGCCTAGCTAAGTTTGAGGTTGATAGCTTGAATAGCGTAATCCTCTAGCTACATTTGTCCTTAGGGATTGACTACTTGGGAGGTTAGATGAGCAACCATAAGGGATTATTGTGTAGGGTCATAAAATGACTACATGTGAGTTTTAGAATCAACCTAATTCCCTCTCTTTATTTCCATTTAGGCTACTCAATATATTCTTCTTATATTTTCCTATTGCTTTTACTAATCTGGGCATTGAATTCTCTCCCCCTTAAAGGAAATTCCCTATATATCATGAATGTAATAGTTACTTATTGATGTGAATCAATGGGAATCATTCCTCTAAAGGAATTTGGATGTAGGGTGGGGGTGGAATGGGATAAAAATGAGAGCTCATATAGTGGGGGGAAAAATCAGTGCACTATGATGAAAGATGATGTGAAAGCTAAAGGTGGTAGGGTGAGGAAAGGCATGTAGGAATAGATTAAGACCATAGAAGAAAGAAACATGATCTCGATGGAGGATTGGGTAGAATAAGATGAGAGAGGGGACAAGGTGGTGTTTTATTGAGTAGTAGAGACTGTCTCAACTTGAGGTGAGATGGTGGATATAATTATTAAGTTGATGAGAGAGGTAGAGGTGGAAAGGTGGGGACTTAGAAAGTGGATTTTCTTCTATGTGGGCTTAGGTGGAGGGTTTAATTTGGATGCCTTAGGTTTCTTGTATTGGGATGAATCAGTCATGAGTTTCCCAAAGGGAGACTATTATTTTTATGGAGTTGTGAATCATGAGTATAGGGGAGATGGCCATAAGGGAGGCTTTTTAACCTCCAAGACCTTGGCCTATTTTTTTAATGGTGTGACTCATGTAACAAACCTAGGAGTATCTTCCTCATATTCTTTTCCTTCTCCTCCTATCACTATTTTAGGGGAGGATTCTTCCTCTACTAATCCCTCCTCTTGATTATGTTCCTCCCAAATCTTATTAAATATTCCATCTTTATCATCCTCATTGATCTTCATGTAGGTTAGGTTGATATTGTACCTATATTTTGTAAAGGTAGCCTTTTTCGCTTCACTCCATCCTACTTTTTTGAGTTACTTCTTCATCACCTTTGAAAATTTCTTTGTTGGGTTGTGATCTTGGACATTCTCATAGAAATACTACCATGGTTTGATGATGTCCATTGATATATGATATAGGTCCACATAATTTTAGGGAATGTCTTCCATAGGATACTTCCTCTAATCTAAGAAAGGCTAGGCTTGATGCTTGGGGGTGCTAGTAGTCTTCAAGTTTATTATGTATCTAGTTGGATCATATTCCCATCTATCATTTATTATGTCCAATCCAAGCTCTAACATCTTGGATATGAATAGACATTTTTGGTGCCTTTTTCACACTATAATGCCTCCTCTTGTGAAGGGGTCATCATACAGTCCTTTCTTCTTCTTCCCTACCCTATAAATGGAATCTACCATGTTGAGTTGATGATCATAATCTAAGGCCAATGTAAAGTCTATCATCATACATAGGAGATAAAAGGGTTATCCTTGGAAACTATGCACTCAAAGGAATGAGAAGTATGATCCCTAGAACCAATTGATTGGGACCTTACTCTTAGTGAACCATGCTAGTTGCACTTTGGTCATTCTGAATGTAAGGGTCTCTATGCTAAGGTCAATGAGAACTAGAGCCATAAAAATCTCTAAAAAATTGTAGTAGTCCCCAGTGACAGATAGGACATGGGTCCATATAGTGATTTGGTTCACCATGTTGGGGAAGACATCTATTTCAAAGGATTTAAGGTCAAGGTATTTGGAGAAGAATTGGGGATGATGGAATAGAATGAAATGTAGAAGGAATGATGAGTACCATAAGGTACCCACTATTGAAAAAATTTCTAGCTCATTTCTTATGGATGTGGTGATGGATTTCAAAAAATATATCCTAAAAGCTTATCCCTTCTATGTTAAGGTTATGAAGAAGAGTGCCCCCAACTATAAGTCTTTGATGTTGGCACAAATTCCATTCTAAAGATGAAGGCCAACATGGATAGAGATTCTCTTAGGTGATGCATGGGAAACCTCTTAAGAGAAATAGGTATATGAGGCATCTCCATGATTTTGATTTTGAGGAGAAAGCCAAGGAAGTCTCCCTTTTCTTATAACTAAGAATCCCAAATAGTCTTGAGTCTATCTCCATTATAGATCTTGGCCTATGGATAATTGGGGAGTTGAACCATCTCCCTAATGTTATCTATGCCAATTTTCACCCTTAAATGGGTGTTTCCATTAATTACACCAAATCAAGCATCATATATTTGCATGTATAGGGTGATGATCTTCAGGTAGGGTAAATATAAGGCACCATGAACTATGCCAGTGTGCATGCCTATGACCTACAACTAAATGAGTTGTATTCATTTTTGTTGGCCCTTAAAAACATTTAGGAGTAAGTTTCCTCTCTCAAATTCTTGGGGTTCTTAGCCAACTTTGGATCAAAGAGATTATCTATAAAGTCAGTGACTAATGTTCTATCCCTCTATTCACCCTTAGATAATTTTTTGGTGTTGGTCACATTTTCATTTGCTAGAGTAGGGACAAAAGCATTGGCTTTGATTATTACATGTTTGAGGGAAAGGTCACCACCACTATTTGACCCATAGGTTATTTGTTTGATGGGATGCTAGTTATTTCTTGATGAAGATTCGAAAGCTTCCATTGATGAGGATTTTTCTTCCAAACCACTCTTTGTTTCTATTGAAGGTCTAAATTAATGTTTCTCTACTTTTCTACTTGCAAATGTAGAGACTCAACCCTTCTTGCTTCTCTCAATTCACTTCATGTTCTTGATTCTCTCAATATGTCTAATGGTTGGCCTAGATGAGATATTTTAAAATTAGGTGCCACCATTAATGATAAGGGTATCACACATACTCAAAGGGCCACTCATGAGTGATTTATGGTGATCATTATGGGGAGTTATAAAAAAATGGAGAATTTGGCATTAATGACAAGTAAGGTGGGTAGATAACCATATTTTAGAGAAAGATTTTTAAAGATTTAGGAGGACTAGAGAGGGGATGTGTGGAAAAGTCACTTATTCCAATGACACTTATTTGAAAAGGAAACAACAAAGGGAAGGAAAAGGAAGTAATGGGAAACTGCAACAAGAAAAAGCAAACACATAATAGAAAGGGAAACTAACTAATTATGTATAAGGGGGAAGATGGGTAAGTCATTTGAATTGCTTTAAGTCAATCTTGTTGATGGGGATATCCAATGTAGTTCCCTCTTGATATTCTAATTCATAATCATTTCCCTACCTCTCATTGATGATGCAAAATGGTCCTCTCTGAAGAGAATCAAGCTTTGCATGTTATCCTATCTTTTTGGTCCATTGATCATATTTGAGAACAACATCTCTAGGTTTAAATCCTAAGTTTGATGACTTCTTGTTGAACCATCACTTAATTTTTTTATTATCAAATGAGCTTCACATCGCTTACCTATTCCCTCACCTCTTAGAGTTTGAATAATTCAACAAGTCAAACCTCCATTATTCCATTTTCTTTAATTTCAAAATCATTCAAGAGCTATTGTGCAAGGATTTATGATGATACTAACATAATTATTTCCTTCCCATATACAAGCTCATATGGGAAAGTCTTCAAAACCTATTTAGGGGTGATATAATCCACCCATAAGGTTGTCTTCATGTGTAGGTTCTACTCTTACTTGTCATCACACATTCTTTTGATCAGCCTAATCATATTTTTTTTGTAGACTCTGCTAACTTGTTCCCTTGAGGGTGATAATTAGATGAAGCCTTCAAGATTTTACATCTGCACGAATCTTCACCCTCAAATGGGTTTTTCTCATAATTATGCTAGTGTTGTTGAAGATGTAGAAGTATCCATCAAAAATTCTTCTTCAAAACCACTCTCTCTCTTACTAAATGCACTAGATTAACAATCTCTACTCACAAATTCTCGCAATTATTAGCTCAGCTCTCTCAGCTCTTTATGCTCTCTATAATTGCTAACTATTATCAGAATATCAATGTGTCTAGTTGTTTGGCTAAATGAGGAGAGAAGAATTTATACTCTGATGCCCCTAGTCAATCTCATAATACTTTTCTTACAATGGGTATTTATACTTTGAAATAAATTATGGGAGAGGTGAGTTGATGACTATCTTTTGGGGAATGCTTTTAAAACTTAGGAGACGAGGGTCAGGGCATGTGGAAAATAGAGGTGCACTTATGAAAATAACACTTATTGGAGAGGAAAAATCAAATAATATACCTTTCAAACATGTACAAGAGTGGATTTCCCCTTCAAGGTATTTCTTACGAGATACATTTCAAATAGGGATAAGAGTGGATTTCTCCCTCAAAGAACAAGTGCAATTGTTATTTACATGGAAGCCACTACTAGGTGATATTTTGAAGGCCTTTATAATATATTTAATGTATCTCCTAGGAGATGCCTCTCAAACATACATAAGAGTGGATTTCCCCTTTCAATGTATCTCCTAGGAGATACCTTTCAAACACGTACAAGAGTAGATTTCTCCTTCAAAGAACAAGTGAAATTTTCCTTTACACGAAAGGCATTATTGGGTGATAGTTTGAAGGCCTTTGTAATACCTTCAATTTATATCTTATGAGATACCTTTCAAACATGTACAAGATTTTATTTCCCCTTTAAAGTATCCCCTAGGAAATACTTTTCAAATAGGCATAGGGGTGGATTTCTCCTTCAAGAAATAAGTGGAATTTTCCTTTTCATAGAAGGCACTATTGAGTGATATTTTGAAAACCTTTATAATAAATTCTAGGTATCTCTTAGGAGATAGCTTTCAAACATGCACAAGAGTGTATTTCCCCTTTAAGGTATCCCCTAGGAGATATGTTTCAAATAGGGACAAAATTAAATTTTCCCTTAAAGGAAGAAGTTCACTTTCTTTTACATGGAAGGCACTACTGGGTGATATTTTGAAGGTTATTATAATACCTTCAAGGTATATCCTAGGAAATACATTTAAAAAATGCATAAGAATGGATTTCCCCTTCAAGGTATCTCATAAGAAATATCTTTCAAATAGGCACAAGAGTGGATTTCTCCTTCAAGGAATAAGTGGATTTTTTTTTACATGGAATGCACTACTAGGTGATATTTTGAAGGCCTTTATAATACCTTCAAGGTATCTATTAGAATATTCCTTTAAAACATGCACAAGAGTGGATTTCTCCTTCTAGGTATCTCCTAGGAAATACATTTCAAATAAACACAAGAGTATATTTTTCCTTTAAGAAATTATTAAAATTTTCCTTTACATGGAAAGAACTACTAGATGAAATTTTGAAGGCCTTTATAATACCTTCAATGTATCTCCTAAGAGATACCTTTCAAACATGAAAAAGAGTGGATTTCCTCTTCAAAGTATCTCTTAAAAGATACCTTTCAAACATGTATAAGAGTCAATTTCTCCTTCAAGGAACAAGTGGAATTTCCTTTACACAGAAGACAATATTGGGTGATATTTTGAAGGCCCCTATAATACCTTCAATGTATATTGTAGGAAATACCTTTAAAACATGGAAAATATTGGATTTACCCTTCAAGGTATCTCCTAGGAGATACATTTTAAACAAGGACAATAGTGGATTTCTCCTTCAAGAAATAAGTGCAATTTTCCTTTCTATGGAAGGCACTACTAGGTGATATTTTGAAGGCCCTTATAATACCTTCAAGGTATCTCATAGGATATACCTTTTAAACATGCACAAGAGTGTATTTCCACTTCAAGGTATCTCCTAAGTGATACCTTTCAAATAGGCACAAGAGAGTATTTATCCTTCAAGGAACAAGTGGAATTTTCCGTTATATGAAAGGCACTACTAGATGATATTTTAAAGGCCCCTATAATACCTTCAAGGTATCTCCTAGGATATAACTTTCAAACATACATAAAATTGGATTTCCCTTTCAAGTTATCTCCTAAGAGGTACCTTTTGAACAAGCACAAAAGTGGATTCCCCATTCAAGGTATTAGAATTAAAAGGCACCACATGAGAAATCACTATGAATTGAGGGTCACCAAGTGGTGAGAAACATATGATTCATCATACAAATCTACATTTCATTAATCTATGATGTAATCAAAATGTGCCACATGTCTAGATTTCAAGCCAACTAGATAGCTTAATAATATTTAGGCCATTTGAGTACTTAGTTTTATCTGAGGTGGCAGCCACATGTTGAAAGGTGGAAATATTTACCTTTAAAGCTAAAAATGATATCAAATCAAATTCAAATTAAAGCTAAATTAATTCTAGATCAATTAATTACTAAAATCAATAGTTTGATGTTTGACAAGGTTACCCATTAATATGGCACAAACTAGGATCACCATCTACATTGTATTAATCAAGCTTTCCAAAACGGTTTTTTGTGAATTCATCCCACATTAATAAAATATATGATCTCATCAATCAAAATTCAAAATCCATGGTCAAAGCAAGAATGTTTGGAACCACCAAGTCAAAATAGGACCTATTTATCTATGCATATAGGACAAACACAGTCTTTCAAGACACCAATTTCCATACCATTGCATTGTAAATGGATGAAAAACACTATAATGACTTATTTTACCATGTGGAGAGGTTACCTCCCCAAATGTATACATTCTAAAGGCTAAATCTAGCTTAGCCATTGCCTATATCAACAAATCCCCCAAGTGGTTCTTCAGACAAGACATGGATTAAGCAGATGCAATTGGATACAAATACATATAAACAACACCATATATATAAGTTTATTTATTTATATATATAATGTGTTAAATATATATATAAGCAAAGTCTGAATTGACTATAGTTTTGATCTGAAGTCTAAAGGTTTAGCTCCAAAGACTAGTGACTTAGCTCCAAAGACTAAAAGCTATGCTCTGAATATTGATAGCTATGTTCCTAAGATGAAAAATCATGAATGGAAAGAATTCACATCCATCATTGAGAATAAAAACAATGACATTAGACATACAATACCACAATCTATAATTTGATGTGATGGTGTTTTCAAAACATCTCCAAAAGAATTGATATGACGGTATTTTGTGATGATTTTTCTAAATGATCTTTTCAAACAAGATTGATGTAACTATGATTTAAATATAGTGTCTTTCAAAAATATTTAGTATGATGCATAATTAATTATGATTATTGCTCCCAGTACTACCAATAATAACCTTTATGACACATCATTACTACTTGACTAGATAAATCGCCTTCTCATTATATCTCGCATGGAATGCTCTGAAGAGATACCCATAACTATCATCATCATTCTTTTAATATTCACATCATATAACCTAATTTCATGTTGATTTTTGTATTATCACTACTATAAATTATTGTGTCATATCTCTAACCTCTCACTTCCCCTGTTTCCTTTACAAATTCAAGCTCTATGTTTTTACAGTATAGTTAGAGTTACAATTACATAGTGTTTGCTCTATAGATGGGTGGGAGAAAGAAAAAAATCAATCAGAATCCTTTGATGCATTACTAAAAGATGAAGTGGCCAGAGACGTCTTTGAAATAACAAGTTGGTTGAATTTTTTAAAACTGTTTTAGGGATTCCATGAATAAATTGTGCAATAATTCTATGAGAATTTTAATGATCATGTTATTATCAAAGGGAATAACATTCTAGTAAATCCCTCTATAATCACTGCTCTATCTGGGATTCCTAAAGATGAAGTAGTTACATTGAAAATATAAATTTTTGAACTAATTTATATGTTTTGTAAAGTAAATGAGCATCACCCTAGACTAGCCAAATCCCCCAAAGGAGTGGTCAAGGGAATTCTAAGAGAAAGTCTTCCTCAACATTGGGAAAATGTTGTTTTCTAGATAATGAAATATATCACTTGTGATGGTTAGTTTATAGTAGTGGGTGGAGATGCTATGAGACTCCTTCACTTGAGAAAAGGAGTTGTTTAAAAAGAATATAAGATTGATCTTCCCTCTTTTCTTTACAATGCTCTAATTAATGTTTATTGGAAAATAAGATGAGGTACTAGGTCTACCCACCATCATGGGCTGGTTACACTCATTTTTCACCATTATATTTTTAGTAAAACAAGGGGTGAAAAGGCTTGGTCTTCTTTCCTCTAAAAGTTTTCTCTAGTTCTTACCAAAAAGACACCACACCTTGCCTCTACTCCTTCCACTATAATCTAGATTAAAGAACCCACAGTTAAAATTATGAAATGGCTATCTTTACCACCATTGGTTCCAAAGATACTATACTAGAGATCAAAGTGACAAATGGGACTTTATTTAGACACCCCTCATCCTCTTCTAACTGAAATTTATGTATTTATTGACTTATCTTGTAGGAAGAAGAAGAAAAAGATGTGTAGGCCATAGAAGAAGTTGAATATGTAAAGGGAACCCAAGAAAAAGAAGTTGTAACTCAAGTAGTAGAGTGTCTTATGACCTTTATTGATGACAAGGGTAATTCACCCTTGATTGAATAAGATCTGTCTTCTCCACATTCTATCAATGAATAAAAAGAATTATAGCATTCCATGGATTTATCACACCATGATGAAACAATCAAAATATAAAAAATAGAGTTAGATGTTCTTCATTAAGCATTGAAAGGTAAGGACTTGATTATTTCTAATTTGAAACAAAGGTGGGAAGAATCTATTACTAGAGTTAGTGAACAAGAAATAATTCTTCAAGGAGTGCAAGATAAATAGACTAGGGTCCACAATGTAATGTTTTCATAGACCCAAGAATTGAGCAACTTATATAATTCTCTTGCTATCAAGGACACATATATTATTGATTTGCATAATTATCTTTCTATCAAGAACACTCATATTACTTATTTACAAAATGCCAATGTTGATAAGTGTAATCTGATTAATAATCTAAGAGAAAGCACTTATGATAGAAATACAATGATTACTTGACATACTAATAGAATAATAGATCTAACCACTTATAATTCTGATTTACAAGCCTCTATTAAAGACATGCAAAGAAAAACATGAGAGATTACTAGTTCAGACAGAGGGTCCAACAAGAGTTATTCCCTCTTTCCCTATTCCATTACATGAAATAATCTTTGCTTGGCATATCACCCAGAAGAAAATTCAAAAAGTGAAGGATGAAAATTCCAAACTTAAGGAGGAATCTCATAAGAAATTGGTAGAATCCCAACTATAATAATAGAAAGCACAAGATTCTATCAATCATATTTGTGTTATTTCTAAAAAAATATTAGCATTCAAGAAGCCTTCATCAGTTTATATTCTTTTCTTACATGAGCAATTTTATAAATGGTAGATTTAGTTAATTTCCCTTATTTTTCACATATCATTGAAGATGAGAATGTATTTATGGACATTTTTTTGAAGAGCATTAAATAAATGCAAGATTTCATTTTTGAGGTCTATAATTTCAATTTTTTGTTATGATATCAATCTAGTTTTTTTATAAATTTATTTGTTGAAGAGACATAATTACATGCCTTTCTCTCCACTTTAAGGAATGAAATGGCATGGAAACAAGACAATAATAGAGCATAGGGAAGTCATAAGCCCCACTAATATTAAATGGAGTCTAATAAGATCCAAAGCAATTTGGAAGATAATCACTCGATGCTTTGAGGAAAGAGGTTAAGATTTTTGGATTGGGATGAGGTTTAGGCCTTATATCATTATTTTCCCTCTATCTCCATGGTGGTTTTGGAATTCTCAAGTAGAAGTTGAATTTGAATCTTAGCTGCATACAATTTTTAGAGATCGAATTCTTACCAAGGAGCCACCATGACTGGGGCCATCATTTTGAAGTTTATGATCTAGGTTAGAGGCTTGAATCAATAAATTTGGATTAAGGATCAATATTTCACTTCTTTATGAGAGGACTTTTAAAAAGTAAAGTGTGGGGGAGAAATGATGAGCATTTCATATAGTTCATCATAGTTATAGGAACTATCCCTAAAGTGTTGTGTTTGGTTATATATTGTATTGCATTTAATAGTTAATTTATAATCTAAGTAGGATATGAATGTAATTTGTTCATTTTTTGTATGTAATTTATTATTGATTCTTTACCTTGTTATTATGTTTAACTTGGATGAATAGCATAGTTTTGAGTATAGCAATACATCCCATAGATGGGGTAGTTTTGAGTAGAGGAACACATCCTAAATATGGGGTAATTTTGAGAAGGCAACACATATTTTTTACAACTCTTCTAGATATAATTGTGAGGATTAAACAAGTGAGCTTTGATAATTGAATTTTGTGAAGACACTCCAAAAATGATCCAAAATTTCTCTGAATTTTCTCTAGGTGTGCTCCAAAAACATACACAAGATGCTTCAAAGAAGTCTATGAATGATCTGAAGATCTATACAGGGTGATCGAAAGACCTGTACTAGATGTTTAGAAGATATCAGGATGTGCTCTAAAGACTAAAAATATTATGTGTAATACATGTTGAGAGAATTAGGAGCATTTTAATACAAAAAAATTGTTTTAAGAAAATAAAAAATTGATTGGATGAAAATGATAGCTAGAAACCAAAAAAAAAGAGCAACCATATAAATCTTCATCCCCCTACTACTTTCCACCCCTCAAAAACTTCTCCCTAAAAAATAATTGGTCCTATATAATAAGTGCAGATATTTTTTAAGAAACTTTTTAATATATAATGATGCATGGGACCCCTCTACCTAAGAATATAGAAGCACAAGTGAAACTTTTGCCACCCCAAATAATAATGCTAGGTGTTATTCAATCATTAATTCATTAAATTTTATGATGCGGCATGAGGAAAAAGTTTTCAACCCAAAAAAATGACTTTTCAACTCAGTCTAAAATGGAAACAATTCAACTCAAATAATAATAACTTGGAATAGGCCAAAAAATGACTTTTCAACTCAATCTAAAATAAAAATAATGCATAGTATCCTGAATAGAGCCAATAGATGAATGATGCGATGAGATTGAGATGGTGGAACCATTGAAACCCTCTCACATCATAGGACTTTTTTACTATGATTATTTGCTTACAATTAATTTAAAATGTCTATTTTCACCTCACATTCACTATTTGAGTCCCTATTGAATACAAGTAAGCACTAAACAATCCTAATCTCTACCATTTCATTATCTCAGCCATTTCCTTATTTTATTATAGTTAATAAAAAATTATATTCACCATTTGGGTCCCTATTTAATATAAGTAAGAACTAAACAATACTAATCTCTACCATTTCATTATCTCACATTTCATTATTTGTTTATAGTTAATAAAAAATGTTTGCTTTCCCCTCACATTCACTATTTGGGTCCCTATTGAATACAAGTAATCCCTAAAAAATCCTAATCTCTACCATTTCATTATTTTCTTACAATTAATAAAACAATGTCTGCTTTCCCCTCACATTCACCATTTGGGTCCTTATTGAATAAAAGTAAGCACTAAACAATCTTAATCTTGGCCAATTCATTATTTGCTTATAGTTAATAAAAAATGTATGATTTTCCCTCACATTCACCATTTGGGTCCCTATTGAATACAATTAAGTGATAAACAATCCTAACTTCCACCATTTCATTATCTTGGCCATTTCTTGACAAAAATCCAAGTCTATCTGAATCTCAATGATTTCATAACTTAAAGTAGTAAATAAAGAATAAAAGGTTCATGTAAAGCCAAAAAAATCAAACATTTTAGATATAGTAAAATAATACATTACATAGATTAAATATTTGAAAAGAAGCACCTGCAAAAATGACAGTGAAAAATGGGTCAACATTTCCACTACTAATGCCATAGCTATAGAAATGATAGTGAATAAAGGGGTCGATGCTTAACCCAATAATGCCATAGTTAACCTAATAGTCAATAAAAGAATATTTTTTGGCCTTCAAAAGGGAGAGAGAAAAATTAAGATAAAATAATGGAAAGAGAAAAAGATAAACTTAACCCTAATTTTGAAGTGCATGGGAAATTTTAATTCTATACTAATTTAAAAGTTTATATAAAAATGTGTAACATATAAAATTATTTTTAAAAAATATTTATTTATTTAAACATATTAAACATTTAAATAATGTACATTATTTAATAAAATGTATATCCCCCCTCCCCCAGGAAATACCTTTGAGATAATTATTAGCCCGCCACCCCCCAGAATACCTTTGAGATGATTTAATTCACTAATTAAAATACTTGTGAGGGAAAGTTGCCTTTCTTGAACTTATAAACTAATATTTGGAGATGAATTCGACCCAAAAATTGTAATTAAAATAAGTGACACAAAATCATACCTAGTAACTCAAAGACCTCTTGGGAAAGGATTTTGTGTGCTTATCTAAATGAATAATGGTTTTGTGAGGGCATAACTAGAAGTCTACCAAGGGAGTTGTAATTTTGATGTAAAGATTGTGATAATGATTTATAAATAATAAGATCTTGCATAATAAGTGGATTTTCATCAAAATTTTTTGAATATGTAACATAAGTGAATTGTCTAATAGGGATTTGACTCCTTAATTTTTAGGCCCCACCCCCAGGAATACCTTTGAGATAATTTAACTCACCAATTCAAATATATGTGAGGGCGAGTTGCCTTTCTTGAACTTATAAAATAATATTTGGAGATGAATTCAACCCCAAAATTGTAGTTAAAATAAATGACACAAAATCATACCTAGTAACTCAAAGACATCTTGGGAAAGGATTTTGTGTGCTTATCTAAATTATGGTTATGTGAGCGCATATTAAATAGTCTACCTCATAACACTACTATATAGTATTTGTATATATAGACTTTAAATCCATTTATAGATTGTATCTAAAAGTAGATTAGTATAATTTAGGGAATTTCATTCCAATAAAATAGTAATAAACTCATCACAATAAATTACACTTGATGGGTCTCCTACCATGGGTTTTGGATCACATCTAGGGGATCACCAGAATTAGAATATGTTCAATAATATGATACAAGACCATAGTACAATGAAAATTATAGAAATTTAAATATATATAAATAGAATTAAAATTATCATCATGGAATTTTGGAATAGATGGTAATGATTTAGAAATAACTATAATTTAGGCACTTCAATGCATAATAAGTCAAGTTTCATCCACATTTTTTTGAAGATGTAACATTATTAATTATTAGGAGAAATAAGTGGTGGTGGTATAATAGTAGGCATACACATTAGAATAGATGGTGTCTTTCAAACGTATATTTCCACTTAATTTTTTATCATATTTCTAAACATAAAATTTGTCTTGGTCACTTTTAATTTTTTTGTAGCATTGTAATAAAAGAAATTTATCCATTGCAATCACCAAGACAAAACCTGATCACCTATAACTATGACACTCCTTATCCAAAAAATATAGATGTCCCTTGATCAAAACTAAGGGAGTCATAATTTTGATGTAGAGATTGTGATAATGATTTAGAAATAATAATATCTTGCATAATAAGTGGAGTTTCATCCACATTTTTTGAATATTTAACATACAATAATTTTATAATAGGGATTTTAATCCTTAATTTTTAGTCCCCAACCCCCCATGAATACCTTTGAGATAATTTAACTCACCAATTCAAATATCTGAGGGAAAGTCACCTTTCTTGAACTTAAAAACTAATATTTGGAGGTGAATTTGACCCCAAAATGGTAATTAAAATAAATGACACAAAATCATACCTAGTAACTCAAAGACCTCTTGGAAAAGGATTTTGTGTGCTTATCTAAATTATGGTTATGTGAGGGCATATTAAGTAGTTTACCTTAGAACATTACTATATAGTATTTCTATATATAGACTTTAAATCCATTTATAGATTGTATCTAAATGTAGATTTATATAATTTAGAGAATTTCATTCCAATAAAATAGCAACAAAGTCATCGAAACAAATTACACTTGATGGGTCTCCTACCATGGGTTTTGGATCACATCTAGCGGATCATCAAAATTAGAAAATTTTCAATAATCTACTATAAGACCATATTACAATGATAATTATAGAAATTCAAATATGGAAATAGAAGTAAAATTATCATCATAGAACTTTAGAACTTATGGTAATGATTTAGAAATAATTATCAGACACTTCAATGCATAATAAGTGCAGTTTCATCCTAATTTTTTTCAAGATGTAACATTATTAATTATTAGGAGAAATAAGTGGTGGTGGTATAATAATAGGCATACACATTGGAATAGATGGTGTCTTTCAAACATATATATCCACTTCAAATTTTTAACATATTTCTAAACCCAAAATTCTTCTTGGTCACTTTTAATTTTTTTAGCAACACTATACCAAATTCAATTTCTCCATTGCAATCACCAAGACAAAACCTGATCACCCACAATTGTCGCACTCCTTATCTAGAAAATATAGATTCCCCATAATCAAAACCAAGGGAATTATAATTTTGACATAAATATTGTGATAATGATTTAAAAATAATAAGCTCTCACATAATAGTTGAGTTTCATCCACATTTTTTGAAGATTTAACATAATCTAATTGTCTAATAGGGATTTAACTCCTTAAGTTTTATCCCACATCCCCAAGGAATAATTTTGAGATAATTTAACTTACCGATTCAAATATTTGTGATAGTGACTCACCTTTCTTGAAATTACAAACTAATATCTGGAGATGAATTAAACCCCAAAATGGTAATTAAAAAAAGTGACAAAAAATCATACGTAGTAACTCAAAGACCTTTTGGTAAAGGATTTTATGTGCTTATCTAAATTATGGTTATGTGAGGTCATATTAAGCAGTTTACCTCAAAACACTGCTATATAGTATTTCTATATATAGACTTTGAATCCATTTATAGATTGTATCTAAATGTAGATTTATATAATTTAAGGAATTTCATTCCAATAAAATAACAATAGAGTCATCATAATAAATTACAATTGATGGGTCTCCTACCATGGGTTTTGGATCACATCCAAAGAATTATCAAAATTAGAAAATGCTCAATAATCCACTACAAGACCATAGTACAATGAAAATTCTAAAAATTCAAATATGGAAATAGAAGTCAAATTATCATCATGGAACTTTGGAACCAATGATAATGATTTAGAAATAATTGTTAGGCTCTTCAATACATAATAAGTGGAGTTTCATCCACATTTTTTTGAAGATGTAACATTATTAGTTATTAGGAGAAACAAGTGGTGGTGGTATAATAGTAGGCATACACATTATAATAGATGGTGTGTTTTGAACATATATGTCCACTTAAAGTTTTTATCATATTTTTAAACCCAAAATTCTTCTTGGTCGCTTCTAATTTTTTTAACACCCTTGTAATAGAAGTAATTTATCCATTGTAATCACCAAGATAAAACTTGATTACCCACAAATGTAGCACTTCTTATCTAGCAAATATAGATGTCACTGATCCAAACCAAGATAGTTACAATTTTGATGTAGTGATTGTGTTAAGAGGCTATCTTTTTAGATGAAGAATGAAAGCCATCGTAGACTAAAGCATTTCATGGTGATTTATATCTTGATAAGTTTGTGCCCATAATTATTTTTAAGATAAACCTATTTTAACATCAATGTCATGGGATTGGAGTAACTAGTAGGTTTAATTGTCAATTTACACTCTTTCCCCTCACATAACCCCTCGTACCCCCTGCCCCCCCACACATAAATTATATTAGTTATTAAATAAAAATAATTAACATATTATAATATATATAATAATATTTTTATATATTAAACTAATTAATTATAAATTAATATTATATATAAATTATATATTTTGTAAAATATATTTTAATATTAATCAATATTATTATATCATATAATATATGTGTTCTATTAAAGGGAAAAGAGAGTTTTGAAAGGGACTCGACCTAATATAAATAGTCACCTAAGTGACCAAACCCAAACAACCAGCATCAAAAAAAGAAGAGAAAGAAAACCAGAAATAATAGATAAACAAAACCAACACATTAGTATCACAACATTAAAACATCATCAATGATTATTTTTCCAATCATCATAATCAGTAATCAATTCATTAATCATATTTTGAAAGTTGATATCCATACCAGTGTCATTTTGATCTTACATTGAATTAGAAGCATCACCCTTAATCTTTTTTTTTGGGAAATTATCATTACCTTGAGTATTTGCATTGTTGAATAATCTATCCAAACCCTGCATGATTTGCATAGTATTATGAACTGTCACTTTGCTAAAAATTACCAAAAGATTTAGATTTTATTTAAGTTCTTTTTCTCATTTTCTATCCTAATCATTCTTTCCCTTAGAGTGTCAATATCAGAATCCATCTCAATCTCTCATTCCTTGGTATAAAATAAAACATCCTAGTTTTTGAGGTTGTTTATCTCCTGTTTAAGCCTAGAATGATCTTTCATAAACCACTTCAAGAAATCCTTATGTGACCTCATATTCTAAGCTCTCAAATTTATCTTGATTAGAATCAATGTCTTTAAAGAAATCAAAATCCATCCTTACTTGACCTCTATGAATCTCATCTTCATATGTCTCCTTACTATTCTTATCCTTCTCATTAAACCTCTCACACTTGTATATGCCCATATTTTTGCTCACCATCTAAACCATATCAACCCTATTCAACAGGGTATTATGAAGAATCGACATATTATCCTCTTGAATCTACTTACCCCTCTCATAATTATTGAGATTATTATTAACATAAATATGATTTACCACCTATACTTTATCACCTACATTCTCTCCTTCCCCCTTAATATTTTTATCAACATCCACATTTTGACCTATCATATCAACCACCATTATGGACTCATCTACAGTATTTTCAAGAATATTAGGACTATTATCAAGATTAGTAATATTAGCACCAATTAAATCATTATTAACATTATAATCTCAAATAATCCATAAATCCTTATGAGGATGAGATTTGTTCCTACTTCTTAAATTCATTTTGGGGATAGGCTACTTAGAGCCCTAAACATGACCCAAATATTTATTCCCCTGCATATAACCCTTTGGCCTTCCTTTTTTCTTATTCCCAATCACATATTGAGGAAAATAATATTAAGTATTAAATTTTTTGTAAATCAATAAGATCACACCATGATGCAATAGTTTAGTATTTATACCTAACTAAACCTCCTTCATAAAATGTTCAAGGGAATGCAAAATGTAGAATGGAATGCTAACCGGTATATGATGTCTCATATAATTAATAAATGGTAAGTGATAGTGATGAATAAACTTATATCTTCCATCAAGAGTGACATATCTGATTATCTATTTGGTGACCTCATCAAAAAGAATTGGGAAATCCTCCCTCTTGAATCCCCCTAAAAAGCAATCAAAGTTTCATTTCCAACCAATAAATTTTAATTTTTATTGCTCCTACCCAGTAGTTAATTTGATATACTTGTAATCCTCAATATGAATACCTATTATAGTAGCAAGAATCTCCTCTGTTATCTCCATAGAAACATTTTTTATTTTTACAACACTATTGTTCCAATTCTTGATGAATTGAGTGGAGAGATGCAGGTCATAGCCATAAAGTTTATCCATAAAGGAATCCAAACCTCTAGTTTTCAAAATGTTTGAAACCTCAACTCATTTCCTCATAGTATTTGCATTCATCATTTTAATCTTGTTAAGATCTCCACCCATCTCTTTTTCACCTCTCTCGTGATCAACAATCCCCTTATTCTTCTTTATGTTTTGTCTTTTACTAATAAAATAAATATTATTATGCCACAACCCCCAAATGTGATTCTTAAACCCACATTAGACACACTTCTTATTGAATGAATGATAGGCTTTCCACATGTTGTAATTATTAGCCCACACATCATCCTTAATCATATTAAAAATACAAAGGCAAAAATACCAATTGTTGCTAAGGCAATAAAATCCCTTTTTAAAATTTTGGTAATATATTAAAATAGTCATGTATTTCATTTTTAAGAATTTCATTATAATTATTAGGAAAATTATCCAATAAACCCCAAATCTTGAAATGTTTAGACTCAACTCCTCTATTGGAAAAAATATCTACTAACATATTCCCCTCCTTGTAGGTATGCTAAACAATATTTTTTCAAAATTATTGCTAATATGCAAAATTTTACTAATAATATGATCAATAGTCTAATACACCATTGCTTTATTTTTTAATAAAATTAATAATATTTAGGGAATCTCCCTCAACACATAATCACTTGTATCCCAACTTGATAACAACCTACATTCCCCATAAAGTTGCAAGAGCCTCAGAGAAGTTATTGGTCTGAAAGCCCATACTACCTTCATAAGTCGAAATGAAGTGTCCATAATGATCCTAAATTGCACCTCCTCCTCCTCCTAAAAGTCATAGATTTCCTTTTGATGAACCATAAAAATTAAGTTTTATCCATCCTATTTGAGGGGCCATCCATCTTATAGCCTTTCTCAAAGTTATTTTTGGGTCAATTATAGGACTTTTTTCAATATCAATATTCCATTCTTTAGCAAATTTTTTTTCAAAGGGTATAAAATCATCCCTTTTATTCCAAGTAATAATCTTGAAATTTTACTATATCATTAAAAAAATATTATTAGAAACTTTGTAGAAAGAACTTTGAATATTCCTAAAAATCGTTTTGTTCCTTTCTTTCCATATTCCCCATAACACATGCATAAAATACATTCCAAAGTTCCCTAAGCTCTTTTTTATAATATGAGCAAGACCAAGCTAGATAAGCCTCCATAATATCAGAAGGGAAGACCTAATTAACTTTGAATTTATGAAGTAAGAAGCTCTAAATTTGAAAAACAAAAGTACATTCCATGAATATGTGATTCACAGATTCTCAAGCATTTTCACAAAGCATATGTCTATTAACCACATACAAACCTCTTTTGGATAAATTATCCAAAGTAAGAATTTTAATCTAAAGACTCAACCAACTGAAAATATTAATTTTAAGAGTCAATGTTTTTCCAAAATTTCCCCAAAGTATTCCATATATTATTCAAATTTAAAAGCTTCAAGTGTCTGGATTTCACTTGATAGCTACCATTAGAAGCAACACTCCAAATTTACTCATCTTTCCTTTGTAAATTATTAATATAGTTTCCTTAGAGAATAAAATTTAGATCTATAATAATAATAGAAGTTTCTTCATTATAATCCTCTAGAGATATCAATTTCCACTTTTTATAACCATTACAAACTTGTATATATTCATATATAATTTCCCCATAAATAGAATATATTATAGGGGTAATTTAATTCCAAGGTTGTATAGTATCCAAAGAGTAATCAAGAATCCAGGGATCCCTCTAAAATCTTATGTTTTGACCATTACCAACTTTACATTTACATCCCCTTATCAAAGTCTCTTTATTTTTGGAAAAAAATTCCAAATCACCAAACCTTTGATATTCAAATCTTCATATAGGAAAGTTAATGGAGATCTATTATAAAGATATTTTTCACAAAATATATTATAAAAAGATTATGGTTATTTAATAAATTTAAAAAAAATCTTAGAAACTAGAGCCTTACTCATCAAAGAAAATTTTCTAATACCCAATCCCCCAAAAGATTTGGGAAGAAAATTTTTATCCCAAGCCACCAATGGGAATTTATGACTATCTTCCACTCCCTTCCACATGAATATTTTCTATATTGTGTCAATTTTTCCTTAAATAATCTCAATCATTTTAAAAAGAGACATATTATAAATAGGGAGACTTTTGAAGAACAATTATGATAAGTAACACTTTACCTGCTTGTGTTAGAATTGCCACTTTCCATCTAGAAAGTTTTCTCTGGAATCTATCTAATACAGGATACCAAAATTCATTCTTCATCATTTCTTGAAAAAGAGGCATACCCAAATAAATAGAATGAATATACTTGATATGAAAATACAAAAAACTTGCAATCTTTATTTGATGAATTCCAAGAGTATTAATAAAGAATAAATCACTTTTGGAATAATTAATCAATTGTTTAGAAATAACCGAGTATTTATCTAGAATCTTATTAATTTGTTTGTCTTCTCTTACAAAATCCTTTATTATTATAATCATATCATCCACAAATTGTTGATGAATATAAGGTATAGATCTTTAAGCTAGTTTAAAACCCTTCACTTTTCCTTGTTCAATAACAACCAAAAAATTCTTGCTTAATGAATCTGCCATGATTATAAAGAGAAAAGTAGATAAAGGATCCCCTTATCTTATGCCCCTCTCACTACCAAAAAATCCTGTTGGGAAATAATTTTTGATTATAGAAAACATAGTAGTATAAATGCAACTAAATATCAATCTTCTAATATGTCTATAAAATCCAAATTTTTGTAGAACTAAATCCAAGAATTCCCAATCAACCCTTTTATTTGCTTTGTCCATATCAATCTTGAATATCATACCATCATTTTTACTATTTTCCATGGAGTGTACCATCCCATGAACCAAAATTATCCCATATTGAATCTATCTTCCAACAACATAACCTCCTTGGTTAGAAGAGATTATTTTATCTAGAAAAGGCTTTTTTCTCAAAGCCAAAATTTTCGTAAAAATCTTATACATAGAGTTGCACATACTAATAGGCCTAGATTTTTTGAATTATGAAGCTCCTATTTTATTTGGGATAAGATAAATAAATTTATTATTTAATTCTCCAAGCAATTTTCTATTAGAAAAAAATTCATTCACTATTTCCCATAAATCCAGTTTAATAATATGACAAAATTTTTGGAAGAAAGCCATATGGAAAACATCAGGACTAGGTGCTTTGTCTTTATTCAAAGAAAAAATTGTAGCTTGAATTTCCTTTTTTGTAACATATCTTAATAAATTAACATTATCAAAATCATAAATAAGATTTAGAGTAAATTGTATAAAATCAGAAGTCTTTTCTATATCCAACTTAGAATTAGAAGCAAACATTTCTTCGAAATATAAAACTACCCATTCTTTTATATCAACCACATCAGAATGAATAATTCCATTATCATCAACACTCCTAGTTATACTATTATGAATCCTATTCTTGATAGTATTCATATGGAATAAATTTTTATTTATATCCCCCTCATGTAACCAAGTAGCTCTTGATTTTTGTCTCCAAAAAATCTCTTCCTGATTTAAAATGAAATGATAATTTGATTCCAGTTTTTACTCCTTATGAAGATGTTCCTCAGTAAGATCCTATGCTAAAATACTTTCTTTAATGTTTTTAATCTTAGTCTTGATAATTTCCTTATGTTTGAATATATTCCCATAAACCTCATGATTCCATATTATGATTTTCATTTTAACAATCTTTAATTTATGAACCAACTTGAACATGGTTGTAACTGTTATCTACACATTCCACCATTCAAAGATTTTATTTATTAAATATGGGTGAAAAAAACCCACATGTTTAAATTTTAAAAGTGATTTTTGTGTTTTAAACCTATCTAAAATATTAAACATCAAAGGATTATGATTAGAACCAATCCTTTACAAAGAAGATAAACAAAAGTCCTAAATTCCAAACCAACCTGGGGTAATCAATACCCTATCTAATGTTTTTTGAATGAGGTTTGCCCCTAATATTTTGTTAGACCAAGTATACAGAGATCCTCTTAGTTCAATATCAAATAATCCACTGATTGTTATAAACACAACCAATTCCTCCATGCTTTCCAAAGGAAATTGAATTCCCCCTTTTTTCCCCAATGCAAATTGAGATATTAAAATCCCTGACTAACATCCATTCATAATCCTTACAATTTTTTTTGAAGTGCCTCATCTCAAGCCATAGTTTTCTCCTACCAATAAGAGTATTAGGAGCATAAATATTAGAAAGAATCCAAGATAATTATGAAAAATATCATTAAATAAAATAGTCAGATGATTTCTATTTTGGATTAAAACTTCCCCTTGAACTTTTTTGTCATTTCAAAAAGTATCAATGCCTCTTGAAGCCCCATCTGAACCAACACTAGCCAACATACTCATTTCCATAGAAAATCTTTAGTACTCTATAACACCTCCTTTACCATTTTAGTTTCCTAAATAGCCATAATATCTGGTACATTACATTTCCTTAAATCTTTATATATTATATGTTTACTAGAATGATTTAGACCCATAATATTCCAAGATAAAACCTTCATGATTCCTATTTATTTTATTGCCTAACGGATACCCTGACAAGTTTAATCTTTCAAAAAAATTAAGACCCATTGGCTATATCATTTTTAGTTTGATTTTTCCTTGTCTCTGTAGATAAAGGTATTCCCTTTTTATTTCATGAAATTGTGTCTACTTGCTTTTTAGAACCATCTAAAAAGAAGTCATTATTCTCTTTGTTACAATCCATTTTAAAGCTTGGAGAATTATATGCTGCATAGATTCTTTTGGAAAATTATTTGTTATCCACTTTATCTTCATTTAAAGTTGATTCAGAAAGATGTTTCTCTACTAGGGAAAAATTTGTGCTAGGTATATATTCAACCTCCATGTCCTTCAAATTTTCTAAATTTTCCAAACAATAGAAAGCATTTTTATTCTTTAGAGATACCAATTGAGAAGAAATCATTGAAGGGAACTCTATTTTTGATATTTCTTTATCCAAATCAGTTTCAATTTCATGATTTTTTTGTGGAATATTTCTTTAACGAGAAAATTCATGTAACCTTGCTTATAGATCTGAGTGAGGGATATTGTCCTTCACTTTTGATTCAAGCAACTTACTTAAAATAGGTGGACCCCTATATTTATTTGAAGTAGAATCATCCTTACAAGTAATTGAATATTGAAAAACTACCTCATTAGGTCCAACATCTTATATTCTTTTTCCAATATTATCCTTCTTAGTCCAAATATTTTGATCCTTCCTGAATACAAAAGCATTTCCTTTTTATAAAGATAGGGCATTCTCTGGTGATATGACCCAATTTTTTACAACCCTAAAATTTTAACAAATAATTCTCATAATATATTTTTTGAACTATCTCTCCACTTGAGTAATTTAAAATAACAGATTTAGGTAATTCCAAATCCATTCGTGCATTAACACAAAACTGTGCATGAACCATTCAAGTTCTTGATTTTGTTGATGAATCAAAAGCAATGAGATTGCCAAAAGTCTTTGAAACACTTATAAACAAATATTCATCCCAAAATTCCATTGAAAGTCTTGGCAGTCGTAACTATATAGGCATATTATGAATATCTTCCTAAAAAGGATCAAAACTTGGAGACCATTTTTATAAGAAAAGACTAGATCTACCCAAAAACCATGGTCCTCCCATCAAAATTTAAGCAACATCCTCTTCATTATAACATTTTATAATAATAAAAATTATTAGAAAAGGCTAAAATTTCTAAAGATCCCTTTACCCTCCAATGGATCTTGGACTAAGCTCTGAATCTTTCAATATTAGGACCATATCCTATAAAATTACACACTAAATTAGATTTCCACCATAAAGAAGATTTGTTAGTGAGAGCATCTAGGATAATAATGTGAAAACCTCTTACATATTTTGAAATAGGAAGATCCATACCTAAAAGTACTTCCTTATATTCTCCCACCTTTCCTTTAAGCTTATCAACCCAAGACAAGGGATTCATGAAAGAATTTTGAAAAGGAGAAATATTTTTATTAAACTGAAAAGAATCTTTAATAATATTTTTTTCCTAGCCATTTTTACTATATCCCTTTACATCCAACAAGGATTTCAAAGGAAAAACTCCTAGCACCACCTCTAAAGCATGTGAGCCATCCAGATCTTCTGATCCATCTACTGTTGATGACTTTAATAGGGGTTTCAAAGTGGAAAAAGATTATTGTTATATCCCACTATGTGCTCGATCTAGATCTCCCTCCATGCCCCCTATAGCATGCTCCATCCTACACTTCCAAAGATCAAACTTTGTACCTTTAGCTTGAAGAAATTTGTCACTTACCCTCGATCCACTTTGGATGGAGCCTCTAAAAAATCTTGGGATAAATGCTTTTGATATACTTGATGTATGAACAAAAATAATGAGGGAACACCTTCTCTAAATCATACACGTGGGGGGGCTTGGGTCCTTAATGTCCACCAAATGGTTCACATTCGAAATGACCCACTATATTCTACTTGGTCTACAAGGAGAAGTGCAACCCCTACCTCAAGGTGTCCACATGGCCACTTGTTGAAAGAGTCCTCATGTACTCAATGGGAATGGAACTTGGGTTGATTATTACAACAAGTAATATTAGATTTTTAATAAAATTAAATGAATTCTATTGCATTTAATGTAGTATATAATTCCATGTAACATGAAAAAGTGCTTTAACATTATAGGGTCCAAAATGCAATCACCGGTATAGATTTAAAACTCTATGGCACTTCACCATGTGCACAATAGATTAATTTGAAAATTAATAATTTTTGGTAGGTAATGGGCATTAAATTAAAATAATCACATATCATTAAGGTTAAATCATGTATCCCTTCTCCATCACAAAAGGTGCATTTTTATTAATAGAAGTAAATGATCCATGTGTCATTATCAATTGGATATGTAGTAAAGTGATTTGAAAATCATGATTTATATGGCCAAATCACATCAATGTAAAATCAATTAAATTTAAATAGGAAACTATAATCCAAGCAACTTTACTCTTGAAAAACATATTTTAATACAAGGATCACAAAAACTTTATTTATAAAGATTATAGAAATTATAATATATCTATATATTGTTAATGGTATGGAAATAATATTAATTTTTTTACAAAATTAAATTAATTTTTATGCCTTTAATATATTATATAATTCCATGTAACATCAAAAAATGGGTAAATTTGATCACGTGTATGGAATTAAAAATCTACGGTACTTTCCCACGTGCATAGAAGATGTGGTAGATAACTTCAAAGAGAAAATATATCAAACATTATTATGTTTGGGAGGAATTAAATTAAAATTTAAAATCATAGATCATGAAGTTGAAATCATGTCACAAGAATTAAATTTGATGTTGTAAATGACACTTGTCATGGGATAGTTGGCAGTAAAGCAGATGTACAATCAATTAATTTCAAGTAATGATAATTATTAATTTTTAGTATCCCTTCGAACTCAGTTATATAAAGTATGAGAAATATTAGATTACATATAATTTATACAAAGGAATTTATTTTGTTCTACTTTAAAAAATAGCCATCAAATTTTAGTTAACTTTCAGGTCTTTTGAGCTACAATTAAAATTAGTGATATGTAATTATTCTGTTGAACATATTCAAATTAAAATAAAGTGCCAATGAATATTTGTCTCAATGAGTGTATTTCTCCAATCAAATCATTTCGTTTATTTCTACATTTTATAATAATAGGGTGATAATTTGCTTACTAACATCAATTTTGAAGTCTGATTGTGAGATGTGTTTCTTGGTGTTTCTAAATTCAGGTGCCATAAAGTGAGCTGGAGATATGTTCATCGATCTTTGAGGACAAGAGTGGTTGGCATTTTCGATTAGTGTATAATGTGGCCTTGTTCATGGTTTTTGTAATGCATAGTTACTAAGATGCATGTATTTAATGCACCTATTTACAAAAGTAGGAATACAAATAAATGATAGCCAACCATTGTATTAGACTAGGAGTGGTCATAGTTAGAAAACTTTTTCATTATTCAACCTTAGTAGGTGTACCTCATGGATGTGATTGGATGCTTTGTATGTGCCCTTGCAACATTCTATATTCTATTCTCCATCTATGAGGATGTGATGTTTTATGTTATTTAGAGTGGAACATTACCTCTATCTACTATTTCTTTTCTTCTGCTTTTATAGTTTTGGTATTTGCTCGCATAATAGACTGTAGTTCATGCTTTATTTTCCTTTATGGTCTATGATGCTTTAGGATCTAATATATTTTATGAAATTATAGGTTAATTTTTCAAATATCTCGATGCATCACCTTAGATTAGATTTACTTTCCATGGTATTTATTTTCCTTTCTTTTATCCCTTTTCACCCCCAAAATTAAATGAAGAGTTGACTTATAAAATCTCAGACGTTATTTTACAGATTGTATTCGGTCCCACATCTATAAATATTCTCATAGAGGTTGTTTAACCTTGAAGTGAGCTATAATTTTTGTAATATAATGTTATAAACTCTTTATTTCATATAATATGAATTCACTATTTCCAACTATAGTTTTGTATCCAATCATATTTATTTATTTTCAAATAACTTTTTTTAAGTAAAATACTCATAATTTTTCTAAGCAACTTATATTGCACAAACTTTTAAAGAATTTAGGAATAAAAACTAGGTAAAATAGTCCTACAATTTCTTAGCAGCATGCCCTAAATAATAATCAATAATCCCCTAGCATGGGACCCCTACCTTACGTAGGTGAATTTGATTAAATGGTAACATGTGACATTCACAAATGGGAATCTTAATATATATAGATATGTAATTCCTATAGTATGATGATGTAACATTTTTAGTGGTTAGTTTGAGAGATAAAAAATTAAAAAAAGAAAAAAAAATCTCATTATTCAGTAGTCAAAAAACCAATGTGCCACTTCTAATGTAATTGAAACATTTACCAATCTACTATTGAGACCATTCATTGATGAGAAAGAATATTTGGGACTAATGGTGGATGGTTATGAATAATGAGGTTCCTTCATAGTTTATGAGGAAAATTTAATGAAAGTTTAATATCTTGAATGAAATTCCTTATTAATTTTATTATTAAGAGTTTTTAGGGCCAATAAAAAGTCTTTTAACAAGATAGGTTGGGTACATACCATGTGCCTAATCAATTTGTGAGAATCTCTACCAAATAACCACTTTAGCCTGAGACAATCCCCTCTACAGTGAAGGATGTTGTAGAGATTGATAATTTATATGTAATCAATGCACTTACTAACACCCTCATGTAACATACAAGCCAATTTTTCCATACTGATGCTTGTGAGAGTGGACATGGAGATGGTCCAACTAACACTACTACTCAACCACTCTAATATATATCCTGTGGTGATCTATGCAATGGAACTTAAATTAGATGAGGAGAAGGATTTAATGTAAACTAATTATGATGGTGTTTCTAATTGGATTTAATGTAAACCAATTATGGTGCTATATGCAATGGAATAGATGGTGTCTTTGGAACATATATGTCCAATTCAAATTTTATCCAATTTCTAAACCTAAAATTCCTCTTGGTTGCTTTTAATTTTGTTAGTGCCATTATAAAAAAATAAATTTATCCATTATAATCACCAAGAAAAAGTGTGATCTACCATAGTTGAGCTCCTTATCTAATTAATATAGATGCACCTTGATCGAAACCAAGGGAGTTATAGTTTTGATGTAGAGATTACATGCTAAGAAGCTCTCTCTTTACACGCAAAATGCAAGCCATCATAGACTAAATCATTGCATGGTTATTTAGATCCTAATCAGTCCATGCCCACAATTATCTTTAAAGATGAACTTAGTTAATATTTTGACATTGTCAGGGGTTTGGAATTACTAGGTTTAACTATCAATTATAAGCTTACACTCTTTAACTTTACATAACCCCTCTCACCAATACATATGTACATACATTATATGTCATGATATCTGTGTGTGCATTTGAACATATGTATATATAATAAAATGAGTAATATTATATATAAATTATATATTTTATATAAAATATACTATACTAAAATATATAATAATAATTTGATTTATAAACAATATTAACATATATATTATATATTAATATTAAAATATATTATATAATATATAATATTATAATATTATATTACATTATATAATATATATTTTTAATATATATTTTAAATAAATATTATATATTTTAATATAATATATATAAATATCATTTTAATATATTAAATATATCACTCATCTTGAATTTGGCTTGCCTACTCCTGAGGTGCATTTGCATTCTAAAATAGGCAGGAGTCCCCAATGAATTTGAAATTCAAATTTACTTTGTAAAATAGGGTTTGTATAATTTTTAGATATTTTTAAGAGGAACAAAAACCACTGAACATGTCAGACCAAATATATTCCTATTCTTACGCATTCTTAGTTTTTTTTAACATACACTATAGAGTACTAACAAATCAAAACAGAGTAGGTTGAAGAGTGTCTAAAGTATTAACCATATTTGTTACTATTATTTATGTATATCTTTATTTTTAGGTATTTAATCTTAATAGTATTCAATATTTTTTTTTACTCTATCTAGCAAAAAACCTTATTTTTAGGTATTTAATCTTAATAGTGTTCAATATATATATTTACTCTTTCTAAAATGAGTGATTTATTTGTGTTGACTTGGCCCTTTTATTCATTATTTAGTACCTTAATATGTTATGAAATCTCTAAGAATTGGATAGTCTACCTAGATTATTGTAATATTTTTTTCCCTACTAGAGTGTGCCTAGCTATGATGTCAGCAAGCCTTCTACTGAAGGAGCGCACACATGACTATTGTTCAGGAAAATAGGGTTTTCAAATTGTAACACTAAAATTTTATAAATCAATACAATAAATATAATTCTAAATGCTCTACCTATATACAATTTAATCAACTTTCAATAAAAAGTAGTAACATTTTTAAGAATGTGTGTCAAGCTTAGGGAGGCCCTAGGTTAGCTTAGGAAGTAGTGAGCCCTACTATAAAGTGTATCTCAAAAGGAAAAGGTGTCAAAGGAGTGAAGTGGAGATATAAGACAAAAATGGGTAGACTCCATCAGTTGTAAGTCAATATGGGTAGACTCCTTGTTTGGTTTAAATTCTATGTAAAATAGTTACATAATAATTACTTTGCACCTTTTTATCATCTTCATCATCTAGTGAAAAATAACCAATTATGTAGATTTAGCCAATAAACCATGTAGTTCAAATGTCCTTCCTTATAAATAAATGAACATGAATAGTTACTCAAAATTCATATCAATTATGCATAAAGTGGTGAGTTGTTACAATCCAAAAAAAGGGTTAGTCCTATCCATGATAATATAAAACATAAGATATTACAATAGGTAGTCTCCCATAGCTTTATGCTATGGCATTTACTAAAATAATTGACTATACCCCCACTTGTAATTAAGATTTGTAATTCTTGAGCTGGGTAAATGAAATAGTCCAATTGAGTAGCCAACTTACTATTGATGAATTTGTGTGTACTCCAAGATTAAATAAATATAATCAAATTCTATTTCTTGAATAAACCTACCATCTTAATATTTAGAGGAGTACTGATACCTAAAAGTGCATGACAAGAAATAGTAGGTTGAGAATATTTAAATCCATCCTCAGGTCCTTCTATACTATTGATGTGTGTTTATGTCAAGGATGTAATATGAAAAATAGAATAACATTTATTATATTATAGGGATAACAATAATATGATAGTGACACCTTGGGGCTTCACTCAATTTGCTTGAGATATTATGTGGTTACAACTTACCACCTTCTAGTTTGCAAGCAGATCTTGTTGTAGGGACAATATGAATATGGTCGTGACACAATCTACTTGAATTCGTTATGATGTAATTTGCTTTGTATTTTACAATATAAGCCCAAAATCTTAAACAAATAAATGGATATACATAATGAGTGTTAATATAAAGTGAGTCATGTTAAAAAGTTTAAAAGGAGGGAGTAAGGTAGGGAAGAAAATAAAGTTCCCTTACAACAACAAATACCAATGAATCTCATTTTATTTCTATTAACAATCTAGATAGCACCCAATTGAAATCAGACTACTCAGATTTGATTCATATCTGGACATTAAAATGATCTATGGTTGTGGGATGCCTGTATCTAGACCAAACCTCTAGTTGTGAGGCTAGGTCCTCTGAATATGTGCATTTAGGATCAATTACTAAACCTATTAGATGTTAGGATGAAAAAAGTTAATGAAAAAATTGAAATTATTCTTCAAACATAACAAGATCTTACGAACTTTGAAAATATGCAAGACCTTATTACTTCAATGTTTTGACTGTCAACATATTTTCTAAGTCCCTTAAGAAATTGTAGGAGTACATTTCATGGAATTCAATATTCAACTAAGTTTGGCTCCTTGAGGTATCCTCCAAAGTCCATAACTTAATGTGTTATTACCAAATTATCTTGCAAAAAAGAAACTATTAGCCATCTAAAAATGTGAGAATCAGATATCATAGAACACACACAAGAGAACACTATAAATAAAATCTCAAATTCTTTGGCTAATTATATTAATTTTGGTAAATATTTTATATTTAAAAATGAGGGGAAAACTATCAGAGGCTTTTTAATGATGTCTCCAAGGTGACCAAGGATGTTGATGAGGTGTCATGTGTGCTAGAATGATAATGTCAAAATGTGCTTTAATGAGCCTCAATATTATTGCATGGTTATTTAGTGTTTAAATAAGGGAGGAATTTTATGGATGATATTACTAGTATGGACATATTTTAGATACCCTATGGGGTGTCAAGGGTTCTTATAATGAGTATGGAAGTGAGTGGACTTCATCTGGTTAATCATTGTTTTTATCTCAACATTTTTGTCTAGTGACAAGAAATCTAAGTAGGTAGTTTGTTGATGTCACCAATGCCATGTATGGATGAGTCTGGGGGAGTTATTAATATGGTTATGATCACATTATTCCTTAGTTTGAATTTGAATATTTAAATTTACAAATAGAAAAAGGAGTGTTCTATATTTCATCCATAACTTTTGACCCAAGATGAATTTATTGATGGAGTAAAAAATAAAGTTGTAGAGGACTACATGTCACTTCTAATGAAACATGGTTAAATGAACTAAATGTTTATATATTAAAATATATTGAGATCCAAAGTTGACTATGTGTTCAAATATATTATGCAAGCGACACAAAAATGATATTTGAGCTTGTTTTGATGTTGTTTATATGTCTCATGATGAATTAGTTATTGAAAGGTTATGTAAACTCTATGAGGATGATCTGTGTGGAATTTGGAGGAGGGACTAATCCATATTCAGTATGAACAAAGCTTAAGAATTTGAATGTGTATTCATTCATACTATTCCTATAAGTTCTCTATTGGATTTGGTTGAGCATACACAAAGGTGAGCAAAGGTGACTATGATCATTTAATGTTAGGATAATGCTCTTGTAGGTTGAGGATAATTTTAGAGTTATAGGTTCATCAAAAAGGATGATTTGGATGCCTTGTGTTTGAGCAAAGGATTTTTGATGTCTCAATGAGATTGGTGGTTGATTTGAGAGGTAGATCAGTGTGTTGATTGTGTGTATGACCATTTGGTCATGTTGTTGATATAGTGACAGAGTTATTGATAAGAATTAAAGAATGATCCAAAAGGTGGCTTTGGATGCATTGAGTGTGCAAAGTTGAGGAGTGGGGTTAGTTGGGAGATGTAATGTGTCCTAATTGATATTTTTGTGTTGGTTCAAGTATGTAATATGCTTTGGACAAAAGGGTGTGTTGGGTTATAGAGTTATTGATGAAGGTGAAGAGTGATAGTCATATTTCCATCATCAAGTGCTAAAAACATCAATTCAAAGGTGGAGTTATTAATAGGTGTTGTGGTTGCTCAACATCTAAGGTGGTTGTTACCTCGTTTCAAAGTGAAACTTGTGAAAAGTCTAGTTGTTGTGGTTGCTCATCTAGATAGCTATAGTAACACCTTGTGGGATTGTAGTCTCACTAAATAAGGGATGGTAGTTCCTTGATTAGTTGTAACTAGTCTAAATTGGTTTTTATTATTATAGGATAGCAGTCTAATTGTAGGTTCTAGTGGGTTTTATTCCCTAAAAGGTTTTCTTATGTATAACTAACTTTATGTGCTTGATATTGAATTATCTCTCTTGTTCATTGATATGAATGATGTGTATGATTCATGAATGATTGTGATATTTAGTTAAGAGTTTGGAAATTGAAGTTGGATTATCTGGGCTCACTGATTCACCCCCCCTTTCATTGATTGTACCTCTAAAAATTGGTATCATATTAGGTTCTTTGGATGAAGATTAACAACTTGAAGGAGATTATGAATAGGTACAAAGATGGCTAAAAAGTTGAAGAAAGACAATCAATAGTGGAAGGTTATGATCAAGGCACTTGAAGATCATATATGTATTTTGAATAAAGATGCCAAAAAATATGAGAAAGTTATCAATGATCTCAAGGTTCAGTTACAAGATGCTGAGAAATGTTTGTATTCAAAAGAAAAGGGCATCATATTTTATAAAGAAACTTGTCACTATTAGTGTAGGTTTTTATTTTTCCCTATTTATTAATTAGGGAATATTATATAGTGTGCATACATGGATTTTTCCTACATTCATGGGATAGGCTAGCTTATGTGGAGATTGTGTGTCATATTTGTGTCATAAGGTGTCATAAGAATGTCATAAGATACTCCTATTTCGGGTATGGGAGTTACTTCTCTATTCTTGGCACCTTGTCACCACCTTTTTTGGAGGAGTCTATTCTTGGGGTGCTTTGACCACCTTTTGTGGAGGAGTCTATTCTTGGGGTGCTTTGACCACCATTTGTGGAGTTACTTTCTAGCTCTCCTATATGTATTCTTCATTTTGGCCATTTCATGTTGAATAATCAGATTTTGGTTTTCTCCATTTTTTGTCTTGTGCAATTTATCTTCTTATTTTCAAATTGCTTTAGCATCTTGTGGTGTGCACTTGTTCATCTTGTGTGATCACGTCTCCATTGCACTCGCGTTATCTGGATTCTGGAAACAACTCCGATATGGTATCAGAGCAAGAACGATAATCATGTGTGATTATGTTTTTTAGCTTATTTTGAAATCAAGAAGAGTGGAGTTCATTTTTTAATTTTTAGATTTGATCAAAAATAAAAATAAAAAAATTCTGTCAATATCTGGTTAGTTTCCTTGGGATCCTTGCATTGGGGTGCCTTCGCTGTCTTCAGGTGCTGGTTTTGCTTATGTTCTTTGACGCCATTGTTGTGTGGAGCAGCAGAGGGAGGAGCAGCAGTCAGCACTCCTCACAGTCAGCTCTTCTGGTCAGCAGCTTCTGTCCTTCAATAAAATCAGCTTTTGCGCCTAGCTTCAGCACTCCTTCAGGTGGCCACACACCAACTTCAACTCCAACAAGGTGCTAAGCAGAAAACAATCATTTGTACGGCGCCCAAGCTGCTGTTTTTTTGTTTTTTGCCAAAAAAAATCAGAACTGTGCCCTTTTGGACGCCACTTGGTTTGTTTGTTGTCTAGCTCCAGCATTGCGCCTCATTTTTGGTGAAGTCTTCTGTCCAACAGCAGTTCCAGCCAAGCCTTCAACTGTACGACACCTTTCAATAGGTTGCAGTTAGTTTTTTTGTCTTTTCTAAGTCAAAATTTTGGACTGTGCATTTTTGGACGCCCCTCCCTACTTGGCATCCTATTTGGCACCCTAGGACACTTGTCATTCCTTCAATTCTGTCTATACTTCAATTATCTTAGTTAAAATTGACTTGATAAAACAAAAATAAGTCAATTTGACTGAATATTAAGGATTTTAGACAGTTTTGTATTTTGGGGATTTTCAATTAAAACTTCTATCTTCGCCTGTCGAAGATGAAGGGTGAGGCCCAGGTTGGCAGGAGGCCAATTCCCCCTCACACAAACCTCATTTGGATTCTTCATTCCATACCAAATCCAACGAGTGGTTGGAAGGCCACTTTCTCTTCCCATAACAGGCATTTTTTTAATATTTTAGTGCTTTTTATTTGCAAAAACACTAGTTTACGGAAAAATTGTAACTTTAAAATCTTGCAAACGGTAGCTTGGTTTTGGGTGCCATTTTTTTCAAAAGTGATTGTAATACAATTCTACATAGCGTAGACTTATTATTTGTAAAAAATGCACTAGTTTATAAAGTGCCAAAAATTTGGGTCTCCCGAGACGCATTTTCGGCTGAGTCTGACGCCCTGTTTGCTTAAGTCTTGCACTGATTGCTCTAAGACACATTTTTGGCTGAGTCTAACATCTTTTGAGCGTACACTTGCATATTTTGGGGGGGGGGCTCAATATTTCTGGGGGGGTGTGATTTCTTTTTCACAACTTGCAAACTTCACTTTCATTCTCCTTTCTGCACACATTCACAACTTGCAATCAACACAACTTCACCTAATTTCAGCTAAAAATGGACTCTTTTCAACTCAAACCCCTAACACCCTTCAACTATCATGAATGGAAAGTTAAAATGTCAATCATCCTTATAAGCAAAGGGTTGTATAGGATCACAATGGGTACAAAAGTAAAACCTAACACAGATGTTGAAAAGGTTAAGTGGTACAACCATAGTGATGAAGCCTTTAGGTTATTGAGCTTTTCTATGTCTCCAGAACTTATCTTCCACTTAGAATCCTTCCAAAATCCTAATGACATATGGGACACCTTAGAAAATTTGTTTGGGAAGCTTGATGAGAGGAGAGGTCATGAGCTCGAAAACGAACTCATAAGTCTAAGTCCTAGTAACTTTGACACCCTACAGGACTTCTTCACTAAGTTTAAGGCCCTTAGATTGCAATTGAAAGAATGCGGGATAGAGAAGAAAGATGATCAACTTATACTTTCTATTCTCACAAAGTTAGGTCCAAGCTATTCAGTCTTTGTCTCCACTTTTCATGCCACTAAAAGTGCCCTTGGCACTGCATGGAAAATGCCTTCTTTGGATTTATTCATAGCTGACTTGACTAGGGAGAAAGATAAGCTAATTCAAATGGGCACAATGAAGTCTACTCAACCCCAAGCTTTGATATCTAGAAATGGTAAGGATAAAACTTCAACAAAGGAGAAGAAGAAAAAGAATAAGGACCAGGAGAAGAAGAAAGAAAACAATAATCCTGCTAAAAACAACACTGAGACTTCATCCTCTAATGCTAAACCTAAGAAGGAGAAGGTTAAGTGTGCCTATTGTAAAAATATAGGGCATGATGAACACAAGTGCATGAAGAAACAAATAGATCACCTAACTCATCTTCTAGAGAAGAACAACATAGGTGTTCCTGAGTCCATCAAGCAGAATTCATTTACCCAAGATTCTACTAAGGCAAAAGGCAAGGGTAAGGAGAAAGAAAAGGGCAAGGCCCTTGTAGCAACTGCAACTTCTACATATTCATGGGTCATAGACTTAGGTGCTTCTCACCACATGGGCTCTTCACTAGTTGAGTTTTCATCTTTAGAGCCTTGTAACATGACTTCAATTAGTCTGAGTGATGACACATTAGTTTCCATTGCAAGGAGAGGGTCAGTTGAAATAGAAGGATGAACATTCAATAATGTTCTAAGTGTTCCTTATCTTTTAACCAATCTCTTATCAGTGTACCAAATCACTCACATTGGTCAGGGCATGAGAGTTGAGTTTTCATCAGATTCAGTGTCTATCAGGGAGTTGCATAGTGATACTATAGTGGCAGTGGGTAGGGAAAATCACCAAGTTAGGTTATACACCTTCTCACATTTTGCATCAAATTCTTCTCCAATAGCATTACTGACTCATTCAGATGGAGTTAGCAAATTATGGC
Organism: Torreya grandis; assembly: GCA_037957365.1. Classification (NCBI taxonomy): domain Eukaryota; kingdom Viridiplantae; phylum Streptophyta; class Pinopsida; order Cupressales; family Taxaceae; genus Torreya; species Torreya grandis. The sequence continues at coordinate 202,334 of JARHVA010008397.1, forward strand.
ATGAGTGGTTCAGCCACCTTAACTACTGCTACCTTGAGCACCTTAGAGTTTTTGGATCCCCAGCCATGGCCCGCATTTCAAAGAAGAAACACAAAGCTATGAAATTTCAGTCCAAGCCTTGAATCTTTGTAGGATATCCGAATGGTATTAATGGATATTGTCTTCTAGATCCAGTCACTCATGAGTTGTTCATCGAGAGAAGTGTCCATTTTCAGGAGAGTCCTAGAGACTCAACACTTGACACTTCTTCTCCCTCATCAGATCTACTTCATCATGATGATTCCTCATCAGATTCAGATCAGCCACAACAGGTTCTTGAGCTAGAGTCATCTTCTTCTTCTTTGAGTTCAGATAGTGAGGATAATGATGTAGTGTCATCCACCTCTAGTCAGTCAGAGGATGAGGAGTTAGCACCTGACTCACCCACTTCTAGGCTGCCTTGGGCTAGATAGACACTTGAGAGTGCTGGCACATGGGCAGGATACCCCGCAGATGACAGACGTACTAGGGGGATTTTCAGAGAGATCCACATGGCTTCTTTGCTTCAGTTTCAGATCCACAGTCTTTTTGAGAGGCATCGGGGGTACCTGAGTGGGATAATGCTATAGAGGAAGAATATTCTTCTTTAATCAAAAATCACACTTGAGATTTGACATCACTTCTTAAGGGAAGAAAGATGGTTCGATGTAGGTGGATATATCGGACCAAGTTTGCAGCAGATGGGTCAGTTGATAAGTATAAGGCGCGATTGATGGCCAAGGGTTTCTCACAAGTGACAGGCATTGACTACTCAGAGACCTTTGCACCCATTGCAAAGATGACTTCTATCCAACTCACCTTGGCTATTTCCATAGCACATGGTTGGAATGTGCATTAGATGGATGTGAAGAGTGCCTTTCTTCACGGAGACCTTGAGGAGGAGATCTACATGGAGCAGCCACCAAGATTTGTTCAGGATTCTTCCTTAGTATGCAGACTTAGGAAATCTATCTATGGCCTCAAACAGGCCCCTTGGGCTTGGTATGCTAAGATGGATTCCTTTCTTCTCACAGCGGGTTTCACTAGGTGCCATTCTGATCCCAATGTCTACTTCTTATGGCTAGATGATTCGCTCTTATTTTTGGTTTTATATGTTGATGAGATTTTGATCACCGGGAGTTCTTCATCGGCTATTACAGCGGTGAAGGCATCTCTCCAAGATAGATTTTACATGACAGACTTAGGTTTGTTGCACTACTTCCTTGGCATCAAGATCTCACAGTCAGATTCAGGGATTTCTCTTGCACAGCCTAAGTATGCTCTCGACTTATTGGCTCAGTTTCACATGGCTGATTGTAAGCCATCTCCGACTCCCTTTCTATCAGGAGTCAAGCTTGAGGCTGATTGTTCTTCACCATTGGTTGATGCCACTCGGTATCGACAACTTGTTGGCAGTCTCATCTACTTTACTCACACCAGGCCTAACATATCATATGCAGTGGGACTTGTCCCCAGATTCATGCAGGAACCCCATGAGCTACATTGGAAAGCAGCTAAGAGGATATTGAATTTCATATAGGGTTCACATAGATACAGGATTCATTATAGATTTGACACAGAGGTTGACTTGGTTGGATATACAAATTTAGACTGGGCTGGCGATTCATAGACTCGCAAGTCCACTTTCGGTTATAGTCTCTCTAGGTTCTGGTCCTATCAGTTGGTCTAGCAAGAAGCAGAATGCTATTGCTATATCATCCATAGAGGCAGAGTATAGGGGAGCTGTTAATGAAGCTACTGAGGCTATTTGGCTTTAGGGGATTCTTTTTGAGTTTGGCATTTCTATCAGGCAACCCACCATCATTTATTATGACAACCAGAGTACCATTCAAATTTACAGGAATCTAGTTCAGCACCAGCAGACCAAGCACATAGAGATTCACATGCATTTCATTTGGGAGCTCATTCATAGTCAGGTCATTGACTTGATATTTTGCCAGTCTTCAGAGTAGGTTGCAGACATCTTCACCAAACCTTTCACTGAGAGTAAGTTCATTCATCTACGAGCTCTTCTTGGGGTGCGGTCCAGATCTACAACAGCATCATCTTCAGGGGGGCCTTCTAGCGTCTTCTTTCTTTTATGTCTCTCTTTTGGGGGGGAGTTTTTTCCTACGGGTTTTCTCCTTTTCTCTATCTTATGGGAGATTGATTTTGTACATGGGTACCTCATCAAGCCTAGTTGTTGGGACCCATTTTTTATTTCCACACTACCCACCTAAGCTGTGCTTATGGGGGGGGTATTAGTGTAGGCTTTTATTTTTCCCTATTTATTAATTAGGGAATATTGTATATTGTGCATACATGGAGTTTTCCTACATTCGTGGGATAGGCTAGCTTATGTGGAGATTGTATGTCATATTTGTGTCATAAGGTGTCATAAGAATGTCATAAGATACTCCTATTTCGGGTATGGGAGTTACTTCTCTATTCTTGGCACCTTGTCACCACCTTTTTTGGAGGAGTCTATTCTTGAGGTGCTTTGACCACCTTTTGTGGAGGAGTCTATTCTTAGGGTGCTTTGACCACCATTTGTGGAGGATTTAATTTCTATCTCTCCTATATGTATTCTTCATTTTGGCCATTTCATGTTGAATAATCAGATTTTGGTTTTCTCCATTTTTTGTCTTGTGCAATTTATCTTCTTATTTTCAAATTGCTTTAGCATCTTGTGGTGTGCACTTGTTCATCTTGTGTGATCACGTCTCCATTGCACTCGTGTTATCTGGATTCTGGCAACAACTCCGATAGTCACATGGCATCTTTATATTCATTGTGTGATCTTGGGTAGGGACCTCTAATTTTGGTTGGTTGTCAGAGTGTCATGCATCATTCTTGTAAGCAATCAAAATTTGCATCAAGGTTCTTGCTAAATAAAAAGGTACCACAATTATATCAAATCCCTTACAAGGACCTTTGTAACCAACCAGAAGGTATTCCAAAATTGCCTTCAACATATCTCCTAGGAGATACCTTGAAAGAAAATCCTAATCATCTGCATGTTCAAGGTATCTCGAAAGAAAACTCCAATAGTTTGCATCAGGGTTATTGCCATATAAAAAGTTGTCATGGTTATATAAAATCATCTAAAAAGACCTTTAAAATCAATGTGGAAGGTATTGAAAGGCCCTTTGTTATTTACCCTATAATATACCTTGAAAAAAAATTCCTATCATGTGCATGTTCAAGGTATCTCCTAGGAGATACCTCAAAAAAAATTCCAATCATGTGCGTCAGTGTTATTACCAAATAAAAAGGTGCCATGGTTATATCAAATACTTTACAAGGACCTTTTCAATCAATTGGGAATGTGTTCCAAGGCTCTTCGAGGGAGATACCTTGAAAAAAATTCTAAATCATGTGCATGTTCAAGGTATCTCCTAAGAGATATCTTGAAAGAAAATTCTAATAGTGTGCAAGAAAATCTTTACCAAATAAAAAGTTATCATGGTTATATCAAATCATTTTCAAGGACCTTTTCAAGAAACATGGAAAGTACTTTCTAAGTTTATTTGAGGTATCTCCTAGGAGATACCTTGAAAGACAATTCCAATCATGTGCATGTACAAGGTATCTCCTAAGAGAAACATCAAAATAAAATTTCAATCATGTGCATCATGGTTCTTTCCAAATAAAAAGGTCTCATGGTTATATCAAATCCTTTGTAAGGATATATGCAATTAACACAGAAGGTATTCCAAGGCCCTTCAATTATTTCCTAGGAGATACTTTTGAAAGAACCCAATAATGTTTGTTTCAAATAAAATTCCATTGAGCTTGAAATATAAAAACACAAGCAAAAATTCATAGCAACATTTAAAGGGATAAAACCATGATTATCTAAAAACATGTCCATTAATCCAAATGAGATTTTGGAACAATGTACAACCAAAACAAGCATGGATGATATCCAAACTGGAAAATATCACTTAGTAGTGCACAAGATTGGTTCTTGTAGATAATAAGAAATATTAATGTTAGGGCTCAGGAACATATAAAATATTACTCCAAGTGACATAGAAGGAGTGATTATCAAGGAAAACATACTTAAGTCACACATGATTTAAGCACTAGCCTGCACAAAGATAGATACTTGGTAATGAGGATCCAACACCAAAAAAGAATATAGGGGCACAAAGGCCTAGGTCCATTGGGAAATAAATAATGTAGTTGGATGACATGAATTTTAGTATTTTAAACATGATAAAATGACCATAGCACAAAAAAGGATTGATGAAATCAATGTTTCATGGAAATTGTCTCGAGTAAATTATTTTGTAGGCCAAAGTGGCGATGAAAAAAAATCCTAAAGGGCAGTTTCAAAAGGTTCGAAGGGAACTTTCAAAAAGTCTGAAGGGAAATTTCAAAAGGTTTCAAGGGAAAATTTAAAAGGTCTTAAGGGCACTTTCAAATTCTTAAGGGCACTTTCAAAAGTTTTGTAAGGCACTTATCATCAGGGAAAGGACTCGAGTCATTGTTTTAGCAAAATTGCATTAGCAAGATTATTATAGATGATTTTTTTGGGATTTTTGCATAGGATAAAATGTTCGATGAAAAAATTCTGAAGGGTCCCTTTGAAATGGTAAGGTGCCTAGGATAAAATTCCAAAGGGTCTTTTAGGTACTTTCAAAAAGCTTGAATAGTACTTTCGGTAAAATTACTACAAGGAAATATATCAGATAATTTGTTGTAGGAAAGATACTATAGAAAAAATGTCCAAAAAAGTTATTGAATTACATGAGTCCCAAAGGAATTCCCAATCAAAATACTTAAAAAAATCTCAAAAAAGATATATTCTAAAATATAAAACCCAATAGTTGGAAATATAACAAAAGGACTTTACATTTAGATTAAGATTAGACCACATGAATAATAGAAAGGATGAAGGGGGGTCTTGGACATGAAAAGGACCAAGCATGGATCATTAGATTAATGTTTGGTCATGTTAATAAACATGACTAATACTTATAAAAAAAGTTGAACTAAGTCTATGGCATATTTATATTTGGTTCCACATAAAATCTATATAAAGGCTCCCACTGACTTTGAATTTGTGCCTATGTAGAATTAGTTGATGTTCTCTAGTTTACTTTGATTTATTTTATCTACATTTGTAGATGTGATTATGTTATCAAATTATAAGGGTGGAATGTTAATGTAATTTGGGTTCTTATTTGTTGTTTGATGTGCTCCTTCATATCCTGAATTGCTTTATCTAAAACATCTAGTAGTGCCTTCCATGTAAAGAAAAAATGTACTCCTTATGTGAAGGATAAATCCACTCTTGTTCATGTTTGAAATGTATCTCTTAGGAGATACCTTGAAGGGGAAATCCACTCTTGTTCACACAATTCATTCAAAACATTTATTCCCACAAAATGTTTGATGCAAAAACCCAGAACAAAAAAGTGTGAAGACTTAAAGTCTCAAATAATAATTTTGAAGACCAAAATCCATTGAAAAAAATATTCGAACAAAAAACCTAAAGACCAAAATCTAATAATAAGACCATAGTATCCAAAAACCTAGCTCGAGATTGTAAATTATCTGACACATCTATTACACACATAGAAAACTACAACAATGAAAGCACTAGAACACATCTAGAAATATGAAACAAATTAATCTCAACTATTTTAATCAACATGTTTACCAATATTTAAATAGATGTTGCACATCTACGTATTAACATATCAATCAAAATGATCAAGATTCTATTCACAACTACTACACACTAAAGATTATTGAAACACAAAACCATATAAATAATAACTAATTGCATAAATTGGAAATAAATACTCAAATACTTCATTGAAAATAAAAATTGATGTTTTTATTGTATTCAAAAATATCTAAAAAAATCTAAGTTGGGTTACAATTGTATATATAGACTTGGAGAAGGGGTCACCTCATCCTCCTAGTTCATGCAAAGTGATTACATGACGTAGTTAGAACATGTAGTTCTAACTGTGGTCTAAAACTAGATAACCTATAGTTATCAATTAAATAAATTAACTTTTCAAAAATATGCAACATGTGCATGTGTACAAAATATAAAGTCAATTGTACAATAAAAAGGCTCAAACTATAAATATATCCACCATTACAAAATCATACGTGCACAAAATCTTAGCCTCAAGGATGCATCATATGAACCACTGCATGTACTTTAGTTGGTGTGGTAGTTGAGGTGGTAGCAACAAAATTTGCAGATGTCGAAGCCTCAATAGCTTGTTTTTTCTTAGCCTCGTTATCTTGATATACTTTATGTGTTGTGGCATTCTGCTATCAAATAATATCAAATCCAGTAGTGGTGGTTGATTAATCCTACTAGCTTGGGCAAGGATTATTTCATGTTCTCCCTTGGTTAACTAAAATCTATTCTTGAATATCTCAATTTTAGTGACCTTTTTCCTTGCAACACATAACTCTTCCTCTATCTTCTCCAATGTTAAGTCCTAAAGACTTCATTTGAAGTTATCCACCGCTTCTTTTATAAACTGATCATGTTGATCAATTTTCCTATGGAGTCTTTTACCTTGGATAACTTCAAATCATGTAAGATCTAGGTAAGTTTTACCTCATGACCTTGTTACTTAGGGATCAAGGCCCTAACTAATTGAAACCATTCTTTGGCCTCCTCTTACCTTATGATTACTAAATTTAAGGCATTAGATACCTCCAGTGTCATCGGTAAATATAGATGGCTATATAACTTGTTACATATGTATGCCATAAGTATTTTCAATTTGGAAATGTCCTCTATTAAAGTATTGTACAATTTATTGGTGTTATTCACATGGAGGGCCATTTTTGCCTTCATAAAATCCATTGCTTCCATTGATTTGTAGCATTTAGAGGCTACCTCTTGGACTTCTATTTCTATACCCTCAAGAATGTGATTTATTTTGGCCTACTCCTTCAATTCCTCAAATTGGGCCTCTAGATCCTATCAAAACATCTATGTGTCCTCATGGATAGAAACAATGGCATATTTATGAACTTAGTAATCTCTACTATATTTTCAATGTACAATGACTCTCCTACTTTTTTATTCTACTTCCTAGTGAGGGAGAACACTTCATGCATTTCTTAAAGGATGATTTTAGTACCTTTATCACCTCCACCTTATTTTTCCTCAACCTCTATATAATATTGGATGGTGGATCAAATATAATGTAAATAGAGGGAAACTCAGTGATCTTGAAGCTAGGCATTTGAGATGCCTTGCTTCTTAAATCCATTGCCCATGGAGGGATGTCTAATTGTGATGCATAAAAATTTGTAAACATAACCTATACCCTAGTATTCTCTTAATATGGTTATTTATTCTAGACCTTAACAAGGACATTAGGTAGGGAAGGCTATATGATTTTGGACCAATCCACTCCTCCAAATTGAGGGAGTGGATGAAATGTAATTAATTATGGATTGGATTTTCTTCCCTTAATGTAACTTGTCAAGGTGGTATCTTAGGATGAGGTGGTGGAAGGGATGGGAACATAAATCTATGTGGATTGGACATGGAGTTATGAGGTAGCTAATGCAGTCTACACCTTTCTAGACACCTTTTTTTTAAGGCTTTAATAGTGAAAGTGCCAATAGGGATATAGGGGATTAACATGGTGAGTGGTATGGAGATGGTAATGGAAGTGGGGAGTGGATCAATTTTAGTGGTAATAATGAAGGTAGAATTAAGTACTTTCACCTTGGGTGATCCTATCACAAAAGAAATTGAAACACGACAAAAAATGGGTATAAAAGATAAAGGAAAACTTATAAAAGGTTGAGTGTCTAGAGAAGTTGGTGTTATCAGTCCTATCTAAAGGCTCATTGCCTTAGCTACTTCTAACTCTACTTCCTCATCAGAATAATCCTATATGTCCTTGATTATCACCATCTCTTCTTGTTGCAATGCAGTAGGCAAGCCTTATAATGTTTGTAGTCTAGGACTTTCTATAGGAGTCCTTGACTTCCTTGTATAAACTAGTGGGGTATTTAGTTGTGTGGAGGGGCCTTGTGACATTGACGCTACTACTTTTGATGTTTCTATATTAATATATGGAGTAATTTATACATGGAACATAGTAGTAGATACTTGAATGGTTCTTACAACTAACTATTTTTATGTTTTCTCTTCCTCATCAGAATCCAATCCAATGGGATCCCTTGCTTGTAATCCCTTACTCATTATTGGTTCAAGCAACTCAAGCTCTCTCTTCATGACTTTCAACTTTAGTTTCAAAGGGGGTACTTATGAAGAGGAAGCTGCTTGATCTTTGGATTTCTCCTTAGACTATCCTCTTCAAAATTTAGAATGATCCCATTCCTTATATAGAGCCTTCTTACTATTTAATTCTCTAGCAGTGACTAAGGGGCCATCTTGGATCATTCACAAATGATATTTATTTATTCCAATGACCCTGGTTCTCTCTAAAACATCCTCATCATACTTTAAATTAAGTAACAAATAATCATATGGATAGGGAACATGGATGCAAGGGATGTTGAATCGCTATATGTGCTTTTGAATCTTCCTATGTAGATCATAATCTCTATGTGGAAGCATGAGAAAAGGATAACTCTTGCACTTTCTACCCACCTCTACAAATGCTTCCTCATGGTATAAACCATTCTTTTAATTATTATGAATTGGCTAAAATACAAGGCTTTATTCTACTTTAATAGGTCCTCTTTAATACTCTACCATAGTTGAAAGGTGATATGCTATTTAGTTATCTTATTTGGTACAAACTTTGTAAGACATAAAGGATTAACTTTGTTATCCCAAATCATGATTACTATGAAATTTGCGTAGAGGAAATAATCCACTTTTCCTACCAAGTTATTTTTAATAATTATCCCAATCCTAGGCATGGGTGAGCCATGAATGGCTTGTCAAATCTATGGATAGACATATTTAAATATGCTATCCATATGCATGGTATAGGTGTATATATGCATAAAATGATAATGGTCATAGATTTTATTCTTCTCATAGTCTGTGGTTGGAGTCCAAAATTCTCCAAGGTCTCTGTAACAAGTTCCCATGACTACATCAATTAAATAAGACATCATATAAAAACTACCTAAAGGCATGGGATGATTGTCCTTTTTGATTATTTTCTCTCTAAGGCATAAGTTGATTATCTCACCCAAGGCGTACATAACATCATGGGTGAGTGTCATATGCAATAATGGCACCTAGTCTAAATTGACAAAATTGATACTTGCCATACCATAGAGTTGATTGAGGAGTGCCATGATAATGTGTATTCCAATTCTAAATTTATTAATAGGAACTTCTCCCTTTTATTTCTTCCCCTTCCATGTAATGGTTTGGTCTAGGAGCAACCACAAAGAGAGTGCCATCTTGATTGAGATTTTTGTGTTGAAGTGTACCAATGTATGTTTATAAAAATTAGAATTAGGTATGCACATAGATAAATACATTTAGAAGTTGGGTCCCAAGATGCACGCAATAACTATGTTATTTCTAGAGTGATAAAGGAAAGCATCTTGTGATATCCTTACTAAGAAAAACAAATCTTGTAGAAGGTCGATGCAAGACATCACCTCTGGTTTAGTGGCAACAAAATTTAACCTTTGGAATTTGAAATCTAGTAGTTCCTTGATAAATTATCTATCTATAAGTGTCATATCATCTCATAATGAAAGTATATCCACTTAATTGATGACATCCTATAATTATAAATAGTTCTTGTACATGTTCTTAAATATGGTGACACCAAACACTATGTCTATGAGCTCTATAGAATCTTTAATTGAATAAGTGGATGATAGATTTTCCCTTTTAAATGTCTTAGATGAAGACACCATTATAATCTATATTCCCTATGCTACTTTTAGCATTTTTTTATATGCTGTATATGGTGTGTAATCAATTTATCTTAGGCTTGGTATATGCTTTACTTGTAATTCTCTTTGTATATGGTAGCTAGGGATGCTTGATACATAGGATAGAAAGAGACTTTAGATGAAAGTTTGTTTGAAAGCAATAAGAATTTTCTTAAAACAATATCCCATAGACAAAAGTTTTGAAGATAAATAAATTTATTTCGAAGAAAGTGGTCAAAATAAAAATCCCAATGACAGTTTTTGAGACAAATCCTTGATAAATGCGATCAAGATTTTTTTTAAATTGGGTACCCATAAATGATAAAGGTGACACACACTTGAGGATTGTCTCATAAGATATTTTTGGTGATCCTTATGGGGGATCATGTAATATGGAGTGCTTAGACATTAATTACAAGGGGAGTGGGGTAGATAACTATCTATTAGTAGACAATTTAAAGTTAAGGAGGGCCAAAGTGTGGAAACCTAGCACATAATAGTAGAAACTTGTGATAGTGGCACTTTTTTTTGGGAAACAACAACAATAAAAGGGGAAAGAAACAACAAAGAAAGGGAAACACATAAACAAAAGGGAAACTAACTAACTATGTATCCCCAACAATATACATTGAAGGGCATTATAGTACTTAATGGCTACCTTGAAGGTATTTCCTAAGAGATACATTTATGTATAAATGAACCATTGAAGGTATTACAAGGCCCTCCAAAGTATCTAATAATAGATATCTTGAAAGACAATTCCAATCACATGCATTTTCAAGGTATCTAATAAGATACACATTGAAAGTCTCTCCTAAGAGATACCTTATACCTTAAAAGAATGTATTAGGGTGTAATATAAGGTAATACAAACCCATTAAAGGTATATCCTTGGATATACCTTGAATTAAAATTCCAATCATGTGCATGTTGAAGGAATGTTAGCAGATTTTTTTAGAAATTTACCAAAATATGGAAATTACAGGTATAACTTGCGCATCAGGAAGCAAAAAAGAATCATAATAACATGAGTGAATTTACACAAACTCTAATTTTATAAACTATAGAAAATATAAATATAAAATAACATGTCATTAATAATTTTAGATCATAAACAACATAATACAAGATAGAACAAGCTAAAACAAAATAGAGTAAATAATGTGCACTATGCATAAGTAAAAGAATCTTAGGAAAACAATAACAGAGCTAGTCTATTAATCTCCATCACACATGAAAACAATATTACATTAGAATATTTTTGGTATATAAAAATAAAAGAGTCATGGAATTATTATATATATCACTTGATTAACAAGTTTTAAGACATCTAAAAGAACATATAGATGATAAAATGATACCATGTGCACATGTGTCCATAAATTATACGCTTACCATTTTATATGGCCATACTCTACATCCAATACTTTCTTGGATAACTAGGTTGTGGTTGCCCAGATTGCACCTTTATATCCAACTTTATCTTATGCAAAATTTCTTGGATCTCCTACGGTGGAATGAACTTAGATTCATCTATGATAAGCACAATAACTAGTTCAAACTACAAGAGTTCACACTCGAGAATTTTACAATTATCAAGTACTTCCCACACCATGGAAAACAAAACATGCAATAGAATCTGAATGACCATCAAATTGTGCACATCTACTTCTTATGTGATGATAAGGAAGTCTTTAGCATTTGATAGCTTAAGATGGATATCTGACATAATATCAGCCAACTTATTTGTAGTCCTATGGGATTAAATTTCCACAAATGTTTTATGCATTGTCTCACTCTACCAAACCTACATATTCTTCATCATAGTATCCCTAGCTACTAAAAAATATTGAAATACATCATTCAATGTTTCCCCAATAGGCATTCAATCATTTAATGTAGATTTATCTTTATCCACCATTGTGAACTTTATTGTATAAAAATCTAAGGATTTGTCAAGGTTATACATCCAATAAATCATTACTTGTGCAATCTACTTAGGCTAATGCATAGGAGTATCCAAGACCTATACATATTCCTCTAAAAGTTCAAAAATATATTCTATCTCAATGTAGATAACACACCCTTAGGTGTGCAATTTATGTGTGCTAACCCAATAATTTGTTAACTAAGTCATCAATGTAATGAGTTGTTTATCCTTGGACATTATTTGATCACCAAGGACTTACATAACCATAGTAAGAAAAGATGCATTGATGAGTTTACTAGCCTCAATAATTTGATTTTTTGCTTCCACTTTCTCCTCATGCAACTAAAAACAATATGTTCCAAGTCTAGAGCCTTTTGTGCAATGGATTTTTGGAATGCATTTGTTCCTTCATTTTCCTTAGATAATGGTAGATACAAAACATCCAAAGACATCTAAATAAAAGTGGAAATGAGCATGGTCAATCTCATTCAGACAATGGTATTTATGGATCCCTCCATTACATATACATTATCTATTTCCATATCATATTATGAGTGCTTTGAAAATTTAGATTCGATAATCATGAAAAGTGTATCTTTTTGGGCACTACTTGTTATGGTTGGCTCTTTAAAAGATCCCAAATGTTTGAGTATGGCGGTTGAAGGCCTCGGTGGTTGAAGGCCTCGCCTAATGATGACTACATTTTTTCCACATCAGTGGCTATACTGGGCTCCCTTCCTCTAGTAGTTCTACAAAATGTGTAGATGATGAACCAGCTTCTAGAACTTTTTGGAAAATTTCTATCACAAGTTCGCATGAGCTTATTCATGAGCTACAATATCCATAATAATAGAGGGAGGGGGTTGTATAATATTGACCAAATAGTCACTACTTACATTATTATACACTTGGAAAGTGTGCATTACTTTCCAAAAAAATAACTCCTCCTCCTCTTTATCATATACCTTTTGACCGATGTCTTTGATCATGCATTGAATAACTTCTTGTTCATCAACCCAAAATATTGTGAGGTCATACTCACAAGTTATCCTTAGCACATATGGTTGTACAACCAAGACTTGATTTTCCTTGATCTATTTTTGGATAGTGGTGGTGAGGATCTCTATGAAAATCCCTTCTATTTGCATTTTTATTACTATGGAGGAGCTACAGACTACTAGGGTGAGCCATGTGGTTGTGTAGTTATCTATGGTTATTCTTTCTCTTACTAGTGTTATTATGTGACTAAGGCTCTTTGCCTCCATACTTTGGCTTGTAATTTAACCATTGTGATGAAAAAGGGCATTGAAGTCTTAGTTGGCATGGCCAACTCATGCACCTTGATTTTAATACCATTGTACAACTTGGTTACTGATGCATGCTACCCCAAATATTTCATGACGTCCTATGGAATTCAAGGGTGTAACCTGATCAAAGCTAGATCCTCAAGCCACCATGTGTTAAACCACCCTAGTGGGTCATAATATTGCCTTGTCTTAGTCTAATTAATTCTTGTGAGGGTAGTAGCAGGCCAAAAGTCCATAGTAACATTAACTTCACCTAGTGGGGACTTCCATTGGGTGAAGCATAACAACAAAACTAGAAATTGATAGTGGAAATTTTGTGAGCTACTTGAAAGTAGTTTTTTTATATTAGTGGTAAGCTTGAATATGAGAAAATTTGGCCAATTGAAGTTCTCATTCATGTGTATCATGCGATACACAATGTCAATTACTCCTTTTGTTTCCTACTTAGCCTAATTCATTATCTATCAAAACCTATTTGTAATACACTCTACCACATTATGCATTACAATGTTCTCAATGTAGTCAATTAGGGTTTCTTTACCTTCCCTAGTAGGAAACTTCTCTCAAACATCTAGATATATTGGTGGTATGGTGGACTTCTATGGAAATAAGGATTTTCCATGATTCGAGAGGCTTATGGCTCTTGCCATGGTCTATGCATTGATCTAAATGGTGATATCTATGGAAAAATTAATATCCCCTTGGTTATATCTACTTAAAAGGGTATGCATGACCTCGTCTCATTGCTTGATTATAGGTAACTTGATTAGCCTCTCTACATTGGAACCTCTAAGTGGATGTTGAAGTGCAAGATCTCTTTCTTGTGCACCTAGTTGTGTTGATAGGGTAAAGAGAGTGACTTAGGATATTTTCATAAATTCAAATGGATTTGGGTTATTGAATTTGGTTTTTTAAGGACCTAGCCCAATCCCCATTTCCTCCTTTACATCTATGAGCAAGATTAACAACTTACTCCTATCCATGACTAAACCTATAATCTACATTGCTTGATTGCTTTATTATACCAAAATTTAGGTCTCACTTTTCTTGTATAAGAGTATATCAAGAGAATATAGTAGAATACTCTTGTTCACCAAAGTTTGTAATGTTTTTGCATTGTTCTTCCCCTTATTTTTATAGTTTTTGACATCTAATTTTCTCTTGCCAACCTCTTTAAATGCACTAACTATTTGTGCACGAGTGATATTCTTCATATTTAATATTTTGGATTTGACGGTGACCATTTTTGTCTCCCAAATATTTAAATCACCCCATAACATGTGTTGGAATCTATGTCATTAAACCTAGCTTGATCTACCTCAAATAAGATGTAATCTTTTGAAATGCCATGTCATTAATGGTCTTGCATGACCATTAGTGGTCCTTCTACCATACTTGTCTTGTCACCACCACTTTACTAAACATTGATTTAAAAATTATCACAAATAAAAGTCTTGATGAGTAGGGTTTATGATAAAATTTAACCTATGCGAGTCCCCATGTTCCAATAATTATATGTATATTATTGAAAGAGAATAAAGAATGCAACTACAAACTTGAATCTAGTGCTTGGGTTCATCATAATCTCACAATGATTGATTACATAGATGAGTGTGGCCACAAACATGAAGTCTTTATCCCTTTTACTAAAGACACATGTCCTCATAGTGCTCCTCAAGAAAGAAGAGAGTTATTCTTTAAAGAAAAGGTGCACCATTGGCTAAGGGAATCAGGCCCCATTTTAAACAATAATTCTAGAGGCATTTTGGAGGGAGACACAAATCACCAAAGTACTTCTTACACATCCCTAATATTTTTTACATTAAGTTTAATCTATCAGTCTCTAGGTAAATAGGATGGAGACACTTGGCATAATCATGGAGAGTTGCTTGCCTAGTGAACTAGAAATATTTTTTGAGTTTTGAAATGTTGTGGGTTCATGAGTGCATGCCATATGTCTTTGAATATTGAAAATTCAAGCCTTAATCTTAATTTCATGGGTACGCTTGAAGGTACTATAAGTTACTTTAAGGTATCACCTAGTACTACCTTCAAACATTTAAGGGTACCCACACACATGTTTGAAAGGTATCTCCTAAGCCATACGTTCAAACTTTTAGGCCCATAATAGAGGTTCAAATCACATATAGGATCTAAAAATATAAGAATCTAATAATTTTCCATAATGTTTCTCAAAACCTCCATTACTCAATATCATTTTGTATTGTAATAAAATACATGGTTGAATATTGACTTAATTATCTATTTTTTACTATGTGATTATTCTGCTCTGATGTATGTTTGAAATGTATCACATAGGAGATACCTTAAAAGTAGGATGAAGAAAGAATTGAAGTATTTAGTATATGATATTAAAATCTATTATTTTTTTGGATTAACATAAACCATGTCATTAAAAACAATGTTGAACATTACCTTTTTTACTTTTTTAGGTTTTAACATATCTCTATGCTTATGTTGTGCTATAAACATAGCTTTATCTCTTTCATATATGTATAAATTGGAATTATTTTATAAATAACTTGCTTAACAAATATACTCATGTATTTTGTAAATATATAGGCTAAAAATTCATACGTCAATGGCTTTCTAATGTGGAGACTATGTTTCTCTCATAAATAATGGTAAGGTCATTGGTGAAGGAAGAATACACAAAGTGGTAGGTCCAAATGTTGAATCTTTGGAACCCATAAATCTCACTTCTACATGCCACAATGGGGAAATAATTATTGAATGGGTAAGTGTTAATTTGACTAAAGATTTTTATTTGACTCTAACGCTTCCATTTCCTTCATATTTTATAGATAATTTAGGGGATGTAGTTTATAGTTTTACTATATGGAGCACAAGAATGATGCAACATGTGAGAGACAATTTTTTTTATAGATAATGACAGTTTAATTATGCATATACAATCATTACAAAAATAAAACCCTTGCTTGGATTCATTTATTTTATAGATCAATGATCCTAACACATTTCAAAGCCTAAGAAAAACGTTTTTTGGCAAAAGGGTATATTTGTTACATAATTGTATAACTCTTGCAAATGATGAAAAAATTGCTTTTGGTTTTGTTGATTTTTCATAACTAGGGGAGATTTTTCTTTGTATTCTTATCCAAATGTTATAAAATGAATTGGTAATTTACATAACGTATGTTATACAACAATGTGAGACTTGCAGTATAAAGGTAACTAAAACATCTATCGCTAGATGACCTTTCAATAAAATAGTGGACACTGAGACTTGTAGAGTAATCAATTTAACATACATGACACCAAATGAGAAATAAAATAGAAACATTTATAACATATTGTATAATGAAGTCACTCCTTTCCTGACATTCCTAGCACAAAGGCATCCAAAAAAACTAGCTTGTGCCTACAAATACTCTTGCTGAAAAAGAAGTCAACCAAACACTTCACTCAACCAAGTAGAGCTTGATAAAAGCATATATAGTGAGATTTAAATAATGTATGAAGATAAATGTTACACCAAAATATGGTTTTAGTCATGATTGTCATTTAAGATTCTAAAATCTATAAAGATAAAGTTGTTTGATTTCACCACAACAGATAGGAAGCAACATGTCTTAGATGCCCTTTATGTTGGTTTGTTTAAGAAAAAAAAAATCATTGAATTTGAAGGTATAGAGATATATTTGGAAGATTAGATTAAAATATATGGATGGAAGAGAAGTAGATTTTTTAAATTTCAAAATTATCAAAAAAAGGGGGAACAAAATGCATTCCATGCAGGGAGATTTTGATAAAATCCATATAAGAAGACAATGTTAGATAAAGATTTTTTAGACCAATTGGTGGATGATTTTTTAGATGTTTATCCATGACTAACATTCCAGGTAGATATAGATGGCTCATGAGAAAATGTTTGACATCTTCTAGAATATTTCACTTAAGAATTTATGAGGCACTAGTTCAATGCACAATTAGCAGATATGGAATATGATACAATATCCTATCCAAAATTTAATAAAATATGGAGAAATAATTTTCATACTGTGACCATTTCCATTTTTGATGACTTTGTTAGGTGAAAAACATGAATCTTTTTGACTAAACAAAATTGCTCTAGGTCCCTCTCTAGAGATTAGAAAGAGCGTATCGATCAAAAATTTGTGATGCACTCAAATCAAATCATTTTTGTAAGACAAATGTATTACACAAATAAATAATTATCAAATCAATACCTTGAATAATGCCTCAATGTCATTCATGACAAGGTGGAACATAAAATAATATTTGTGCTAAGGACAGTGACAAAAACTAAAATAGTTACCGATAGAATATTAGAGTTATCAATAGCAATGATTATAACACGTGGTCATGGTGCAGGTGGATATGGGCATTTTTTTTTACCATACATCATTAGAGGGTCTAAATTTACTATCACCTCATTGAACAAGTGCTTAAGGGATATGGAAACAATAATGCTAGATACTTATGGATCTTTACTATATAAACCTGGAAATTCAAAATATCCATTGTATAATGTACTTTTGTCTATAAACTACCACCCTAAATGTAAGATAAGAAGCACAATCAATTGGTGCCTTCAAGAAACTTCCTTCCAAGCTATACCTTCAACTATAAAACTATTATGGGGACAATAAGAATAGGTAATTCTATCCATAATTATTTTTAAAAAATGTCAATCCTTATATGGAACTAATGTTAAATTTACAAATTCACAAAAATATGTTTTTTGTATAGGTATGTATTACAATATTTATCTCTCTTTGTATACAAATTCATTTTCCTTGATGTTGAGGTCATATTTCTCTTTGTAGGACATACCCATGAGGACATCACTGGCACATTTAAAAATTTGTCTAAATGCATAAAGAGGAAAGATGTATGGAGTGTGGCAAAGATAAAGGACACTTATAGGATGTGTGAGAATAAAAGAAACTTCACACCATATTTGATTGACAAATTAATGTATTTTAAAGAGTATGTTAATAGTTACCAATTGAAGGGAAGAAATGAAATAGTAGGCTTGACAAAAGGTCAATACTTTCTTATATGCATGGAACAAGGTTAGCCCATTATGCATTACAAAAACTCTATAAGAGATAGAAATTGGTCCCCCTCGATTACACTATGGGGAAAAAAATAAAATGGTGATCCAAATGTTTCAGCTGGTAATCCAACAAAAATATATTTCAACGTCTTGAAAAATAGAGAAATGTCTAAAGATTCCATTGTTGTAAAAGACTCAGATAGAAGCATAAAAAAGAGTGATAAAAAATTAAATATAAATTGAATAAATATGTATAGTAATTGAATGAGTTTTGTTTGATCATAAATAGTAAGTGGAAGGATCTATCATATTACTTCTAAAACATCCATGGCATAATGAAAGAAGACATGCTCCCTTATAAAGTTGAGTGTATAGGATATTTTTGGCTTAGAACTCACCATGACATAAACTTGCATAGAGATCTGCATAAAATGGTTCATGATAGGAATCTTGGTTTTGGAGTGGAATATACAAATACATATGTTAGTCTAAGAAGCAAGAGAACAAAAATTACATTTGATCTAGCTCAAGATGTGTAAATCAGAGATATGTTATTTTTTAGACCTAACAATTATATAGGAGTGGAGTACATAATATGGGTTGCTAGATATAAAAGCAATATTGAGATACTAAAAATAAATGGGGATATAGAATAAAGGTTCAATGTAGCTTGGTTCATCTCAATTCATGTAGGGAAAAAGATACAGAAGAAGTATAAATTTATTCAAGTTACTTAGAAAATAAATAGAAGCCAAACCCAACTGACACATGTTTACCATCCATTCTCATAGATAGTATCATTTGTGCTTGGAAACCAAATAAAAATTGGAGAGGTCATACACTTGTTCTCACTGATTTTTTGAAAGGCATTGTAACATACTATTTAAATACATCATCCCACTAGGCACTAAAAAAAATAGTGATAAAAGGATTGGGAAATTTGAATAGGTGTTTCCTTAATTTTGGAATGAGAAATATGAATGTTTTATTTCAAAATTTAGTCCATTTTGGGAGAATGTATAATTTTTTATTTATTTATATTTATTTCTAATGACACTTCAAATTTTGGGTCTTGAAAAATACACTTTGGCATTTGAGTTTTATATTTTTTGTTAGGATCCTCCTTAGAGTACAATTGATTAACTTTGTATAAGCAACTAAACACAGAATTAAACCAGAAGTAATAAGTAACTGGATATTAGAAACAACAAAGAATAGGAGGTATGAGAAACAATACAATCTGTATTAACACTCTTCCAGAAGGAAATACAATGAAGAAATCTCACTCTTCTCACACCTCTTGGGTGTACAGTAATTATCCCTCAAGAGTTCTCTCTCTCTTAATTACAATCAACAATCAACTCAATACCGAGTTGTTGTTCCCTCCATGTGACAATCAACTCAATGGTTGTTTTTCCTACATCCAAGTCCTTGTGACAATCAACCAAATTATTTTTGCCTCTAATCCTTGATCGCAGATATTTTTGATCTTGCACCCTATAGATCTTCCTGATATTGCACCCTACAGATCTAATTGATCTTGCTTACATTATAATATAGCCCCATGGGTCTCTTAAATAGATCCCAAACCAAACAATAATTAGAAACACAAACTCAAGACTAAAATTAGTCTTTACATGCAAACTAACTGTTCGTCTAAAATTAGAAGAGTTCTGGAACACACAGATGACCGATGCCGGTCTCTATCTGTTTGGAGATGATCGATGTCAGCCGATGCATAACCAACATCGGCAGTTCCAGTTGACGCTTGATTGATGTCAGTAGTCTGACCGATGTTGGCAGTTGTGTAACCCAACAACCTCCACCTTTGCATATTTAGTGAAACTTTTAGCTCCACAACTCAATAATCTCCCACTTGGAGATAAACAGTTGCACCTATAATTGTACCTGTACCTTTATAGCAACATCCTCTAATTTGTTTTTGGCTTGTTTCTCCATCTTCAAGTTTAATCTTGAAGACCAACAAAAGTTGAATGAATATTCAACTTCTCCTTTGTTACTAGCTTTGTTAACATATTTAAAAGGTTCTTATCCCTGCTAGTCTTTGTGACTGCAACAACCTTATACAACTCTAAAATCCAGCTAACCACCGTTCCACCAATAGTGAACACATATCCTGTGGTGCTTCTCTTGTCATCCAAGTCACCTGCCATATACAAATCTACATACCCATGTAGAGAAGTGTTTGACCCTGCATAGCATAAATACCTACTACTGGTCCCTCTCAGATATCTGAGAATCCACTGTACTGCTTTCCAGTGCTTCTTTCTTGCATTATCCATAAACTTGCTGACAACTCCCACTACTTGGGTAATATCAGGTCTAGTACATACCATGTACTCAACCTCATCATGTGATTTAGGACACTATTATGTGCTCAACTTGAACTGTCCATCCATAGGTGTGCTTACCGGTTTTGCATCCTGCAAATTGAACCTCTCCACTACCTTATTCACATAATCCTCTTGAGACAAAATCAACTTGGGATTTTCCCTGTCTCTAGAAATACTCATGCTAAGGATTGCTGCTCCTAAATCCTTCATGGAAAATGTCTGAGCTACTTTCAACTTTAGCTCAGTAATTCCCTGCATGTATGAACTTGCAACAAGCATATCATCTACATACAGTAACAGGATAATGTAGCTACTATTATCCAATCTGGTAAAATAAACACAATGGTCACATTGACATTGACTAAAGCCATGCTTTGTCATAAACCTGTCAAACCTCAAATACCATTGTCTTGTAGCTTGCTCAAGACCATATAACCTGGCCTTATGTCTCACATGTCCATTCTCTCCTTTCTTTAACTTGTATATCCATTCATTTTTTAGTGCTTTCTTTCTGGCTAGAAACTCAACCAAATCCCATGTTTGGTTCTCTTCCAAGGAATTAATTTCCTCATTCATGTCATGCTCCCACTGTTTCATGGATTCTACCTACATTGCCTCTTCAAAAATTCCTAGTTTTCCACCATCAGTGAGCAACAAGTAGTGTAAAGAAGGGGAATAATGAATTTGAGGCTTACTTACCCTTTTAGACCTCCTCATGGGCATTTGAGACTCATTGACAGCTTGCTATCCGCCCAAATTTTGTTCTAATAGTGACCGATCCTAGTCATCTCTTAGTCTACACCTGACCGATGTCAGTTCCACCTGATTGACATGATCGACATTAGTTCTTACCTAACCGATGTCAGTTTCCACCTACCTGACATCACCGAATTTGGTCTTCACCTGACCGATGTCAGTTCTTGCCTAATCGACATTGGTATCTGCCTAACTAACGTTAGTGTCTGTGTTTTCCTATGAGTGATGATTTTTACCCGTGAGCTCATTTTAGATCATAACCTTGTCCAAGTCAACATTACCTTGCTCAGAATTATTTAGCCTCTTGAGCTGATCACTGTCCATCACCTTCTCCTTGAAAACTAAGGCTTTCCATTTCTTAAATGTGTCAAAAACATCAGATTTACTCTTTATGCAATAAACCCATACCTTTCTTGTAGCATCATAAACATAATACTGTGATCCTCCAATAGAAGCTACCTGAGCTGGTCCCCACACCTCTGTGTGAACAAGCTCCAACTTATGCTTCTTCTTTGTTGACCCAGTCTTGAGAAACCTCATTTTCTCTTATTTTGCAAACATACAATGCTCAAAAAAATATAGATCTATCAAATCTGAAAGCTTACCTTTTGACTTAAGAACATGCATTCCCTTCTCACTCATGTGACCAAGCCTATAGAGCCACATCTTTGCATCTACAACTAAAGTAGATAAAATGGAAGGAGAATCAGTAATACAAGTAGATAGATAAAGTATACCTACTTTCTTACCTCTTGCTAATACAAGTGCACCCTTGGAAACTTTCCAAGATTCAGTTGTGAGAGTTACTGTGCAACCCTCATCACCCAACTTTCCTGTAGAAATCAGATTCCTCTTCAGGATGGGTACATGCATGACATCTTTCAACACCCATGTGTTTCCATTCTATAATTTCAGCTGCACTTTTCCTTTGCCAACAATTTGACAAGGCTCACCATCCCCTAAATAAAATTTTCCAAAGTCTCCATGGACATAATCATGAAAAAATTCTCTATTTGGGGTTGCATGGAAAGAAGCACCATAATCTAAAACCCATGATTCTACCTGACTATCCAAAGAAAACATAAGAGCATCCCATGCAACAATACCTAAATCATTTGATTCTTTATTACCTTCATGCTGATCTTCTTTCAACCAACAATCTTTCTTTGCATGTCCTTTCTTTCCACAATTCTAGCAGGGTATACCTCCATTTCTGGATTTGGATCTATTGCCTATCTTTCACCTTGATTTCCCTTGCTTTCCCTTCTCTCTTTGCTTTCCCCTACTTTCAACACTTAAAACATTACCTGATGTTTCCCCTGTGCTTTTCCTATGAATTTATTCATTCAAGATTACACTAACAACATCATCAACTTTCAATATATTTGAAGTAGACACAGTATTACTAACTGCCATTACTAAGCTATTCCAACTTTTAGGTAAAGAGCATAAGATTAAGAGAGCCTTAATTTCATCATCAAAAACTATTTTGACTGAAATTAATTGATTTACTAAACCATGGAAATCACTAAGATGACTATATACCGATCCACCTTCCTGCATTTGCAAATTAAATAATTGCTTCATAAGAAATACCTTATTCAAAGCTAAGGCTTTTTCATATAAATTTGCCAAAGATTCCATTAACTCTACCATTGTCTTTTCCTGTGATAAGTTGGAAATCACAGACGATGTCAGGCTCAACCTTATAGATTTGAGAGCCTTTCTATCAAGAACATTCCATTCTTCATCTTGCATATATGTGGGCTTACTTGAAACCCCACCCAATGGTAAGTACAGGTCTTTTTGATACAAATAATCTTCTATTTGCATCCTCCATAATTGATAATTCTTGCCATTGAATTTCTCCATTCTTAGTTTACTTTCTTCTACCATTACTTTACTCCCACTCAAACAGAAACCCCTGTGAGTGAACCTATAATCAACAAACACTAACACGCTCTGATACCACCTGTTAGTGATCCTAGCTCTGATACCAATTTTTAAGATCTTTCTTAGAGTACAATTGATTACCTTTGTATAAGCAACTAAACACAGAATTAAACCAGAAGTAATAAGTAACTAGAAATCAGAAACAACAAAGAATAGGATATACGAGAAATAATACAATCTATATTAACACTCTTCCAAAAGGAAATACAATGAAGAAATCTCACTCTTCCCACACCTCTTGGGTGTACAGTAATTCTCCCTCAAGAGTTCTCTCTCTCTCAATTACAATCAACAATCAACTCAATACCAAGTTGTTGTTCCCTCCATATGACAATCAACTCAATGGTTGTTTTGCCTACATCCAAGTCCTTGTGACAATCAACCCAATTGTTGTTGCCTCTAATCCTTGATCGCAGATCTTCTTGATCTTGCACCCTATAGATCTTCCTGATCTTGCACCCTACAGATCTAATTGATATTGCTTACATTACAATACAGCCCCATGGGTCTCTTAAATAGATCCCAAACCAAATAATAATTACAAACGTAGACTCAAGACTAAAATTAGTCTTTACATGCAAACTAATTGTTCATCTAAAATTAGAACAGTTCTGAAATGCATAGATGACCGATGCCAGTCTCTATCTGTCTGGAGATGACCGATGTTGGCTGATGCCTAATCAATGTCAACAACTTCCAGTTGATGCCTAACCAATGTCGGCAATCTGACTGACGTCAGTAGCTGTGTAACCTAGCAACCTCCACCTTTGCATATTCAGTGAAGCTTTTAGCTCTACAACTCAACATTTTCTAGTATGACAATTTAGTATTTCAGTAACTGTGCATCTATTTAATATAATTTGACTATTGGAACATCTACTTCACATTTTTTCATCCTTAAAAATGGTCTTTTGGAAATGGTCTTCATAATTTGCACATCTAATAATTTATACTTCGGATTTTGCATTTTGAAAATTACACTTTGGCATTCCTGTGTATGTAAAAAGGTCTTCGGGGTTTACACTTAGGAATGCCCCATTTGCACATCAATATTTGTTCTTCAGCATTTTTGTATCAAAAATTTTATTTGGATTTTCATTTTGTCAAATTACACTTTATACAAGCACCTGAGATTATGCCACATGGCACAATCTTGATGACACAACTGTGTGGAAGGATGATCAATCCAAACAAAAATCTCAAATAATGCGAGCACCTAAGATTACAACATGCATCACAATCTTGGTAACTCAACTATGTGTGAGATTATATTAATAATATAATAATAGAACACTATGTTTGACATGTGGTAGGTACACAAATATGAGATAAAATTTAATGGTTGTGAGGACATGATGTTAATTAGATTAAACAGATAGTTCACGATCCAATCAACTAATGACATATGGCATCCTAATTAGCCTAGGTATTTTAAATCACATATCACCCTAGCACCTAATTATTGTATGAATTATTTTTCCTTTAAAAATAAACTACCAAGTCTTGTTATCTGCAAATGCATAGTTTTTGAACCAATTTGAATAGTCGCATAATTTGGACTTATTGTAAATATATAATATAGATGTGATTTATTTGTAATAAATCCAATTAATTATTGATAAAGTCCAATTTATTTATGATAGTTTTTAACCACTAATTATTTATTATCATTTTAAATAATTTAGACTTATCACAAATACATTGGATAGATGTGATTTATTTGTAATAAGTCCAACTTAATCTCGATATAGTCCAATTTATTTATGATAGTTTTCAAAAATTTGGACTGTTGATAAGTTCAAATTATATGAAATAGTCCTTATTTAGTTGCATATTATCATATTACCTCTAATAGAAATTAATTTTTTAAGTATGAAGAGTTTGATGGAGGTTAGGTGTACCTAGGTGATGATTCTTTTCTAACCATTGTTGGCCATGGTAGAGTTAAAATTAGATTTACAGATGGAAGGATTAAACACTTTGATGGTATGTTGCATATCCTAAGGCTATCTTGTAATTTACTATCTATGAGAAAACTAATAGATGTGGGTGTCAAGTTTGCATTTTTTGAAGCAAGTTGTAATATGGTTAGATGTGCTATGATGATAGTTAAAGGTATCAGGATTATCACTTTATAAAAGCTTGATGCATTCACAATTGAGTGAAATAGTAATTCTATAAAGACTACATCTGAGACTACTTCATTGGACAAAGAGGTCATCACTATTTCTATGGATGGTCTTGGTTTCTATGTAGCTAAGGGTGCTCATTCTATGGAGTTAAAATTGCCTACATAGAAGATTGTTTTATGGCACCAGAGACTTGGCCACATTGGCAAAAAATGAATTAGGGCCTTGAAGAATAAAAACCTTATTGAAGTTTTGATTGATTGAAAACTTGAATTTGATTTCTATGAGCATTGTGTTTATGGTAAACAAAATCATGTTTATTTTTACTTGAGTTATCATAATTCATGTGATGTATTAGATCTTATTTATTCTAATGTTTTTGGTCCTGTTAATGATCCTTCGATTTCAAAATCAACATATTATGTTTCATTTATTGGTGATTATAACATAAGGACATGGGTTTATTTTCTAAAGAGTAAATCTGATGTTTTCAGTCATTTTAAAGCAATGGTTGAGTTGTAGATTAAACAAAAATTAGATGTTTGAGAACTAAAATTGGTAGTTAGTTTTTCTCTAATTATTTTGATAGATTCTATAAATATTGTGGTATAAATAGATAGAATACAACTTCATATTTACCTCAATAGAATGGACTTACAGAATAAATGAAAAAGACATTGATGAAGAAGGCTGGGAGTATGCTTAGTGGTGATGGATTATAACAAAGGTTTTAGGTCGAAGATGTAGCCACTACTTGTTACCTAATTAACATGTCTCCTACATCAAATCTTGTTGATAAAATGCCTATGGAGGCATGGTATAGACTTAAGCCTTCAATGATACATCTTTTTGGCTGCAAGGCATATACATATGTTCCAAAGGAGAAGTGGAAAAAGTTGGACAACAAGGTTGTTAAATGTATATTAATCAATTATAGATATGGTGTGAAAGGATACAATATTTAGGATCTAGAAGCATAAAAGGTATTTCATTATATAAATGTTATTTTTATAGAAGCTTATCCATCTTCTCTTACATTGCATCTAGATAAAATAGGAAAGAAAGATATGATTCAACTTCCTCTTATGCATGAGAAAGTTGAGTTGAGGCCTAAAGAGAGACAAGAAGTTGAGGAGAGATCATCGAGATCTAAATATTTTGAAGAGGACCTAGCTGAAGAAGAAACTCCACCTCAGCTTGTTCAAAGGTCTATGAGGCATAGACAACAACTAGAAAGGTATTTTAATGATGATTAGAGATGTATGTTTGTTTTGAGTACTAACATTGATGCATAGAGATCTATAAAAGAAGACTTGGGTATGAATGATGTAGAGTCTTGGATGACTGCTATGGAAGAAGAAATGGTAGCTTTGAAAAAGAATGATACATGGGACATTATACCATTACCTAAAGGATATAAGCATGTTGGATGAAAATGGGTGTTCCAAAGGAAGATTGGTTCAGATGGAAGTGTTGAAAAGTATAAAGCTAAGTTGGTTACAAAAGGCTACTCTCAAGTTGAGTGTGTTGATTATGGTGAGATATTTTCTCCTATTAAAAAAATGACATCCATTAGATTCTTTATTTCTACTGTAGCATATCATGATTTAGACATTGAGAAAATTGATGTGAAGACTGATTTCCTTCATGGTGATTTGAAGGAGGAAATTTATATGTCACAGCCAGAGCACTATGTGGTGAAAGGTAAAATAAATTTGATTTACAAGTTAACTAAATCCTTGTGTGGTCTTAAACAGAGTCCTAGGATGTGGTACCAAAAAAATTATACATGTGTTTATTTTGGGGTTTGAGTGATCTAAATCTGATCATTGTGTTTATTATAAGATTGATGATGATGATTTCTTGATGAATGCCTTATATGTTGATGATATGTTGTTTGTTGGCAGTGGGAAAGATTTGATTTCAGATCTTAAATCATAACTCTCATCAAAATTTGAGATGAAATATCTTGGTGCTATGAGACACATTCTTGGGATAGATATTATAAGAGAGAGATAAAACAAAAAGTTATGGCTTCTTCAAAGTAAGTATGTGAATTCAATTTTATAGAGGTTTAACATATAGGATTACAGACCATTGTGTGTTTCATTTTTATTAGGAACAAATATATCTACTAAAAAATGTCCTACATCCCCATCAGAGATGGAAGACATGAGCAGAGTGCCTTACTAGAATGCATTCAGAAGTCTAATGTATGTTGTGGTTTGCACTCAACTATACATTGCCTAGGTAGTGGGAGTTATTTCCTTATATATATATATATATATATCTATATATATATATATATATATATATATATATATATATATATTCCTCATGGAGTTCATTGGGATGTAGTTAGAAAGGTCTTCAGATATTTTTGGGGTACCTTAGAGTATTCCTTATGTTATCATGTTAACATGATTGGAGATAGGCATCCTCTTGAAATTCTTGGCTATGTGGATTCAGATTGGGCATGTGATGTTGATAGTAAAAGATCCACTAGTGCTTATATGTTCACTTTATTTGGTGGTGTAATAAGTTATATGAGTAAGCGATAGGCTATGGTCATTTTGTCCACTAAAGATGAAAAGTATATGTAAGCTACTCATGCCTTTAAATAATCCATTTAGCTTAAGAGACTGTGTTTAAATATTAGGTTGAAATAGGGTGCAGTGACAGTTCATTGTGATAGTCATAGTACTATTTTCCTATCAAAGAACCTAAATTTTCATGCCAAGACCAAACATATTGATGTAAAATATCATTTTATGAAAGACATGGATGAGGATGGTAGGGTAGAGCTAAGCCTATCTACTTCGATGAATGTTACAGATTCAGTAACTAAGCCTATGAACACAAAGAAGTTTATATGGTGTTTGGAGTCTATGGGCCTCTTGGACCCTAATTATTAAGTTCATGTTGGTATGGTTCCTTTGGGTCTTGCAAGGTATTCAATAAGTGAGAAAATGTTGGGAATTGAGGTATCTCAACCTTGACAAGTTAGGACACTATTCATGAGCTATTATTCATAATCACTATTCATGTGATGAGGTCATAGTGGTGAGTTGGCATTGAATGCATAGATGATGTGTCAAGTGATGTAGGTGGTGATGAAGGTGTTGATTTGGTTTGTGATTAGTTGGCATGACCCATGGAGGAATTTACATGATGTAAGTGCATGTGATTGGATGTGAGACATACCACTCCACTAAGGGGACATGTTTTTTATCTTTTATGATGTACATGATTTTTATTTAGGTGAAATATGATAAAGAATGGATATGGGTCACATTTATTTATTGGACTCATGATTTTTAGTGAAGGATATGTCAAACATTGATGGAAAATCTCTTAAAAGCATGTGAAATCACATGGGATGGTAGAGAACAAGTTACTATTCTTGATTGGAGGCACATGTGAGAGTGGGGCATAATTTTGGAGGCTTGTGAGAGTGAATAATGATGTGTCACAAGTGGAGGGTCTATTTTTAACCAAAGAACAAGATTAAAATCATGTTACCATTGATGAATAGTGGTACCACTAAAGGGTGGCAAATTTCCTTTCCTTATTCATGAACTTTCCTTGTTTGGCATCTTCTTTGTAAATTTATATAAGTAAGAAGTATTATCATTTGTAATTAATAATAAAAGTAGATAATTTGTGATTATTTATAAGCTAAGTAATCTTGAGAGTTTTTCAGAGGCACTAAATCTCTATGGAACTAGTTCTTCTCCTATGTATAGTATACTGGTGGTGCTCCTGTGTAGGCTTGCTTTGTAAGTGTCTTGTAATATTGGTGATTTGTTTAATACATTGAGATAATTTAGAGTGTGTGGTTTTTATCAAAAAAGTGTTTCCCCTATGTAATAACTTGTTATGATATGCTAATATTTTTAGTTGTATGTGTTTCTTTTAATTATATAACAAGAATCAAATTAGTTTGCATATTCTCCTCTCTTGGTTAGTGTAAGGAATTGTTTTTAGGATATCATATTCCATTTAGGTATAAATTAATATACTCATATAATAATTCACCTCATATGAAAAAATATAACTATGTAATATTTATCAAATATGTAATGCTTTGATAGTCCATACAGTAACAAATAGCTTTATACAAAAACTGTGTCATATTTTTTAATGCTCAACATTTCAGATCATTGTATATGATTCTTCATTAGGAGAAAGAATTCAAATGTGTAACAATATGAGCTAACACCCCTTAAAAGGTAAAGGAAAATAGCTATTACAAAAAGTTTCTACAAATAAAAAATTAGTCGTTATAAAAAGTTTCCAAAAAATGAAAAAATAATCAACTATAAAGGAATTTAGATTTCATTTAAAATTAGGTGTATTTAAATAGATCAATATTAGGATATTATAAATCTATAAATGATTATGAGAACTGATTTTATAAAAAAATTAATTGACCTAATTACTTAATGGGGAAAAGACTAAAATTATAAATAAGAATCAAACACTAAAGATTTAAAGAAATAAAAAATCTAACCCAATGTATGCTAAGAAAATAAATATAATATTAAAAATTAATAGTTTATATGAACTTAATAATAATACTATTATTATTATAAAATTATTATTGTATAAAATAATTATCAAGGAAAATATAAATTACAAAAATAAATAAACTCTTTGTTAAAAACCTCATGATAACCTACTATTCTATAATAACAAAAACATGTAAAACATTCAATTGAAAAAGACAATTGATTAATTACATTGGGGAAAGCTAAAGAATAAATAATAACCCCTACAAACCATAAGATTCCATGCATGACTAATCCCTATCTCTTCATCCCTATTGAAAATTTTAGGGTGTTTCAATATTTCAATCGCATCTCTTGCCTTATGCTTTTGTAAGTGATCCTCCGCAATAATGACTCCATCTTCCCTAATGTTGATATCATGCTTTGTCTTGAAAGAGTGTTCAACAAAATCTAATTTTTCATTTCTTTCAATATGAATATCCACTGCATATTCCTTAATTTTAGTTTGAATAGATCTTCCCATCTCCTTTATGTAAGGGATACTACAAAATAAATCAATAATGCAAACTCCACTCTGAAGGTTAGGGTCCATATGGTCCTTGGTAGAGCCTAAAGACATACACAACTTATTAAAATTAAGGAAAGTGGAGTAAATACTATGGTGCTTTAGAATTTTATCTATCTTGTTATAAATACCTCCAATGTATGGAAAATAAGCTCTTGACCCTTCTCCTACATAATCATTACCTTTAGTTCTACTAATATTCTCTTTCACTTGTTTGATAGATTTATCTATTTGTTTACCTGAGTATCCATTCAACTTAAAAACAAATTTTTAGGTGTTCAATTTCTTGATCAATGTTGTCCTTATCACAAATTTTGAAATCCCTACTAATAAAAGTTTTGATAATCCATGATTTTTTAGAAAGATGATGATGAGAAGAGTCATGCAGGTAAAGGTCTGTGTGTGTGCCTTTTCTATAGACCTTTGTATCTAAGGATCCATCCTCTTTTCTTGAAATAAGGATATATAAAAATAGTAGTTTACCCTCTAATTCAATTTATTTGGTGAATTTTATGTTGAGTAATAGACTATTAAGGTGGGAATGAAATTATTTTGGAATTTCTTTGTCATGTTTCCAACACAAATTTGCATCATCTACATAACTTTTCCACCATTTGGGTTGAAGTGGAAAAGAGTGAAAGTACCTATCTTCAAATATTTCCATGAAGAGGTTGGCCACCATCAGGTACAAAGGAGAGCACATTTCCATACCTTCACACTATTCATAAATAACACCTTTAAAGGTAAAAAAGTTGAATTCAAACATAATAAGACTATATTAGTTGTTTCTATGTTAGTAAGACTAAGGACTACTTCTACTAATACTTTGATGGGGAATTTAATATTGAGTGAAGCCACATCAAAACTAACTAACAACTCATTATTTTCCACATATTTATCTTTCATAAATTCAACAAAATCAATTGATTCATGAATTAAATAAGATATTTTACCTACTACAAATTTCAATCTATTTGCTAAGAAAGTTACAAGATTATAAGTATGAGAGTCAGTTGTATCTATAATAGGCATCAATAGAATACCTTATTTATAGATTTTTGAAGCACCATAGATCCTAGGGGTCACATCTTTTTTTGGAATCAGTTTTTTATTAGTTAAATCATCCAAATAAGAATATTTAAAAACTTTTGTTACATACTTAATAATGTGACAAACCATGCTATGGTTGAGTATTTTATAGCTACCACTACTAGTGAGGTTATCTATTATTTTGGCATCATAGTCACTATGGTTTAGGATAACCATATAATTACAATTATTAGCTTTCATGATAACTATGCCTTTGTTACTCTTCATATTATTAACAACCCCCCATTCTTCTTTAGAAATGTTACAAGGAGGTTTTGCCTTTTGTAAAGCAATTATACAGTATTGTCTTACTTCCTCCACTATGTTTAAAAGAAGATGTTTAAGAAAGATATTAATACCTATAATGAATTATTCTTTTGGTATTTTGTGAGGATCAATAGAAAAACCTAAACCCTTTAAGATATTGAATGAGGGTTTTTATAATGGAAAATTTGAAGGATTAACAGCTAATTTGTCTTCCCAATTAGAAAGAAAATTGTTGATGATGTTGATTTGATTTTGAATTTTATTGTTAATATAAAAATGTTTATTATTACCCCATTTGGAAGATGTTCATTATTAAAATAATAATTATCTATGAGATTATTATTGTATAAATGCATGTTATTTCTATTATTAATGTTTTTAATGTCTAAATTATTGTTATTATTATTAATATCATCATCATCATCCAAAAATGAATTTAAAAAAAGCACATTATAGTTAACATGAGTCAAGGACACTACACATGACTCTAATATTGGGTGTGTAACAATAAAATTACTCCCTTATTTAGTGATAATGCTAGGTTATGAGCCTTCTCTAGCTATTAGCTCCTAGAAAGGGTTGATGTGTTCCATGAGAGCTCTCCAACGGTCCTAAAAACTATTCCAAAACTTATTTATATTTAGTGAATTTATAATATGTCATTAAATATTCCAACTATCCATTTCACACCTGATGTACTCATAAAGGTAAAACAAGGAGACACCAGGATATTATTCCATCCTTCCTCTTGAAGTTTTGTGTGTAGTGTTGTAGGGTCTATATTAAACTTTAGGTTGAGTAATGAATTAATTTATAAAGTGTGTTTGGGTCTAGTTTAACCATATAAAATAGATACAAGATGTGAAACACTAATACAATCTTTATACTTACCATTATTAACCAAAATGTTAGGTGTGTCAATCATGTTGACAGGTCTAAACTGCCAAAAAATTAAGATTATTTTGAGGAAAACTCACTTATAAACACTTGAATATACTTCCTTAATTCATTTTTTTCAACCATTATATTCCCAATAGTTATATGTTCATGTTCATTATCCATGATATCCTTATTTATCCCTCTACAAAGTGCTAACAACTTTCTTTTCTTTCTAGTTTCTATTTTGTGAGTGCACCCAAGGCCCTTGAATGAGAAATGCCATCAAACTTGTCCCACAAATCTAATTTAATTATGTTTCCTATGTCTAAGTGTATATTATACATTTTTTTGGATAGGCCATTTATAAAATACCTCTTCCTATTAATTACATATCCAAGTAGTGAGAATCTCTCTTTATAAAAGATATTATTGTTTCCAACATTATGTAATGAGCGTTTAATAAAAATATAAGAAGGAAAAATTCTATAATCCCTACAAGATTTTAGGAATTATATGTCTACTTTTAATTTGAAAAATTTAATTCAAAAATTATCAATAAGTTTGGCCTTTGATTATATATCCCTCCCATGGAGGGTTCATTTCAAAGATTTAATAATTACATAGTCCATACAATAACATTTTTTTTTTGACAAACTGTGTCAAATGTTTTGATGTTCAATGATCCAAATCATCACATATGATCCTACATCAAGATAAAGAATTCAAATGTGGAAAAAAATGACCTAACACCCCTTAAAAGATGAAGGAAAATATTCATTGTAAAGAATTTCTAAAATAAAAATATATATTCGTTACAAAAAGATTCCAAAAATGAAAAAATAGTCAACTAGAAAGGAAATTAGATTTCACTTAAAATTAGGTGTATTTAAATATAACAATATGATGATATTATAAAATTATAAATATATCCAAAATTATGAGACCTACTTTTATAATTTTTAAAAATGACCTAATTAATCAATGTCAAAAATGATACAAATTAGAAATAAGAATCGAATGCTAAAGATTTATAAAATGTAAAATCTAACCTAATGTACACTAAGAAAATAACTATAATATTACTAACTAATAGAATTATTCAATCTTAATATTAATAATAATATTATTAGAAAATTATTATCATATTAAATAATTACCAATGAAAATATAAATTACAAAATTAAATAAAATCCTTTTTAATAACCTAATGTAACCTACTATTCTATAATGACAAAAACATGTAAAGTATTCAATTGAAAAAAGACAATTGACCAACAACAGTGGGGAAAGCTAAAGAAGAAACACTAACCCCTACAAACCATAGGCTTTCATGCATGACCAATCCCTATCCATTCATCCCTATTTAAATTGTTAGTGTTTTTTAATATTTTAATGTCTCCCTTACCTTATACTTTTGGAAGTGATCCTTTGCAACAATAAATCTAGCTTCCCCGATGTTGATAGCATGCTTTGTCTTGAAATAGTGTTTGGCAAGAGATTATTTTTTATTTTATTTCAATATGAATGTCTGATGCATGTTCCCTAATTATAGTTCAAATAGACCATATCATCCCCTATGTAAGGGATAACACAATGGAAATCAATAATGTAGACTTTGTTGTTGTGAACTCAAAGAGCTGATATAAAAATTATGTCATGAGAAGATGAATAAACATAGAGTTATTTCAACACATAATAATTATTCCTCTATATATATTCATTTGAACACACTTACAAATATATAGAACCTATCATTCCTATAATAGGGGATTCCCAAATCCTTATAAAATCTCTCCCAAATACTCTCCAAACTATATGCAACATTATATTTTTGTTCCTAGCAATATAATATCAACTATCTAATACAATCTTACCATATTAACCATATAGTTATTAACAAATATGTAAGTTATTTACCTCTTGGTAAATAACCTGCCAAATCTAATACTCAACCTTCCACAATATGAAAACTAAATCCCAACATTCCCTCCATAGTTATTACATGGTACATTATATCTTATTTTCTAATTATAGTGTGTCACCTCCGTGTGCTCATGATCTTCTCTACATACATGGGCCATCATACATCTCTTCCTTCACACTCATCTATAATTGGTTTTCTAGGTTCACCAATAACCTTACAAAATGGTTTTCACATGTTCACTAATAACCTTATAAAATGGTTTTCTCAAGTTCACCACTAACCTTACAACATGGTTTTCTCAGGTTCAACACTAACCTTACAAAATAGTTTTCTCAGGTTCACCACTAACCTTAAAAAATGGGTTTCATAGGTTTACTACTAACCTTAACAAATGGTTTTCATAGGTTTACCACTAACCTTACAAAATGGTTTTCATAGGTTCACCACTAACCTTTCATGATATTTCTACAATGCTTTTTAGATCAACATTCTCCAATATAAATATACAAAAGGGATTGCATGGTAATATTATTCACAAGTGAACAACTAAAATTGATCTTATTTTTCATGCATGCTAAAAAATAAATATAACTACCACACCACACTGAACAAACTAAAATCAACACAACTAAAAATAGCACACCACACAAAATGTCACCACATCATTGGTGTGGCCCTATCATTGATGACTGATGAGAGGTCATTGAAAGACCTCCATCCTCTGTGTATCCTCCAACCTCTAGTATATTCACTATTTACTCAGCAAATGTGTCAAAGAAGTGTAAATATTTCCACATTTCTTATTGTATCATTCCCTCTTGCAATGTAAAATGGGTGACTTGGGATGTCGGTTTCCACCAAAAAAGGATCCATAAGGAAATTTTTTTTTACAATTTGGAATTTTTGATAAATGATGACACACGTAAAATATGAATTTAATCAATGACTCAATTTAATTTATGGACATAAAAATGACTTTCAACTCATTTTTTATATGTGACTCTTTTTATAAATTTGAAATACAAATTTTGTTGACTTGATGATACATTGAAACATTATATAATAACCCAAATAACTAATAATCAAGATCCAATTAAAGATTAGATTTGAGATTGAAATGACTCTAAACTAAATCTAATAAATCTTGACTCATTATTATACACTTTTTTAAGACTTGACACACAAGAAACTTTAATTACACAAATTAATTGCATAATTGACTTAATACAGAGATAATATAACATAAAGAGCTTATTGGCCATATGGTGGTTGGAACTAACCATAAAATATATAGATACAACTATGAATAAGATAAATGAGATGGAAGTAGATAGAATGAATACATTTGGTTAATGCAATTCCTTCATTCAATTTGTGATTAGATTTGCACACATGATTCGTGATGACTATTGATTTTACAAAAAACTAATTTTATCTAGCCCTTCAAGAGAACAATTATTCCTTGATTTGAAATGATTTTATAATGATGGATTTTATCACTTTTATAGATTATTTTATAAAGATGACACTAATTATAATTGATTCATTTCTAGCTAACACTAAGTTGCACCTATTATGGTTGACAACAACCTTTTTTATCTATTCTTTTTCACTGGTAGATTGAATGGTGAGTAATATGTTTCAATTTTGGGGTGCCTTGAAATTCCATATCTAAAATGGATATATTTGGATGGTGAAGATGAACCAGGGATCTATGAATGGATAAATATTGACTCACTCTAGATTCTTTTTTAAGACCACCAAAAAATATTCTATGGTGCTTATGAATGTTGAGGGGGTTCACCATATCAGGAATGATAAAATCAAATTAGACAGATAAATCATAGGATTGAGAATTTTTTGATTGACTTGAATCCTCATAGAATGTGAAGAGCACCTTTAAAATGTGGATTTGATGTTGCCAAGGTACATGCAAAAAGAAAATAAAAAACTTTGTTAACTATTCAGATAATAAATTATATTCTTCATTAAAAGACAACCATATACAGGGGCAAAAGAATAAATCACCACCCCTATCAATTCTTATGATTCCATTTCTCTGATACCACTATTGTGAACTCAAAGAGCTGATATAAACATTATGTCATGAAAATTTGAATACATAAAGAATTATTTCAACACAATAATTATTCCTCTATATATATTCATTTGAACACACTTAGAAATATATAAGACCTCTAATTACTATAATAAGGGATTCCCAAATCCCTATAAAATCTCTCCCAAATAATATCCAAACTATATGCGACATGATATTATTATTTCTAATAATATAATATCAACTATCTAGTACAATCTTATCATATTAACCATATGGTTATTAAAAAATATGTATGTATTATTTATCCCTTGGTAAATAACCTACCAAATACAATACTCAACCTTACACAATGTGAAAAATAAATATCAACATTCACTTTGAAGGTTAGGGTCCATATGGTCTTGTTGAGGCCTACATACCCCCATTTCTAAATATTGGGACCCTTGAGAAACCCTGAAGATTAAACATAAAAGCATGGCATGTCTTGGTCATTTTTAGATCATCCACTTTATCAAAAGCAATCTTACTTAGTTATGTTTCACTTTAATTTTTTATAACATTTCTAATAAATGGTCTTTATGGATCTTAGTTTTAAGTTCCATGGATCATTTTCTTGAGAAGTTCATGTTCTAAAACCCTAGCAAAACCCTTAGTTCAAATTTGAATAGTGAAAGGAACTAAATTGGTGGGAGACATTTAAAACCTACTTTGAACTTAAGCATAAATTACATATCTTAATCTTAGTCATATTTTTTAATGACTAAATCTTAGCCTAAAATGTTTGGTCCCCTTTATTATTTCCCGCCTTTAATTTCTTTATATTTCCAACTAGGACTAATATTTATTTTTTAGGGTCCCTTTTTAGTATTTCATATCTTAGTTCCTTCAATTCATAACTTATCCTACTATTTTAATCCTAAAGACCCATCATATTTATTAATATGAATGAGACCCTAACCTTAACACCTTAGCCTAAGTTTTTTATATCACCGTGGGTCCTTGCTTAACTTTATTACTTCTTATAGATCCGATGACCCTCATTTTATCATAGTATTTAATCCAACAGAGTGATAAAGGCTTGAGATTTAACTTAAATGTATTTCATCTTAAAATATATAATTATCCATGATTCATTGTAGGAAAAAGATCTAATAGTGCAAAGGCCTTGACAAAGTTGTGCCCCCAACATTCATCTAATGCTTCTCTCTTCATCATGAAGATTGATCAGATGGAGTGAGGCAAAATTAAAAATTTAAAAGATTATAGAAGGCCCATGGGATCAAAACATGACACTCTTACATTCAAGGATTAAAATCAAAGGGGCCTGCCTAATAGAAACAACCAATCATGATGAAGCTCTTGGATCAAGATCTTGCAACTCTCACTTCAACGTAGATCTTGATCTAATAGAGTGCATTAGCTCTAATATCATGGTAACCATCATGGAATTTCCAAGTGGCACTCTCATATTAGATCATAATAATTTGATGATCTTAAATTTTATGCTTGTACAACCATCATTTGATGTCTGTAAGGATGTATTTAATGTCCGCACAACTATCAACTTTAAGGTTATTAAATACAAAATTTCACTAACTTAAAATTGACATTCATGTGACTATCATTCAACATCTATAAGGGTGTATTTGATGTCTACGAGGCCATCAAATTTAAGCTAATTAATTATTCTACTTAGGATCAAAATAGACTCCAAAATGTTGCTAGAAGGATCATGAAATATCATGTAGACTAATGGAAGCCCTCAGGAGATTACCAAATATTGTAAATCTTCAAACTACAAATATTGAAATGATCTTATGGCCTAAATATATGAAAAAAATAACCTAGTCTAATTCTATACTTTAAGGTCCCCATTGCATTTTGTTCAAATACCATGAACCTTAAACTATAAACCTATACTAGGTCTTATTTTAGAGAGTCTTTGTAATGTAGAACTTAGACCAAATGCTTCTGACAAAAAGTTTTAGTGTGTTTATTAACGTATTAAAAATATATTTGACATTAGATCATTCTATCATTTTGGCCTCCTTTGAGCATGTTTTATAGGCTTGGCATAAATAATTTATCCCAAATTATGCATTATGTTTATTTGACATAGCATAAACTTTAGGCTAAGATGTTTAGCCATGGTCTATTTTGTATAAATTTGGAAAACTTAGGCATAAACAATTTATCCTAAAGTTTATTTCATGTTTAAAAAAACATGAAGTAAACCTTAGCCTAAGAGGTTTAATCCTAAATTATTACTTTAATAATGTGCTAACTTAAAACTCATGCACCTTTGTAGATCAATAGATCACACCTCATCATAGGAGAATGATCTAATGTCATGAAGACCCTATAGTTTTTCAATAAATTCCTAAGATCCCATGGGATCGATGTGTGGTGAATGCACATTTGAATCATAATTGACAATTGATACAATGGTTCACTCTTCATCATGCTTCTCAATCCAACAATGTGAAATCATCAAAGACTTTTTAAAGGATCTCAAAGGCCCCATGGAGATGCCAAGTGGAATAACCATAGGGAACTAGAACCAAAGAGCCAATTCAAATGAAAGAGCCTGGATCACAATCAATGACTCATTCCAATATAGTATTTTAATCTAGTAGAGCAAAATAAAAGAAGGCATTTTAAATACTAATGGCTAGTACTCAAAGGTATTTATGAAAAATACTGTGAAAGGTCCAGATCATTACCACATAAGTGCCACACAAGTAGAAAAGGACAAAGTAAGAGATATTATGTGCTTAAAAATGTAAAGGTATAAAGGCAAAGGTCCAAATTAAATCTAAAACATGCATGAGCCAGAGTCTAGATATATCCTTCCATTAAAGCTCTAAAACCCTAAACCCTACATAAAAGTGACTCAAGTGAACTCAATTGGTTATAATTCAATCTAAAGAGAGATTAATTGTGTTTTTAACTATAAAATAGATAGCATAGATACCAATCTACAATCTGATGTGAATAATTTGTAAAAGTAGAGACCATGGCATCTTGTAGGTAATAGTTGAAATAGGAGATGGAACTCTACCTATCAATAAATAATGAGTGATGAATCTTTAAAAACATTGAATAAGATTTCACAGCGCTAAATTACCTAGGCATCAAGAATTGGTTTGAACTCTTCTTTGTTGTGGAGGAGCTAAAACCCATCACAAAGTAAGAGTAAAGAATTACTATGGTGAGTAGGAAACATTATGACCTGGTCACTATCTAGATGATCGACCTTCACCATGCTACTATAAAACTTTAGGTACTACATTACATATATGTCCTTGCTCCTATATTTATTTATTGTAGGATAGATAATGTTGGATTATTTGAGAAGGGAGTTCTAAAAAGGTAACTTACATTTCCCCTATGGCCTTCAAAAAATACTATAGGCTCCTAATTCCCCATATAGACTTATCCAAAATATAGGAGTGGGCCTCCAAGCATCACCTAGATATCATCCTTAGACCTTGGTTACACCAAGTAATCCATGTCTTTAAGGATTTTGAGGGTAAGATCCTAATAATCCAATTTAGGGAAGGCATCAGGGTAATCATGACCTTATTAAATGGAGAATTTGGATCCCATTCAACCACTTATGTAAAAATTATTTGGGTACCCTTTATCTATTTCATGGTTGAGGAAAAGCTCACTCCTCTAATTAGAGACTTGATCAGTGGCTTCTTAGCCAAGCAGTTCAATATTATCAAAAGAAAAAAAACAAACAATTCTATATGATGTCACATTTACTATATTCCATTCTTACCTCCATCAGCTTCTTTGGCATAAAAATTTTTTCTACTAAGGGTCATACCACCATTTTCCACCATTCCTCCAAATTAGACATCTTTAAGTATAGAAACTACATGCAATTTATCTATGAATGTGTCTACCTAGCCATAATGTAGGCTATTATAGGTTACCCCATGCATAGAGTCCATCCACTGATCAAGAAATATGTCAAGATGATGGGTGACATCTAGGTCTATCCAGACTACATAGTTATCCAAATTGAGGGGATCATGTTCCAATCCTATAGATTGCTAGTGTATGTTCTTTGCAAGCTGGCTGAGCAAAAAAATACCTCCCAACTCATCCATGACATTGATGGAATTTATAAGGAAAAGACAAAGTGTCTTCCCCACCCCTTCCCTCTAATCATTAGAAGGACTATACTACAAGATTATAAACAAGTTGATACGATGTCTAAGCATAGAGACTCATTTGGGTTTCAATTGGACAAGCTCAAAATGTGGGATCCAAAGAATATACTAAGTTATCATTTGAAGGAGAAGAAGTTTCCAAAGCCTAAGTATATACATCAGCTTGGTGTTCATGACACCTTTTATATTAGGGTAAATAACTATTAAGAAGTGTTAGCTAAGATCAATGGGCACAACATCAAACTAGAGCACAAATTGACAAGTGAAGATAAACCAACAAGAGAGGTGTGGAAAATACACCCTCTCTAGTATCATTTTTTGCCCTCATCTTCTACAACACCTCAAGAGCATCCCCAAGTGGAGTAGCCACCACCCCAAAATCAAATTAAATAAGGGAATGGGAAGGAAAAGTTGGAAGAGAGACCTAGAAAGGGGACCTCAACCTTGTCATAGAGACCACCTTCCCTAGTTAAATATATAGATATGATTTCCTTAGCGACAGATGAGATAGTTGAGGGTAACCTCAAGGAACTCATAGAGGCTTATGGAATAGATGAATAAGGTGAGCCTAAATAATATAAAGGAAAATAAGTTACTCTTAATTTGGTCCCAATGGCTCCTAAAGAGAAGAGGAAGGTAGAAATGGCATTGGTCCCTGTTGGAACCAAAAGACCAAGGTTGACTCTCACACACCCTACTAGTGAGGTCAATATATTCAAAGATGAATTCCCCATACATGGACCACTCATCCCTGATTGGTTCATCTATGGAAAATTACAAAATATCCCTTCCTCCTCCCACTCATGAGCACTGACAAAATATGGTGGCATAGAAGTGCATGATGACATCAAGCCATGGATCAAGGATTTGATGAGAGAAGAATAATGAAGGATAGTGGCCACTAGAGGGATAAAGAACAAGAAAATGGATGCTCCTAGAGCATCAAATAGTAGAAGAATTGAGGTCCCAGAACCTCCTAAATTCATTGAGCTAGTCACCACTATCCAATTTAATCCAGAGATAGCTGGATTAGAAAGGGTCACCACCAAGAAGACCATGGTAGGAACTAAGGATTTCACCTTTAAAAAGGTTAAACCATGTATAGTCCTAGCCCTAGTTGAAGGTCAGTGGCTAGGAGATCATCCCATTCATG
Source organism: Torreya grandis (assembly GCA_037957365.1). Classification (NCBI taxonomy): domain Eukaryota; kingdom Viridiplantae; phylum Streptophyta; class Pinopsida; order Cupressales; family Taxaceae; genus Torreya; species Torreya grandis. Next base: position 244,356 of record JARHVA010008397.1, read on the forward strand.
AGGGGGATGTTGAAAGTTTACTTGAGGCTCAGTTACCTCAAGTCAAACCTAGGATATGAGGAATGAAGTTAAAGATCTAGAACTTAGAAAGGGAAAAGAAGAACCTAGAAACATAGGCCATCCTATATTTACCTAATGCTATGCTAGACATGTTTGACTCCACCTTTTTTGATATGATTAATTCCTTAGAATCATTGAAGATGAGGAAAGATGCACTGGTCCTATAAAGTGAAATGGCCAAAGAAAAGATAGCAAAATGGCAAGGGGTGAAGACTAATTTGAGGGATCTCATCATCATATAGTTTGGGAATAATTTTCCCAAATTCAAAGCTATCAATCTCAACCACCTATATGTTGCATTGGGGATGTGTTGGAAAAAATACAAAGTCTAAGTACTCGGTTAATAGGCTTGGAAATACTCCTTAAGGGCAATGAAGAGTTGATTTCCTAAATCAAGTAGCTACTTGGCACTATGTTGGCCAACCCCACCAAGACCTCAAACCTTAGAATCATTGATGAGGCTGAATATAAACATAGGATCACCTTGGTAATGCATTCAATTAAGAGTAAGATCCAAGGCTAGTCAGGTAGGGACAATAGCAAGATCTTTGACATGATCCTCACAATTAAAGAGAAGATAACAAAGGCCAGTAACATTAAAGAAGCTATGGTCAGGGATGATAAGGACTTTAAGGGCTTAAATAACCATGAATATTTCTACTTCATGAAGCCTATTGTGGACCTATAACTGATCAAAGATCAACATCAAAAGGCTATGGATCACCTAAAGGATCAGTAGGAGAATTCAAAGGCAATGGGCCCACTAGCTAGTTGCCATGGTCTCTACTTCTACAAATCATTCACACTAGATTGTAAATTGATATTTGTGGTAGATCTTTTATTCTTAAAAATATAATCAAACTCTTTTCAGATCGAATTGTAATCAATTGAGTTTTCTAGAGTTACTTTTATGCAAAGTTTAGGGTTTTAGATCTTTATTAGCAAGATATATCTACACTTTGGCTGATACATGCTTTAGATTTGATTTGGACCTTTGACTTTATAACTTTACATTTCTAGGAACATAATATCTATTAATTTTTATTTTTCTACTTGCATGGTGCTTATGTGGCAATGATCTAGACCTTTAATGGTATTTTTCATAAATACCTTTGAGCACTAGCTATTGGTATTTAAAGTGCCTTCTTTTATTTCACTTTGTTAGATTAAAATCTTGGATTGGCATGATCCATTGATTATGATCTAAGCTCTTACCTTTTAATTGGATCTTTGGTTCTAGTTCCCTATGGTTATGCCACTTGGCATCTCTGTAGGGCCTTTGAGATTGTTTAAAAAGTCTTTGGTACTTTCACACTGATGAATCATGGAGCACATTGAAGCATGAACCATTGGATCATTTTTAAATTGTGTTTTGAATGTGTGTTCACCATGTGTTGAGTGTGTGGGCTCTTGAGACTTTATTAAAAAATCTACTAGATATTTTCACCCTTGGATTATCCTCCTGTGATGAGGCATGAGCCATTGATTTTTGAAGGTGCATGAGTTTTAAGTTAGCACATTATTAAGGTAGGGATTTATGCTTAAACCTCTTAGGCTAAGGTTTACTTCATGTTTTATTAAACATGAAATAAAATTTAGGATAAAGTGTTTATGCCTAAGTTTTATATATTTATACAAAAGAGACCATGGCTAAACATCTTAGGCTAAAGTTTATGCTGTGTTAAATAAACACAATACATATTTTGGGATAAATTATTTATGTTAAGCCTATAAAACAAGCTCAAAGGAGGCCAAAATGATATAATTATCTAATGTCAAATAGAGTTTTATTACGTTAATAAACACACTAAAACTTTTGGTTAAAAACATTTGGTCTAAGTTCTATGTTACAAAGACTCTCTAAAATAAGACTTAGTATAGGTTTATAGTTTAAGGTTCATGGTATTTTAACAAAATTTAATGGGGACCTTAAAGTATAGACTTATACTAGGTTAATTTTTGAAGATATTTAGGCCATAATATCATTTCAATATTTGTAGGTTGAAGATTTCTAGTATTTGAGCATCCCTCGAGGGCTTCCATTAGTTTGCATGGTAATTCACAAGCCTTCTAGCAACATTTTAGAGTATATTTTGATCCTAAGTAGAATAATTCATTAGCTTAAATTTGATGGCCTCAAAAATTTCAAATACATCCTTGTGGACGTTTAATGATGGTTGTGTGAACGCCAATTTTAAGTTAGTAAAAAAATTATTTAATGGGCTTAAAATTGATGGTCACACAAATGTCAAATATGTCCTCATGGATTTCAAATGATGGTCATGTGAGAATTAAATTTAAGATCATAAAATTATTATGACCCAATGCGAGGGTACCACTTGTCACTTTTGCAAGGGTTCTTAGGACCTTGGAGCTAATGCACTTCATTGGATCAAGATCTGTGATGAAGCAAGAGCTATAGGATTGTGATATGGGATCTTTATTATGATTTTTTATTTTTGTCAGGTAGACCCCTTTACTTTTAATCCTCTAATGTAAGATTTTCACATGTTGATCCTACAGGATTTTTGTAATAACTTGAATTTTCAACTATGTCGCGTTTTATCTGGTCAAGTCTTTGTGATGAAGTGAGAACCATTGGATAAAGAATGAGTGCACAACTCTATTTGGGCCTTCGTGTCATTGGATGCTTTTTTCAATGAAGTGTGTATCATTAGATATTTTAATATGCAAGCCATTTAAGTTAAATCTCAGGCCTTTTTCACTTTGTTGGATCAAATACCATGATAAAACAAGGGTCATCATATCTATGAGAAGCAAGAAAGTTAAGTTAGGACCCATGGTGATATAAAAAACCTAGGCTAAGGTGTTAAGGCTAGGGTATCATTTGTATTATTAAATATGATGGGGCCCTTAATATTAAAACCTTAGGCTAAGTTATGAATCAAAGGGATCAAGCTAGGAAATACTAAAAGGGACCTTGTAAAACAAATATTAGTCCTAGTTTTAAATAAAAAGAACTTAAAGGGGGAAAATAAAAAAGGGGACCAAGAATTTTAGGCTAAGTTTTAGCTGTGTTAAAAAACATAACTAAGCTTAAGATATGAAATTATGCTTAAGTCCAAAGTAGGTTTTAAATGATTCCCACAAATTTAGTTCCCACCAATATTCAAATTTGAACTAATAATTTTTCTAGGGTTTTGGAAAATGAACTTATCAAGAAAATGCACCATGTAACCTACAACTAAAATCCATTAAGACCATTTATTAGAAATTTTAGACAAAATTAAAGTGAAACATAACTAAGTAATCTTTCTTTTGATAAAGTGGATGATCTTCAAATTTTGCAAATGACCAAGATATGCCATGAATTCATGTTTAATATTTAGGGTTTCTCAAGGGTTCTAAATTTCATAAATGGGGGTATCTTGGAATCAATAGGTACTTGGTAGAGTCTAAATATATACACAACTTATTAACAAGAAGGAAAGTGGAGACAATATTCTGGTGCTTGATAATTTTAACTATCTTGTTAGAAATGCCTTCAATGTATGTCAAATAATTTGTTATCCTTCTATTTAGGAATCATTACCTTTAGTTCTACTGATATTCTCTTTCACTTATTTGATAACTTTATCTATTTGATTACTTGAGTACCCATTCAACTTAAAAAACCTTTTTAGGTCCTCAATTTATTGATCAATGTTGTCCTTATAACAAATTTTGAAAGCCCTAATGATCAAAGTTTTGAGAGCCCTTATTTTTTAATCAAGATTATGATGAAAGGAGGCATGCAAGTAAATATATATATGTGTGTTCCTTTTCTATAGACCTTTATAGCTAAGGATCCATCCTTGCTTTTGAAAATAAGGACATAAAAATGATAGTTTACCCTCTAAATCAAATTCTTTGGTGAATTTTATGTAGGGTAATAGATTAATAAGGTGGGAATGAAATTATTCCAAACTATCTATGCCATGTTGACAACATAAATTTGTGTCATCTACATATATTTTCCACCATTTAGGTTTAAATGGAAAAGAGTGAAGATCCATATATTAAAAATTTACCATGAAGAGGTTGGCCACCATTGGGGACAAAGGAGAGACCATTTCCATGCCTTCACATTGTTCATAGATAACACCCTTAAAGGTAAAAAAAGTTGAATTTAAACATAATGAGACTAGATTAGCTATTTTTATGTTAGTAATATTAAGGATTACTTCTATAACTTCTTTGATGAGGACCTTATTATAGAGTGAACCCACATCAAAATTGACTAACAATTCATTATTTTCCACCTTTTTATCTTTGATAAATTCAACAAAATACCTTGAGTCATGAATCAAATAGGACATTTTACCTTCTAGGGATTTCAATATATTTGCTAAGAAAGATGCAATAATATATATAGGAGATTCATTTGTATTTACAATAGGCCTCAACGGAATATATTATTTATGGATTTTCAAAGTACTATAGATCCCATGGGTCACATATTTTTTAGGAATAAAATTTTTATTAGTTTAATCATATAAAGAATAATATTTTAAAATTTTTGTTACATTCTTAATAATGTGACAAATTGGGTTATGGTTGATTTTTTATAGCTACCACTATTGATGAGGTGATATATCATTTTGGAATCATAGTCATAATGGTTTAGGACAATCATAGAATTATCATTATTATCTTTGATGAAATTATGTATTTGTTACTCCTCATAGTCTTAAGATCCCCACATTCTTCTCTATAAATGTTACAAGGAGGTTTTTCCTTTCATAATGCAACTATGCAGTCTTGTCTTACTTCTTCTGCTATGTTTAAAGACAAAAGTTTAAGAATGTTATCAATACCTAAAATGAAGTCTTCTTTGGGTATTTTACAAAGATAAATAACAAAACCTAAACCTTTTTTAAGATATTTAATGAAGGTTTATCTAATGGGAAATTTTAAAGATTAACAACTAATTTGTATTTCCAATAAGAAATAATTTTTTTGTTGAAGTTGATTTGATTTTAAATTTTTTTATTATCAAAATAAAAGAGGTTCTTGTTCCCCTATTTGGAATATTTTCATTTTGGAAAGATCAATTATCTATGAAATTTTTATCATAGTAATTCATGTTATTTATAATATTAATGTCTAAATTACCATTATGGATCATATTATCATCACCATCATCATCCTCCTCCTCTAAAAAAAAAATTAAAAAAAAAACATATTACAGTTAACATGAATCAATGACCCTATATTTAAATCCAATATTGAGCATGTAACAACTAAATTATTACTTTGTTTATTCATAAGGTAGGATATGAGCCTTCTCTAGCTATTATGATTTGATAAAGGGCTAACGTGTTCCATGAGAGCTCTACAACAATCTTATGAGTTATTCTCAAACCCATTTCTCTTTGGTGAATTGATAATCTATCATTTAATGTTCCAACTATCCACTCCACACCTAAAATACTCATAGAGGTAGAATAAGGAGATGCTATGATATTATTCCATTCTTCTTATCGATGTCTAGTGAATGGTGCCATAAGGTTGATGAATCATGCTAGATAGTGTGTTTAGGTCAAGTTTGACCATCTCAACTAGATATAAGATGTGAAACACCAATAAAATTATTCTCCTTACCATTATTAACTATAATTTTGGGCTCATCAATCCTTTTGATAGGTTCTAAACTACCAAAAATTCAAGATTATTTTAAGCAAGCTTCACTTGTAAACACCTCTCTAACCTTCCTTAATCCATCTTTTACAACCATTGGATTCCTAAAAGTTATATGTTTAGGTCTATGACCCTTAATACCCTTATTTCTCCCTCTACAAAGTATTGAAAACTTTATTTTCTATATGGTCTCTACTTTGTAAAGTGCACCCAAGGTCCTTGAATGGGAAATGCCATCAAACTTGGCCCATAAATCTACTCTAATTATGTTGGATAATTCCATATCTAGCTTATAAAATTAATTAGATATGGAATTAATACAAGACCTCATCCTACCAATCATATATCTAAGTAGTGAGATGCTCACTCTATCAAACATATTCTTATTTATAACATTATGTAATGAGTGTTTAATATGAACATAGGAAGGAAAATTTATATGATACTTGCAACATTTCATGAATGCTATGTCTATTGTTCACTTGGAAAATTTAATCTAATAATTTTAAATAAGCTTGGCATTTGAGTATATATCTCTCCCATGAAGGGCTCATATCAAATATTTAATGATTTCATAGTCCATACAATAATAATTAGTTTTTTTGAAGAAATTATGTCACATTTTTTGATGCTCAACATTTTAGATCATTGATTTTGATCCTTCATCAGGAGAAAGAAGTTAAATATGGAATAGCAGGACCTAACACCCATTAAAATCTAAATTAAAATAGTTTTTAAAAATATTTTCTAAAAATAAAAATTAACCATTACAAAATGTTTCCAAAACAAATGAAGAAACAATCAACTAGAAAGGAAATTAGATTATGGTAAAACCTCCTTGTAACATTTTTAAATAAGAGTGGGGAGATATTAAGAATATTAGGAGTAACAAATACATAGTGATTTTAAATGTGATAAGTGTAATTCTACAATTTTACTAAATTGTAGTGACTATGATGCCAAAATGATATATCACCTCACCAATAGTGCTAGTTATTAAAACCTTGACCATAACCTAGTTTGTCACATTGTTAAGAATGTAATAAAAGTTTAAAATATTCTTATTTGGATGATTTAACTAGGAAAAATATAACTATTAAAAAAATAAGTGACCCCTAGGATCTATGGTGCTTCAAAAATCCATAAATAAGGTATTCTATTGAGGCTTGTTGTAGATACAAATAAATCTCCTACTATAGTCTTGTAACTCTCTTAGCAAATAGATTGAAATACATAGTAGGTAAAACATTCTCTTTCATTCATGACTCAATGTATTTTGTTGAATTTATCAAAGATAAAAATGTGTAAAATAATGAATTATTTGTTATTTCTGATGTGGTTTCACTCTGTAATAAGGTCAGCATCAAAGAAGCAGTAGAAGTAGTCCTTAATCTTACTAAGATAGAAATAACTAATATAGTATCATTATGTTTAAATTCAACTTATTTCACCTTTAAAGGTGTTATCTATGAATAGTGTGAAGACATGGAAATGAAATCTCCTTTGTCCCTGGTGGTGTACAACTTCTTCATGGAAAAATTTGAAGATATGCCTCTTCACTCTTTTCCACTTCAACCCAAATGGTGGAAAATATATGTAGATGACACAAATTTATGTTGGAAACATGGCATAAAAAATTTAGAAGAATTTATTTCCCACCTTAATATTATATTTCCAAGCATAAAATTAACCAAAGAAATTGAATTAGAGGGTAATCTACCAGTTTTAGATGTCTTATTTTTAGAAAAGAGGATGGATCCTTAACTTAAAAGGATTATATAAAAGACACACATAACTTTACTTGCATAAATCCTCTTATCATCATCTTGCTCAAAATGTTGGGGTTCTCAAAACTTTGATCAATAGGGATTTTAAAATTTATGATAATGACAACATTGATCAAGAAATTGAGCACCTAAAAAGGGTTTTTAAGCTGAATGGGTACTCAGATAAGCAAATCGATAAAGTTATAAAAAAAGTGAAATAAAATATCATTAAAACTAAAGGTAATGATTCCTTAATAAAATGACTAGTTGCTTATTTTCCATATGTTCAAGGAATTTATAACAAGATAAAATTATCAAGCACCAGAATATTAACTCCACTATCCTTATTTTTAATAAGTTGTATATGTCTTTAGGCTCTACCAAGGACCATGTGGACCCTAAAATTCATAGCAGTGTCTGCATTATTGTTTTCTATTATGGTATCCCTTACATAGGGTAAATGAGAAGGTCTATTCGAACTAGAATTAGGAAACATGAAAAAAATATTCATCTTGAAATAAAGTAAAAATTATCTCTTGCCAAAAACTCTTTCAATACAAATCATGATATCAACATCAGGGAAGCTAGAGTCATTTTTGCAGAGGATCACTTCCAAACATGTAAGGTAAGGGAGGCCATTGAAATATTGAAACACCCTAAAAATTTAAATAAGAATGAA